>VZRU01018592.1:87861-133220 GCA_013398155.1 Pedionomus torquatus
GGTTTCAAGAGGGTCTGGAGGGACGAAGAAGGACAGGGAGCTGAAAGAACACTGGAACAGGTTGCCCAGGGAGGTGGTTGAGGCCCCTTCCCTGGGGATATTCAAGGCGAAGCTCGACGAGGCCCTGGGTAACTTGGTCTGGTTGGGGGTGTCCCTGTGACTGCAGGGAGGTCGGACTAGAGGACCTTTGGAGGTCCCTTCCATCCTGGAGGATTCTATGATTCTATGAAGGTGAAGGAGAGGCGGTGTCAGGGTAGGGCTTCGCCCGGGCTATATTTCACCAGGGCAATAACCACATCCCAAGAATGGTCTGGGCACTGGGAGCCATGAGGGATGTGTGTGCATTCTAGAAGTCCTGAGAAGTGATGATATTTAGTAAGAGGTTGTGTTCAGTGAGGGGAAAAGGAGTGGAAACTGGCCTGGAGACAAGTGGTAATGTGGGCCGTTGGCGGTGAGGGAGCAGGCCCTGCACCTTGGGTCAGGGGACACACCTCTGGTTCCAGCCAGGTGTGGTGGCAGTGACCTCTGCAAGCCCACGGCTCCTGGCTCTGCCTCTTCCCACAGCACAAAAATGCACGCATCCCTGGTGTCACTGGCCAACCCCCCCAGCAAACTGAAGCGGGGGGTCAATCTCTGCCAGGAGGTCACAGAGCTGTGGCTTTGGTTAAGGAAAGCCCATGGACCGCTGGCACTACTCAAGGATGTGTGAGATCTCAGCGTGTGTGGAAAGTCAATCAAGCCCCTCCTGAAAAGCTTTCATAAATTAGGGCCCAAATTCTGACAGCTTGGTATTTATGCTGTGTTTACACAGCCAGAGGACAGTGGCATTTCGCACTACCTCCATACGTACAGTACATGCATAAATCAAACCAGAAGGAAGGAGGAACCTAAATTACCAAAACAGACCAGCTAGACAATTACAGGTTGAAAGATGCCCAGTGCAGTCTAAATTAAAATGCATGAGGAGTCTGTTTTGTTGTTTCTTTTTAACGTCTAGTTTATTATTAAATCAAATAACACAGTCCAGACTAACGAAGGGATTAGGAGCTTTTTCTGCTCTAATTATTTGTGGAGGATTATGTGTCTGTCCTGAGCTTCAGCTCCAGCCCAGCATACTGCCCAGTGTGCAGAGCTTTATAACATTCTGGGTATGCTCCACTCAACATGGGATTGTTGAGTTTTAATTAAAAGTCATCTTAAATGGCTAAAGGCCTTTATGTTTTCATCCATTTAAACTCATTTCAAAAACTTATTTCATCAACTCTGAGTAATGCAGAACTAATCTCATCTTGAAAATACTTAGGTACCAGGTAAATGAGCTGTTATATTTTCAATGCGGTGAATTCCCGGGAAATTCCTGCCATGAATCAGAGACACTGATGACTGGGGTATCACTTCAGGAACATCTCTTTGTCTCACAAGTGGAAAAATTATTAATCTCTCCTAAACCCTATTTAGCAGTTGAAACCAAGGATTCTTACACTGTTGTACTGATATGACTTTCCTGATCAGTCAGCACTCAAATCGCTAGTCGCTCAGTAGCAGCACTCTGATAACATGAATGGAGTAAAGCTTTATTCAGCCGTACATTTTTCAGAACATTACAGGACAATCAAGTCTCACCATACTGTAATTTGTAGTGCTGTCCATTTGGGACTGTGATTTTTCAGGATTTATCAGCAGTTGCCCTGACTCACCTGAGCACATTACTAACACCGCAGCTGCAGTAGCTGACACGTTAGCTGCAGAGCCTTCATATTTCAGTGTCAAAGTCATAGATGTCTGACACTGGCACTGAAGATGGACTTCTTCAATTGGTAGCAGTCATGCTGCCGTTGTCTTCTCTGTGTGTCCAACCACAAGCAAATAATCACTGACAAAAATAAAATGTAATTGGTCCTGCTGTTTTTTTGGCTAAGTCGGCGAAGTGTGTCATTGAATATAATGGGGCTCACAGAGGGAACATTGCCTTTTTCATAGGCTTAAAACCTTGCTTAGAAAAGTGCCGCTTTCAGAGCTATTTGTCATATTTTTGTAGTGCTGGTTTTCCCTCAGCAAAGCAGTTTTTCATTCACTGGGAAGATCTTCTTCCTGCTGTTTACTTCCAATTCAGTTGGCCCACCCACACAGAAGTGCACTATGAGCAAAAAAGAGAAAGTTCATTCAGTCTTTAGCAGCAGGCCCCAGCCTTTTCATAGCTGAGGCTCACTGGAGAAAAAATGGCAACTTTACTGTCTCTCTTCCAGTGAATACTTCTTTCTCTTCCCCCTCACTGTGGAGCTGCCCTTTTCTCCCTCCACAAGCTGTTGCTGAGTCACAGGCATGGGGCAGTGCCCAGCAAGGCTTAAATGTTGGTTTTGATACCTCTGCTTCTCACTAATGAGGTACACCATCAGTAAACTCCAAACCAGAAGGTTAAAAAAATCAACTCAGAAAGTAGTAGCCTGGGTCAGTAGAAGAGGTAGATACTTGGATATTATGTTCCAGGGCACGGCTGGATGAAGAATATGATATCAAGGTCTTTCTGGGGAAAACCGGTTAGATAGGAGTACTGCAGAGAGGGTTGTACTTCACCAAAGACACGCCATAATGTTATTGCAAGTATAACTCTCGCTAAAATGAACAGTCTTTCTCCTGTCATCTCATACAAGCTTCTGAGTGTCAGGCCTGTTACTGCATCTGAGTAGGCTTTGCCTACCTTCCCTCTTTTAGAAGAAGATGACAGTTGCTATGGCTTACTAAAACCTAGAGATCCTGAAGCCATCAAAAAGAGAATTACGAGGTGTTACAATGCCAGGAATGGAAAAAGATTGCTTAAAATTATTATTCACTAGAGCAAAGGAAGAAATTTAAGGAAAGAAAGTTAGGCAGTGACTTCAGGTAAAAGATCTGTGTCATGGCCAAATATTTATTGTAGATGAGCCCCCGAGGTAAACATTTCAAAGGACCCCAGGGAAGCAGTAGAAAAGATTTGCTTCACAGTAGAGAGGTGGAGTTGCTTACTAGGAGCACTGTACCCCTAACCCTCATGGCACTAGGAAGCAAAAACCTCCACGTTTCCTCTTTGCTGCATGCGGTGCCCACTTGGTGCAGTCAGCTTTAACTGCTTATTCCTTCTGATATACTGCAGT
Organism: Pedionomus torquatus; assembly: GCA_013398155.1. Taxonomy (NCBI): domain Eukaryota; kingdom Metazoa; phylum Chordata; class Aves; order Charadriiformes; family Pedionomidae; genus Pedionomus; species Pedionomus torquatus. The sequence goes on from VZRU01018592.1 coordinate 90,993, forward strand.
GAAGAGAGGCTGAATGTACACTGATCCTCGTGTACTTCAGAGCATCCTTAACCCTGATGCAGGGAGTGTAGTTGGCTATGGCCCTCAAAACCCAGAGCACAATACCCAAATAACCTTCAAGCCGTGAAACACATCCTCCTCTCTGAAACACTCTGTAAGCTGGGGACTCAGAGCGTGCACCATAGTAGCTGGCAGAACCACTGATGCTTTGACCTCTGTGCACCAGAGGTAAGCAGGACCAGAAAACCTGATACGCAGTTTTTAAAATGTTGTTGCTTCCTTCTTGCAAGAGGAAGAGTCATTTAATGGAAGTGCAGCAGTTTGTTTAATTGCTGATTATCTTAAACCAAGCAACTTAACTGAGTAAATATTAGTTCTGTATTTTTCATGCTATGAATGAAAATGTTGAAGTGTCGTGAAATATTCAGCCAAAAACCAGACGTAGAAAGGCAAGCTGAGCAACAGAAATTACAACACAGATGGTCATGATAAATTAATTGAAGTCACTAGGCTGCAGGGGGGGAGATGTGAAAAAATGCCATGGAGCCTAAAAGTAGACAGATGTCAAAAATATCTGTGATTATGCACTTAATTGCACTCTCTATGATTGCTTGATTCATAATGTACACTATTAACAAACAATAATCTCCAAAGGACATTATCAAGGTTGTTGGCTGTTAAAATGGCCAAATGTCAAAAGTTAACACAGTCCACAATGTCACCTTTACAGGGGTAGTATCTTGTTACCGTTCATTTTCACTATGTGATGAAAATTGCTCTAGTACCAGAGACATAGCTCCTTTCACACCATATTAGCAGGGGTTTTTCCTCTGTCTTACACAAATATGCGTTATTTTATCTTGCAGTCTTTGATACGGATCTGACTAACAACAACTGAAAGGTTTTCATTAGTCCAAATTGCCTTCAAATTTTTTGGATCCATTTGGTAAAACAGGAATTTTGCCATTAAATTCAACAGGATTAAGACTTTGTCCGTACTCTGTTTGGGTTTGTTCCACAGTCTGCTGAAACCAATGGAGGGATTTGAGCTGATGTGGAAAGGACTTCAGGGAAAATAAAAGAAAAGCAGGGAAGGAGGGGATGATGTAGGTTTTTTTAATGCAAATGCAAAGCATATAAGGAATCAAACTGTTGCTCCCTGCAGTATAACCTTTATATATGTATATATATATATATATCTCACTGAAACTTTATGGGATGTATTGTGCAAGAAATAGTAGCTTTGTCACATACATCTTCTCCAGGAGAGAAAAGTCGGAAGAAAGAAGACAAGGGTACTTAAGAAACTGCTTTGGGGATTTGAGACTGGAGGACACAACAGCAAGAAGATCCTCTGGAGGCAAGAACTGAAAACTCAAACAAGTCCCAGTGAGAGCACAGTGTTCGTGTAGTGCCTCCCAAAGAAAGCTGTGCCAACTCTTCCTGCTCCGAGGCAGGCAGAACTCTGGAGGAAGCCCATATCCTTGGTGGGTCTAACAGAAGCTTTTTTTAAACACTTAGGAAAAGATGCAGGGTACAAAATCACCCTGTCATTACATCTTAAGACCTTAAAGCCTACATCCCACAGTTAGGGAGGTGGGATCACCCCTTTCCCATTGCCAGCTTAAGGTTTCTGAAACAGTGGTGTTTCAGAGAGGAGCACCCTGTGGACACTTGAATTAAGCCCACATTCCCTGGGGCATTATATGCATGGACTCTTTCCTGGGTCACCCACACAGCACATGGAAAACACTGGTACCTTAGTAGGTTTCAACCCTGCATTTGGGGTGCCCAAACACTCCACCAACCTGCCAAGTGCTCAAACACTGGCCACAAGCAGAAAATGCCTCTTGGCACAGCTGGAAGCAAAAACTGGCACACTGCAACCTTCCCACTGGCTCAGCCCTGGGGAGGTCTTTCCCTTCAGGAAGGCTGCTCCCCACTTCCACCATACATTCTCCACTTGAGCGGGCAGACGGAGGAGTCTGCTGCTGCAGAAGTTGCAAGAGCTGCTCTGGCTCAGTGGGGCTGGGAAAAGCGAGGGGTAGTCAAAACAATTAAGTCGTTCCCGCACACCAGGGTTTGCACAAGGTGAGTGTGTTGCCTCTGCTGCCTCCTGGTTGTGTATTTAAAGCCCAGAGAGCCTGTGTTGGAGGGGCGAAGGGAGATTTTAGTCACTGCTTGTGGGTCACAAACAAGCCATTAAAAGTAGGATGGCAAGGGGACAGTAGGGAACTGGGGAACCCCAGCATGAGTTTGGTTTTTCAGATCACATCAAACGTTCTCTTTAAAATGTGAATTCTTAAGACAAATGTCTTGAACATAATTCGTTCAGTTAAACACCCATTTTCTGTAAGATATGTAGCATTACCCACCCACAGACCTGTATTTCTTTCAGCGTGGGAGGTCAACATTTGAAACTCTAATCCCACAAATGCTGAGATTTATTCTAAATCTAGAGCCTGTGGGGTTTTTTGTTGGATTGGGTTTTTTTTTTTTTTAATTTCATTTAAATTCGACCTAACAATTGCTCTTTCCATACAGCCAGCCCCAGGCCACCCCATTCATCCCTTACCCAGCATTTTGCTGAGGCTCTCAGCAGCCAAAGACAGTACATGCCGCAGGGGAGCTTCACTGGGGAAGGTGTTAAATGTAGTGATTTAGCAATAGCACATGTTTTCTATCTCTTAAGCAGACAGTGATCTGTGGAAGCAGGTGCATCTAGTAAATTGTATTCACAACATGTAGAGTCAGTTCAGTCAGTCCTGGACCTCTGTGCCCACAAGTGGGTTGTAGTATCACGGTGGCATGGTCCTGCTCACCACGGGAAGGTAAAACTCCATACCTGAGGCATGAGGGAGCAAATGCAACAGAACATGCAGAGGCTGTTGGGCAGAAGCTATCAAAACATATTTGAAATAACTCAGGCACAGCCTAGATGAGATCTTCTAATTTGATACTTATCTTCCACCCCACCCTTCTATATGACAGATATCTTTTTGAGCCTGCCAATAAAATGTTCTACATTATAATTCAAAATATTAATTATTTGACAAGTTAGTGCTCATTTTCTTATCATTGCAGCCCTTGGTTTTCTGTTGTGATTCTAAACAGTTAAGCAAGCTGTATTCTAGGAGGAGTAATCTGCTGTAATACTCCATGGTCTGATGCATGCACCTAGATTGGAGTGTTACTTAAGCTTTAATCCCCGAGAAATCAGTGATTACCCACAGGAGACAAATGGAGGGCTGTTTATAGTATAGTTGCTAGACAACAATGCACCATTTAAAGTCTGTTTGTCCAGAGATAAACTGCGTTTCAGAGGCTAACAACTTTTCCAACAACCTGTTTATGAAAAACTCAGTTTAAAACATCTTCAAAAGAGACTTATTACTTGGCTTTTGCAGTGACACAGGAGAAACAGTGAGTGTGGTGCAGAATGAAGAGAAAAGGGCTCCTAGGGTTTAGCATGCAGAGAAGAAATGAAGGAGCAGCATGATGGGGACTCTGCACAGGTCCCAGCCACCCCTCCACGCACACAAACTATGCATTTCCCCAGCATTTATGTAGTAGTGCCAGGCAGCTGCTTTAAAGCTTTCCATTCATTGTCTCCCTCAGACAGCAGAGCCAAAAATAGTAAAAAATGACAAAGCATACCCTTAAATTCATCTCTTTCCCCCCCTTTTCCCCTCCTGTGAGCTCACAGCTCACCTTTGCTCCTTTTGGTGAAGGGGGATGTGTAAATGGTGCAGAGATGGGCTTCATTTATCCAGATCTGCTTGGAAATGCTCAAATACAAACTGCATTGCTAATGTCTAACTTAATTGGTGTTTCATTATTTACTGCAATGCTGTCACACATAGTTTTGCCTCTTCTTAAAGTTTTTTGTGGTCTCTTTTATCACAGCATTTTTTCCTTCTTCCCAATACAGTAAATGAGGCAAGGAAGGAATATGGGGGGTTGGGGAGGGAGTTTGTGTGGAAGGAGCAGAAGGACAAGAAGCCAAAAAGAGGCTCAGAAAAGCAAGATTTTCCTGATCTGTCCTTCAAATCCTGGTTTCAGTTTTTAAGAAGCAAGTGTCTGGATTATATAGTCTTTACAATGTATCACCCCTATGTTGCTTGGCAACTTTCTGAAATAATCTTGGGTTTTAGCAGACAATGAGCCATTAAAAGTGTACATGAGTGCTTCAAAATCCAATCCTCTTAAATAATTTTCTCAAAGCCTGGTCAGTGCTCTTTCGTCATCTCTTAATGTATGGCAACAAGACTGTCACTTTCCCTTTTCTTTCTGAAAAGTCCACATAGTACTTTATAGGCACATGGAGGCTGAAATGACCTCTTACGACCTCTTCTTCCACATGGAGAAATTCAGCAAGTTAGTGTAATTGTCCCAGGATTTGCACAGAATAAAAATCCTGTCCCTGCCAGCCTTATTCTTGCTGCCCACTGACATTCAGGGATTATTTGTGTGGTGCAAGTGTATTCCCTCAAATAAGATTTTAAAGAGAAGGTCCACATTGCTGTCAAATGAATGCAGAACCAACAGGCTTAACAGTGAATGAGCAAGGAAAGACCAGCAAAATGGTGCTGACTTGCCCATCCCTGCTCCATGGAAGCCCAGGTGTTGAAGGTAGCCACTGCTGGTGGCAAAGCCTCCTCCAAGCAGCGGTGGCTGGTGTCAGCAGCCTTCCCAGGCTCAGTGGCAGTATGAGCAGTGTCACCTCCCCAGAGTGCCCCCTTCGTGGACAGTTGGCTGGCCTGAGCATGGGGAAGGATATTGCTGGAGGAGCTGCGAGGCAGATATGACTGATCTTGCACAGGCTTGAGTGTGCACAGAGCTGTAGGGGCCAGGGAAGTCACCTCACCCACCGCTGGTGATGGGGCAACATGAAGCACACGGTGGCCATCCTTGGCAGGTCTTCATCTAATCTATTCTTAAACCCATAACGGCAGAGATCCTGTGGCCTCTCTTGGCTACTAGCTGTGCTTCACAAGGTTTACAGTAAAATTGTATTTCTTCATATCTAGCATAGGTTCTCCTTCACACAAATTAACCGCTTTGTCCCCATCTTATACCAATTAGATGGGGAGAACAACTGCCACAGTAAAATACTTGTGACTTGTATTGTTCTTATGATCTACTGTGACCCCTGGGTCTTATTTTGTAACACTTCTGCCACTTGTATAGTTCTATAGTACATTCCTAAATATATCATTTCACCTTCATCATTACAGAATTTCATCCTGTTAGTCCAGATCATTTTTAACTCAGACCCCTCTCTCCAGGTGCTTTCAGTCCTATCTGGCAAGAAGGTCATTGCAAAATTATATAAATACATTCTCCAGTTGGTCCTGCTGGACACTAATAAAAATATCCAGTAGAGCCAGGCTCATAGCAAATCCCTGTGAGACCTTATTTGAAATTACCTCCTACACTGAGATAAAGGAGCCAGAGAGAGCTCTAAGAGTGGTTTTTCAAAGCTCTGAGAGTGGTTTTCTTTTTTGTTATGGTACTTCATCTATACCACAGTGTCCCTAGTGCATCATTAACTTCCAAATTGTTGTACAGAAATCTGTGCAGACAAGAGCAGGATCTGGCCCGCATATTACTATAGTTTGCTGTGCTGGTTCCTGCAGTTTCAACGGCCATCAAGATGAAAACTACCTATTCATAGCTTAAGGAACGTCATTAATGCTCAGGGTTGTAAGTAAAGCAGATAAATATGTCCCCCAAAGCACTGCCTTTTTGTGAAACAAAGTCAGTCAGGGCCAACCCTAACTCCCAAGACACCCTTTTAGATATAAATATACACAAAGCCTCTGAAGTACATGTCACATGTCCTCGCAGACTGAAGATTTAATTTGTTTGCAAATTCAGAGTACGATTAGATCCTGATTATCTGCAAAAACTCAAAGGGAAAAATGGGATCCAATACAGACTTTACTGAAGATTTCCTCCCCAAGGATGAACCAGGCAAATCACAGACACTGTTCCACAGAATTTTGTTTATTTTCTATGATTACATCTGAGGAACAAAATCCAGAATGTGCAGGCTCTGGTTTTGTGAGTTACTGAGCTCCCTGTGTCCCTTACCTACCAAGAAATCCCAGAATGTGAGGGATCACAGTACTTTAGGTCCAATGTGGAAAACACCAGGTTAGTAGGTGGGATCATTTGTTGAACTAAAGAGACTAGAGCTGCCAAAAAGCTGAGGACTGGGTGATCAGGCAGTTCTTCAAGCAAGAGCAGAGGCAGTCTGGAGAGAAAGTGTGGAACCAAGAAGTTCTTTTCATATGTAAAAGCTGTCCACCCCCTTATATCAAGGAAAGACAAGCCAATCCGTCACAAAAATTACCAAAAAAAAAGAAAAAAAAAAAAAAAAAAAAAACCTGAACATCTCTGTTCAGTGCTGCCTTCAATTAATTTGCCGTAAAACAGCAGTCTCTGTCTCACTATACTTGCTTGGCCTTTTCACTTACAAAGGAAAAAGCGGTCTGAATTGCAGCAGTGGGTACTGTTCCCAGCCTTGTCTCTGAGTGGGTAGCTTTCTACACCCCTCATTTCCAGCCCTTGTGGTCTCCAGAGAAAAGCCACATTCATTTTGTGAGCAGTCCAGCACAGCTTCCCGTGGGCAGTGACTGTCTTCCTTTGACAGTCTGAGCACTTTTAATAGGGAAATGCACACACAGGCATAATGCTGAGAGGAAATGTAACTTCTAGAGTGCGATTTTAGTGGCAATCAAGCTACAACATTCAAAGCAGAAGGTCTGAAGAAGCTAAGAAAGGCATCTTAGCTTGCCTTTCAGTCGCTGTTAGTTTGTACCAGAAAGCAAACTGTCCTGGTGGTGGTGGTCTCTGAAGGAGCTTCACAAACATAGGGGATGCTGGCTCTGAGGAGTGGCCTGTGTTTCAGCAGTGGCAGTGGCTTACCGTGATTCACAAAATGCAGCTCAGCCAGAACGAACCCAGTCCTGTACCAGCAGCTGAAGTGCAAGGAAGTTAGAGGGGAGAAAAGCTGATGTGCTTGCAGTGACAGGTCTACAGGAGGATTAGTTCTGTGATGTCTGAGCCCAGCGTTCCAGAAACTGCCTGGCCTCTGCAGAATAATTCATTACCTCTACCAGAAGGCTTTGCTATGTATTTGAAAAGGGCCACAGAGAGTGGACAAAAAATTGCACTGGCTCATGGGGTGAGATCCTTGGCATTGAACACATTGTTCATTGTATGCTAGCCAGAGGAAGCTGGAAGGTGGAGGTGGGCATGCATGTGCACTGCAATGCTCTTTGTGAAGTAGCAGGACCAGCACTCAAAGGTGGCCGAGGCAGTAGCACAAGGGAAAGAAGAAAAAAAGATTGAATTGTGGACAGCTGAATTCTTCACCGAGCTTGTACAACAGCACCTCTTTTCTTTCCCGTCATGCCATACCGGTGCTTGACAAAGACAGATAAATGCATTTTTGAGTTATGATACCACCTGTAATGAAATTGTAACACCAGCGAGGACTGCTGTTTTCAGCAGAAACACATCGGTCAACTCTCACAGGGGTTCCAGCATCTTGATTCAGATGGCTCTGTGACAGCATTTACCTGCACATTTATTCTTTAAGGCGTTTCCTGGTTATTTGAGCTATTATTCAGCTCAGTGGGTGGTTTATTTATTCTTTATGAAAGCTGAAACTGTCCTGAGAAGCAGTCGTCTTTTCGGTGACCGAACAGGTACCATACGGAGAGCTTCTCGCCTGCCATCTGCTCCAACCTGGCTGTGAGGGACCAGCTGCAGGGGCGGCAATCCTTCAATTTCCACTGACACTTAGTCCTTGAGGTCTCTGCTGATTGCCCATAACAGTCCAGTAAGTCTTGCTTGTGATGTGCACAACTATCCTATAAGAGGAGGATTAAGACCATCTGTCCCATTAATGGCCCAGATTCCTAAATGGCAATTATGCACTGCAAATGCAGGTAGCTCCTCTGAGGCTAGCACAACCCTGACAATTTATGGCAGCCAGGGATCCGGCCACTTCTCTGAGCCTGTGCTTAACAGATGCAATGCTACGGTTTTCTGCTTGGCTGATGGCACTGGCACCCCTTCCACAGCCAAATCTGGCCTGACTGCTGGGATAATGTTTTGGCAGAGGTCAACCAGTGCATAGCAAGCAATGTGCGACTTGAGGGATGACAGTCTGCTCACAGCTGGCGCCTGGCATGTTGTTTAACTCATGCCTGGGAAACGTGGTGTCCTGGAATCTGTAATGAGCGATTCTTCTGTAAGTGGATGAATGTGTGTGTGTGCAATCTTGAAGCATTTGGGGATGATTTAATGATGGACATGTCTAGGAAAGGGAGAAAATACATGAACATTCCACACAACGATTTTGAGATCTGATTACTTCTATTAAGCTACCCTCTCTCTCAGACTTTGGACTAAGGAATAAGACCTCATGTCACTGGGTAAACTGTATTTCAGGCACTACAGGAGTTGTGCTGCAGGAATTGAATGACAGCAAGACACAGAGGCAGGGATTAGTCTTTCAGGTCAGGAAAAAAAAAAAAAAAGAAAAAAGAAAGAAATCAAAATGACAAAGATAGAGTGCAGTCTCATTGCTGCAGATTGCACGGCTTGGCTGCAGAGTACCTTGTTTTAGAGGTGCCTGAAAGCAATAGAAAGAGCGGGAAATTAAGAGCTCCTGCTGTCCTCTATTACCAGCTCTCACTCCCACTTGCCCTGCTATGCACAAACCTGTGGACACACACCTAGGATTTTTAAACATGTATTTAGCAGCCATCTTGAAGGGAACGAAGCAGTCCTGAGTAGTGTGCTGTAGGCAATCCTGCAGAGGATTGCCTGCAGAGGAGTTGGACTAGATGATCTCCAGAGGTCCCTTCCAACTCTGACAATTCTGTGATTCCGTAANCAAACCTGTGGACACACACCTAGGATTTTTAAACATGTATTTAGCAGCCATCTTGAAGGGAATAAAGCAGTCCTGAGTAATGTGCTGTAGGCAGTCCTGCTTTGGCAGAGGAGTTGGACTAGATGATCTCCAGAGGTCCCTTCCAACTCTGACAATTCTATGATTCCGTAAGGGTCACAAAGTCTGGTTTTGATAAGTGTGCAATAAGGAAATAGAAGAGGAAGCTACTGACTCTGAAGTAAAAGATGCTCAACTATAAGATGATCCAATATCTTTAAAGTTAAAAAAAACAATGCTCCTATTGTTTTACTGTCAGGTTTCAGATTAGGCATCTACTCAGGTGAAGAGTTTGGCTTGGTCTGAGGAAACTGTGTGGAAAGTAGCTTCTCTGCAGCACAGCTGCATCTGCTGCCTGGAGGACAGGACACCAGCAGCAACTAATCAGGGTCTGTGAGTGGACCACTGACACACTGGGAGTTACCCATGTCCCTCCTGAAAGGATCCCTGTTGGACAAAACTGACAGGTGAGCCCTAGTCTCTCCAGCAAATCAGTTAACGCAGAGCTGTCTTTTATTTCCCTGGCATTTGGGAGGTAGCTGTCATCTGGAAATCATAATCAAAGTCCCAGGGAAATGCAGAGGAAATCTCCTTCCTTTGACATCTCAGCCCCTCTGGGGTCTGCAAACACAAAGCATCTCCTCCCATATGTTTTTCTGGGGAAGGTGGCCACATATTACCCTAGATCCTGCTGCTGCAGAGTTAGAGGATCCAGTACAGGTTGATCAAAGAGGGGCTCAGCAAATTGCAAGCCACAGGCATACAAATTCCATCTCTTCCTGTGTCAAACTGCACATACTGGGAAAAAAACCAAACCTTCTATTTATTTGGTTATATTATTTCTGACAACCTGTTAAAACAGTTTCACATAACTTGGGAAAATGCTGACGCTGTTCACCAATGGCGGGACCATCCAGAGCTTTTTGAGGCACCAGTAATGCTGCCTTCACTGAGTAAACAAACTGTTATTCTCACTGGAGTGCAATTCTAAAAACACAGGCAGATGTGTGGAGGTGTAAAAAAGCAGAATAAGGGGAATGAGTCACTGCTTACCCCAAATGCTTGCGATGGGCTGGCCAGGGAGTCCCAGGCATGACAGCTCTGAGCACAAACAAACTTCAGCAGTGGATGAGGCACATTTCATTCATTCATTTATTCCTAATATCTCTGCTTTTACTTCCTGTGACTGTGGCAGAAGTGTCAAGGTTCTCTGAGAAAGTTAAAAACCATATTTTCAAAGGTGGGGGTGGTATTTTAGAAACTGATGCCTTTCAACTGCAGTCACTACCACCTTTGAGAAAAAAATAGCTATCACACCAAAGATGAGCTGAGCTCTCTGCACTCCAGGGGAGTTTGGGATCAAGCGTGGGCTGATCTCTGCAAGCAGAGGTGAGCTTCCAGGAGCTCTGACTTCTCTTCCCAGGTGGGAACCAAGCAGGGAGTGAGCACCCTTTCCTGATGCAACTCTGATTAGAGGTGACAATAAGCAAAACAGTCCCAAATCTTGATCATCTTTGTTTAATGTGATTGACAGTTTCTACTGGGGAAAAAAAAAAAAAAAAAGAAAAAAGCCCACCAAATATTCCAGGTCAAAAGTGAGCCACCATGTAGAGCTGGAAGAAGGATTTGGCCCTGGCAGCACTCCCGGTCAGCAGCACCAAAGGCACACAACAACTTTTAAGAGGAAAGAAGTAGAAACCTCATTACTTGAAGCAGGGGAGTTTTACTGCAAGATTATGCACCCCCTGCACTATGAGCAGGCTTTTAGCTATTTTGAAATTTCTGTTGCTCATTGTGAATGTGACAGGTGTAAGCACTAAGATATCTGTCGCTTCCCACTTCCACTGCTTCCCCACCCCCTGGTAAAAACCCTGGCTCACCTTCGATAACTTCGAGCCTGTAACTATCTATTTAACTTGAACTACTAGAAACAACTCGGCTTAGATTTCATCACCAGGCACCAATTGTGCCTGAACATGTCTGTACCAGGTTATTAATATCATGTCCTCAAGCACTGCTCTGGAATGAGTTGATGTGATGGCAAATCCTGATCAGCTTTGCTGTAGGTCTGTCCGTAGGAAAAGTTACTGCTGTTAATGCAGAATGATGCCTGCTTCAAGCTGGCATGAACACTTGCGTTCAAGGACTGTTTGGAGACTGTACCATGGCTAAAGCTGATTTCAACTGGCACACATATTTTGGCCCTAGTGATGTGATGTATAGACACTTCAACCTGAGGAAGAAAAGCAAGGCAGAGGAAGGTCTAGAAACTACTAGTGACATCCTAAAATTAGCATTAAGCAGAGGGAATGTCTGAAAAATCAAAGTGGCAGCATGTGGATGGAAGAAATTAAACTGAGAGACTGGGAATTTACATCAGGCAAAGTGCTTCAGCTGGCTTTGGGCACGGCCTGTGAATTGACTGTGCACCAGCCAACACATGGAGTCCTCCAGATAAAACTAGAAATAAATTCAATTCTAGACTCTCCTTGGACTTTTAAAAATTCTCTGTTTGATCCTGGCAGCTCAAAGATATAACTGAGGAGCTCAGGACAAGCAAACCACCAAAGGAACAGAATCACAGAGGGAGTTTAGCCAGTTTGCCTGGCTGATCAAAGACGTGCACTGTTGGAACAGATGGGAGCAGTGTGCATCTCTTCATGATCCAGTCGAGAGAAAAAAAATTCCTCCAGCACCAAAATAGCCAAACAAAATGCGAATGTGTATTACTACCCACATAACATTGCTTCCTATCCATTAGACCACACTCGTAACCGATGCTGTGCAGCAAAAACTGACAGGACTCTCCGCCTGTGGCAGAACTGCCACCACTGTGTCTCCAGAGGGACTGTTGCTGGCATTAGTGAGGCAGTGCTCCTTGGAACTGACCTGCACCTCTCACTTTCACCAGATTAAGATGGTTCCTTACATCACCTGCTGAGACCACCTTTTCTTCTCATTCAGCCCCCACACTCCATGCAGATGCTTGTGCTCTCACCAGAGCTGGTCTTTGTGCCATCTGAGCCAAGTCCAGCTTCATCCCAGCACTGGAGACTTGCCATGATGGATCACTCTTGCTCACATCTGCGCCCCTGTCCTGGCTCACTCTCACAGATGACAGCAGGTTCCCATTCCTCACAAAGCTCCCAGGAAAACCCTCCTAGCTGCCCTCTGTTTCCCAACATGAGCACACAGCAGCACAGCCACTGCTCTGTGGGTGATGTGAGGGATTCTGCTGGGGCAGGTCACCAGCCCCACTTGTCCATGCCAAGGTCACCGAATAAGCATGGAGCCTGCCTGGAACAGCAGGACATCCCACGGACCACAGCCTGGGCATGCAGGCAGGAGAGTGGGGCTGTCCTCCTGGCTGGATTTGCTACAAGAGGGTCTTTGCAGGGAGGAGAAGCAAAATTTCCCCCTGAGTGAGCAGCAAGCAGGACAACCCTGGCCAGGCAGGGTGGGCTTGAAAGAGAGGAGGTCTGAGTCAGTTTGGGCTTGATCACTGCTGCTGCTCCTGAAATTCCTCGCACCTGCTGCAAGGCATTTTAGTGGAAATTAAAAACTCTGCAGAAGGACAGCTTGAATCTCAAGTGAGCGACAGAAAAATGACAGGATAATTTGATGTTTCATTTTTAGCAGCATTATTCTGAAGTGTAGGATAATGGTTAACTGATTTAACCAGGTTCTTACTTCAGGTAAGAAAGGCAGAACAAAGAGAACTACTATTTTTTCTTTCTTTCTTTTTGCAATTTGTCATTATAATCAAGCAGCAACATTCGTATCTTTAGCTAGATTGGCCTATATAAACTTCTAATTGTCAGTGAACATGATTATAGGAATAGCTTTGCTGAAAAACAATGCATAGCACAATAGGTGTGTATTTAGTTAGTTTTGTGTAGTAACAAATAATTTTACTTTTAAACTCTGTACAATTTCAGTCACCCTCAGACTGGCTGAACACACCAGCACAGAGTCCTTTGGGATGCCAAACATGTGCAGAAACCAGGCTAAGGAGAGAGAAGCTCTACCTGGCCAGACAGCCCCAAGGATGGAGCCTGGGGATGGATTCCCAAATCAGGCAGCTTACCCTAGGTAGGGAGTGCAGACAGCATTTATAGCCAGGAGGAGATCAAGAAGGTGGGTCCTCTCCCGGTCCCAAGCCCATCCTCTCCACAGAGGGTAGCTGAGCTACTACATCTCAGTCTCAATGGGCTCCAAGCTTGAGCGACAGAAGTGTACTCCCACTTTCTTTGTAGTCACGCACAGAAGGCTCAGGTACCAGCACCAGTCCCCAGTGGTAAATGAACTTGTGATTAAATGCACAAACAAAACTGTTAGGTAGGGCTTCTGCTGTCATTAGGCTGAGAGAAGGGTGTAAGGCTAAATTAGTAACCCGCTCTGCGCTCTTGCAATGTGATTTACACTGAGAGCAGCAATCTCCCAGGTGAATCAGGGATCCTTTGTCCTTAGCCCAAACTATAACAAAGATGTAGTACTTGGCAGTTGCTGTCAGGATGAAAATCCCTGTTTTCCTCTCCAGCTTCCTCTTGGCAGGGATAGGGTGGAGGTGGATGCCAAAGGCAAGCCGCCACAGCCCTTTCAGCCCCTCCTTTCCTGGGAAAGCCCAGGAGAGCTCACGTGGGTCAAAGTTGTTCCTCTTCTGTTATCCCTTCGTTAGATCCTATCAGGGTCTCTCAGCAAAAACACATGCACTCACGGCACAGGCTTGACTACTTCAATTCCTCTTTACAGGGCTTGCAGCTTAGCTTCCTCAGCACTAGCTGTTTTGGCAGAAGGGACCAGCCTGTGGCACCCACCTCAGAACACACTCCACCCTGCACCCCAGCTGTATGCCTAGCAGTGCTCCTCTGACTTGCAGCTGGCACTGGTGGCTTTCCAGGCTTTCAGCCTGCACTCACGCAATGCTCACAGCTGCCAGATTCCCACCAAGGGGGTCTCAGGTCTGCAGAACAGATGGTGCTGCCCCAAACCTTGGTAGAAGCTGTCCCCTCACCTCTAGTCACCTAAGATATGCTGCCAGTTCTCCTAAGAACATTCCAAAACTCTGAAAAACAATAATGTTTATGTGGTTTGCCAGTTCTGCTCTCTTCCCTGGCTTTGGGCTCCCTCCTTACAGCAAATGGTGTTTTCAGGACATTCTTCTATTACACTTACTCTTTTACACTGGCAAGATCCTTGTTAGTGAGTCAGTGATTAATGATTATTACCCTGCCTACCAAAGGACTACATGTTTATATTGTTTTTCCTTTCTGATCACCTAGCCCTATGTGCTAATCCAAACCAGCCCTTTATTAGCAGCATGAGCAAACCAGTGTTGCATAGGCTAAGCTGGAGAGGAGTGTCATCTGCTCCATTACATGAGGTGGGGAGGGTCAGACTGACCTGAGCTGTGATAGGTATAAGCCCTCTATGCTCAAATTCCCTCAGAGTTCAGGAGAATCCAGAGTGACAAACATCTCCAACGGTGAGGTATATAGCCAGTAAGGAGACAGGTGCTTCAGGGTGTCGTGTCTCCTGGCCAGCCTTCTCTAACTGCTACCCTTTCTTTATTCATCTTTCGTTTGGTCTGAGATACATCTTTGGTGGCATACACTCTGTTATGCGTCATTTCTGCACTACAAGAGCACCACCATTTCTAAGCGCCACTGGAGCATAACCAGCAATAGTACACACATGGAGAAGAAACCACAAGGGTACATCCAACTGCTCAAACAACCTCCAAGCAGCTCCTTTCTTCTTTTCCTGGGTCTTGCCTTTAATTTACTTTTCCCTCAAGTCTGCAGAGCAGCTTCTGCTGTAAGGTTCATACATCCCCCCACCCTGTAGTCCTTAACTGCCATGGCACCTCACTAGCTCTGGAGTTTGGTACAGACTCACAAGGCAAAACCAGTTCAGAAGTCCACAGGCAGAAAAAAAAAAAAAAAAAGAGATCTTACAATAGTGACTGATCTTAAAAGAGTGACATCTTTTAAATGATTTTTAAAAAAACTGAGCCTCCATTTGATCTCCAAAGGCAGGTCTTTTGGGGTAAAGGGCACTGCCAGGGAACACGCCTTTACTGAGCTCCCTTATAGCAGCAGACTGAAACCCTTTCCTATTACTGCTCTGCCCATGCAGGTCATGGGGAACAGGAGACAAATCCAGTGTTCCTCGATCCTCTGATCTGTAATCCAGCCCGCTAGCCTTCTGCAGCAATCTTCTTTGTAGCCCACCATGCAGAGCGTGCCCTCATTGCCCTGGGCCTGCTTAACCCAGCTCTACCTTAATTTGCACTAGCAGCAGCATTACATAAATTACTTACTCACTAATGATGCCTTTCTTAAGTAAGCAAATGGGATGACATCACCCACCAGCAAAATACCAGCTGCTCAGGGAGGGAGGGAAGGGGTGAGCACGTGTCTGCGTGGGTGTATGCACAGAGACCGCTTGAACCATGGCTGCATGGCAAAGCCCAGTCCTTCCAGGAACGGAGACAGGGTTAAGGATAATTCAGGCTGGAAGGGAGCTCAGGAGATCTCAGCCCAACCTCCTGCTCACAGTAGGGTCAGTGATGACGCCAGACCAGATTCCTCAGCTGAATCTTGGAAACTTCCAAGGATGCAGACTGCACAGCCTCTCTGAGCAATGCACTCTGGTGTTCAGCTGTCCTCACAGGGAAGAAATATTTCCTTGTATCTAGTCTGACTTCTTTTTTCAACTTAAGGCAACTTTGCCAATTGTAAAGCTGGTTTTAAATACCTCTATACACAAAAATATTATGTAGGTGGATTTTAATCCATCCACATCTCTGCCCACATCTTTGTTTATAGCAGCCAAAGCCTTCTCCAGCCTTTAATAAACTTATTATACAGTATTTGTTGTACACAGCTGCCATGGTTTCAGCTGAGATAATTTTCTTTCTCGTGGTTGCTCTGTTTTCAGATTTGGTATGGGAGGAATGTCAATAATGCATATTGTTTTAGTTGTTGCTAGGTGATGTTTATACTAGTCAAGAACTTTTTCAGGTTCCCATAGAAGCTGAGAAGGATAGAATAGATAGAATAGAATGGCCAATAGAATATTCCGTACTGTATACATCATGCTTGGTATATAAATGGGGTATATGCTCGGTATATCTGTAGACATCATGCTTGGTATATAAATTCCCCTTGGCTGGCAAGGGGAAAACCCACAATCTCCGCTTAGGTTGGGCTGGGCAACAAATTCACCAGGTAGTGAGTGACTTGTTTCTTGTATATTCTTTTACCACTATTATTATTGTTATTTTCCTTTTCCATTATTGTTGTATTAAACTGTCTTTATCTCAACGCACAATAATTTTGTTCCCTTTCCCCTCCTTTTCTCCCTATACTTCTTGGAGGAAAAGGGAGGGTGAGCAAGAACTTGCATGATCCTAGTCGCTGGCTGGAGTTAAACCATGACAACAGCATCATTTAATTTATCTGCAGGAGTGCAGGAATTTGTTCATCTCCCAAATACCCCAAGCAAGCAGGACCATATGCATTAACACAGCTAAAATGACTGCGTAGCTTATGCCTTGTCCAGATGCTGCATTACTCCCTTCACGCCACAGCAACTTATGGTTCATGAATTGCTCACTGCCTCCCCCGAGGCAGGATGAGCCCTGCCAGGTGCTTGTCTCCAGAAAGTTTCTTCCTGGCCAGCTCAATCCTCCCCTCAGGGTCAGACAGTCCCTTGCTTGGGGCAGTGCTGCTCAGGCCCAGGCTGACTGGTGACAGAGACATCACCCTTGCCAGAGGCCATACGAAGTCTCCTGAGCTCTAGGGGTCTGGCACTGGCATCCAGTCTCCATAAACTGTGCTCTGGGAGGCAGATCCTCAACCCCCTCAAAGACATTCCTTCACTGCAGGACTCTACCCACCAACACCTAATTCTGCACCTCCCAAAATGGCAGTAAACAGGGGTAAATGGTGTGAACTGCTGCAATGGTCATGAAAGGAAATTGCATCCACCTGCCACAGTCAGCTGGTGAAGAGGAGGGAGTGAAGAAAGGCACCAGCAAGCACTGAAACAAGTGGTGCTCATTAATACCCACCTGTGGGAAGGGAGCTTTGCATAAGATGGTTTGGTGGCATAATGCACAACCCGGATAGTGCCAGCTGCATCTCTGGGTCCAGATGTCTCTAAAACCAATTGAGATGAGAACGGTCCTGCCAAGTCTCAGCAGCCATCATTTACTCTACAGTTTACACACAGGCCAGTTCTGCATTAGACATGTGGTGGAAGCAAATACTTCCACCTGCACTGAGACAGTAATTTCCAACTCCACAATCAAGGAGTGAATCAAAAGCCACACATTCCTCACCCCTGCACATAAAACATGCTTTCAAAATTGCCAGCTTTAACATAAAATCAAATGCACACTGTTTTAATTTCTCTTTTGATTTTCAGCCTCTTGGGTATTTTCCAGTTATGTTGTGCAGCTTCTTTTTAGAAAAATAAGTGCTAGAATTGATTATTATTTTTTTTAACCCAAAAGCAAGACTGTCACAGAAACCCGTAACCCTACGGTGGTACTTGTGGAGAAGAACAAACTATGAGACCTTGCACAGAAACAATAAGAGCAGCCTGTATTGCTGCAGCTCATATCACTTGTACTGAGCTGTATCAAGGTGGGGGAGCCCTTTAAACCAAGGAACACCCCTAAAAGTCAAAAGCCCCATGAATGGCTTAACGCCCTAGGAAGCTGAAGGAAGAAGGTTTGCTGCTCGTGTGTTTCACTCCCTGCTTTGTCTGGGGGACTGCTGGACACACCAGCACCCAAAGCAAACATCACATTGCCACCCCCAGCCACCCCAAAGTGGTGACCTACTCATCACAAAGCACTTTGAACACATATACCAAAATACTTGTGCATAGAAATACAAGCAATACAGGAGTGCTGGGGATTACGTTTGCCCAGGAAAGAATTTTTCCTTCCAAAGCTACCCTGTGGGTAAGTTGTATCGGAGGGCAGGAGCCTGCAGAGACACTGTTGTTCAGTGTATGCCCCACTACATGAAATTCTTGGCTGCCACCTCATATTAGATCTGGTAATGTGTTCAAACTGGAGGAGAAAACGGATTTCTGTAAGAAATTTCAGGCATCATAAAGAAACATATGAAACTTCAGGCTCTTTAATTATTAAAGCAAATCCTGAAGCCAGCAGAAGCAGAGAAAGCTATTAAAACCTGCTCAGGAGAATTAAGTTAAGATTGCTTGAAAATGTAGCATGGTTAAATGCTGCCCTTAGTGCACCGTGAGAGCAAGGTTACTGTCGCAGATATATCTGCTTGTAAGGATGATGGACTCATCTGCAGCAGCCCTGCTGAACAGGCTTCTGGCAAGAAGGGGAAAGTTGGCTCTCCTCAGTGAGTGGGTTAACACCATTCTCCCAGAGCTTGCTGGGGGACTGAGAGACCTCCCTTCACCCCGTGGCTAGATTCCCAAACAGAGCTCACCAAATCTGCAGCCTGCAGAAGACTGCTCTTGAAAAGTAAACACAAGGGGAAGAGTGTTCAGCCTGCAGGCTGCACAATTCAGCCTTCCCCCACCCAAAGAGGATCCAGTGTACACCAAAACAGCACTAAACTGTCCTGGACTCTTTTCTAGGAGCGCAAAAGCCCCATCTGTAACCAGAAAGCCGTGATGCCCAGTGTAAATAATTACCAGCAGGCATCCCGAGGAGTACCAGATGTGTCTTCACCAGGAGAAATGTGGGGTCCAAGCTTTACAGTGCCTCCCGCACTGGAAAGGTGCGGCAGGCAGGTGAGGAGGCACCAGCTGTAGGCGCCTTTAGAGCAGCTGGAGGCCAGCCAGCTGGAAGATGTCCTAAAACGGCATTGAGACAGAAGTAAAAATCAACGATACTACTAATGAATCAAAGAGCCATCGTTTGCACTCTGCCCGGCTTTGCCCCAGGCTCAGGTTAGTCACTTCGGGCAGCGAGAGGGGCTGCTTGAGCCCCACACCGAGCACTATCCATGCTGGCTTCTCCTGCTTGCCAGCCCCCGGCGGGGCCAGAGCGTTGTTCTCAGCTTCGCCCATCACTTCTGCTCTCTCCAACCCGGCGGGGCGACACGAGAAGGGCGAGGGGCGCCGGTCGCGCCCCCGGATGCCGGGACCCCTTTCCGAGAGCTCTGCCGGAGCATCCTCCTCGCCCGCGGGATTTGCGGGGGGGTTAGGGGGCGGGAGGGGGAGAAGGAGCTCTGCCCGCTCCCCCGGGACTGCAAGCCCACACGCACACACCCCCCGCTCCGGCTCCGCAGCCCCGCAGTGACACCGCGCGGCGGCCACCGGCACCGCGGCACCCGGCGGTTGCCCCCGCCGTCCGCGCTGCGCTTCCTCCCCCTCTGAACATACACTCACACACACACACATATATATAGCTGCAGCCCACCGCCCTCCTCCTTTTATTCCTCTGGAATAAAAGCCTGTAACGGCACCGTCTCTTGCCTCCACACCCTGCGTGCCCAATTCCACCATCAGGCCAATGCGGCATTGCAAAGGTTACAGCAAACCCTCCCTGCTTGGCAGGATCTGCCAAGAAGCGGCTTTATCTGTAATCAAACTCACCCCGCTTTTTCCCAATCTCAGTCCCTTACACCATCCCCATTTGCCTCGCCCTCCTGGGATGTTTTAAATGAGATTCTAATTTCTTCAGGCCAGGGATGGTCTTTTATCATGTCTCGTACAACCCTTACCACAGTGGGGCCCAGGCAGCATGGGACCTGCAGGCATAATTACAATCCCGATGATAAATACCAGTCATACTGTTTGTCTCCCTGATCAGGCTGCTGGCCTGCACTGTAATCAAACTTGCTGATTGTTTTTAAAAGGCAGATGTGTACTTCAAGCCTGACGCAAGGCTGTCCTACATTCTGCTTTGGGTCACATCGGCCTCTTTGGATTCAATGCTGAAGAGCAATGGGTCTCCTCCAGCCTCCTGGGCTGCAGGGCTCCGGCTCCTCACCACCCCCAAAAGATCCGAGACCCCCACGCAGCATGACACAGCAACACAGCCCGTGGGTGCGATGCTCACCCAGAGGATGCACCCATTTGTTTGTCTGCTGCGAAGGAGGAGCCAGCTGATGCAGTCTTCTCATTTACCTTTGTGAACCGTGGCATTTCCTGAAGGCTGTCAGTCAGCCTGACGGTGCCCAGCCCAGCTGACATGCTGGGTTGCTCTCTCCTAATTTTACCATTAATAAGCATGTGGTAAGTGCTGGTGCCAGACGGTGCTGTGTTTTCAGTGCCACAGACTCCCATGAGGAGACATGGGAGAACAAGACAACTCCTCTCTGACTCGGATTAGTGTTTGTCAAGTCAAGCTGGTCGCTCCAGCTGTGCAGTACAGAATAGATACATCAGCACATCCTAAATTACCAATTTGCAGCTGCAGGTCCTTCTGGGGCCAGGCAGCCCCATGGGAGTGACTGGATTCTCAGTGTCTCCCATGACCCCACCAGTGCTCGCAAATATTGCCGGCACATGATGCAGCTGTGGAGCTGCATGACAGACACAAACGCCTCCAGAGATAGAGATCCCAGATTTTCCCCAAAGTGACCAGAAGTGTTACTACCTGTTCTCATGTTGTCACAGCAGATCACTCAAGAAATGCCTGGGGAGGCACTGAGACCCTGAAGAGAGTCCACCTTCCAGATGCTACTGCAACAGTACCAGCAACCGCTCCAGAGCACTGAGGCTGACAAGGCTGCACAGCCCTGCACCCAGGAACCCTTAGTATGCATCACACCAACCCTGGAGGTGAAAAACCATCACACATCCAGAATGAAAACTCAGGAATACATCCCTTCCTTCTGCACACTCTGTCCTTTGAATACTAATCTTTTCTTCTTAAATCTCTACAGGGTCATTGGATGTTCATTTTCAAGCCCCCTCAAAAATATGGCATGGAAAAATACGAAACACATTCACACCTGGCATTGGGCAGATGCCCATCTGAATGCTGGAGAGAGCTATAGGAGAGTCTGTTCTCCTAACATCAGAAAGAGCTGGGCCTCTCATCTGCTGAGCTAACAGCAGTTGCATAAATTGAAACTGCCTCGGGGTCACTGGAGTAAACTCACACGCCCAGTGTGTCCTGGAGTTCAGGTGTTTTAGAGAAGAAAAGCACAGAAATCTCCTTGTCTGCAAGGGCCAGTTGACTGCTCCACCTTTTTCAGCTCTCCTCTGGCAGGTTGTCATCACTTCTTGCCTCTTGCACCGTCCTCCCCTGCCATGCACTCTGGGCAGGTTTCCAGGCTCCAGCTGGAGAATATTGACTTGATTAGATTTGATTCACAAAGGCATTTCACAACACTTGTTCACCTAAACAAAATAAAAGTCCTGGATCTAAGGATCATAATTAAGGGTAGGATAGATCCTTTTGAAGCAAACTACTGGTAGGTCACCAAATTTTAAATAATAAGGTTTCCTGCCAAAATCCCCTGCTGAGGAAAAAGTTCATGTAAGTTCAGCTGCGCAACCCATGACTTTCTGAAATAACAGGTGACATGGTTTTGGCTTTTGGGTCCCTTAAACATACAGGCTCCTGCTCCAGTTTTGTCAAATTAACTATCTGTCAGGTATGCAATAGGCTTTAGCCATCTCTACAGGCCTCAGACAAACAGGATGCCACCAAGGATGAGGGGGACGTTGTATCTCCCACTCTTCTTCTCGCTTGGACTCCCAACTGACGTGTCCAACACGCACACTAGAAGCAAGTGCGTAAAGCCATCACACATGCAGCAGTGTTCCATTCCCAGTAACCTCTGCTCAGGTTGACCCTGGAGGGAAGACTCCTTGTCCCAGTTCCATGCTGTGGTGTCTGTCATATCAAGAATTCATTTTTTCTCTCCTAGCTTTTTTCTCAGTGGCTACAGATGGGTGGGAATGAACTGGCTTTCATCTTTGATGATTACCACTGAATTTGTAGCATGGTTTGCCACCCCAGCCTCTCCATCTGAAATCATGTTTACCAGTCCACAAGGCAGTAGCTGGAACTGCTTAAAAAACAACAAATAAAATATGCTGCACAAGAAGAAAAGTAATGGTGACATACTGACATCCTTCCTGGGTGCTCAGGGAGGACATCAGGACTGACTGCTTTGGAATGAGATCTGGGGAGCATCATTTGCAAGCCACTGTCTCTCCTGGTGGAGAGGTCAGCCTTTCTGACCTGCTCAGCCACAGGCCCCTCCTGAAACACTCACAGAGGTTGAGGCCAGGCTGGTCTTGAATCGAGGCCAGGCTGGTCTTGAATCCAGACCTTCTGGCAGCTTTGCACTGAAAGGAAATCACTGTGGGGACATGTTCAGTTTCCTCTCCATGTGCCCACTTAAACCATTCCAGAAAAATAATCTCTACCAAATGTATGTTCTTCAGAAGCAGCACAAAGCCTGCTCTGTGAATCCAAACAACAACATGCTCGTTAAAAACATCCTGTTATACTGCAGTGAATGTGTTCTTGAGGAATGGGTCTAAAAGAGGGGGTACAGTTGAGAGCATAACATTGACGGAAAAAGGAGTCCACAGTCGGACACACTACTCTGTCACTAAACTGGAGGTTCTTCAGTCTTGGTGGAAAATGCTTGAAAGGAAAGCAGGAGCTGCTCCTGAGGAGAGGAAGACATGCAGGCATGCGTTGCACTGGCCTGCGGACACGCATCGCATGATGGAAAGGGCACATGACAGGTCCTCAGAGAAGGCCATGGTAGAGGTGGACTTCTGAGAAGTGGGGAGACTGGTCCGAAGCTCAGCACTGTTCCCATCAGTTTCCCACCTTGCTGAAGGTAGAGGAGTTTTGCTCAGTGTCAGATGCAAGAGGGGACTGTGTCGCCTTAGTGGCCCCAGTGCTGGTGCCCACACTCGGGCATATACCCACATGGCCTTTGGGGAAACATGGCCCTTGACTTGCCAGGTAGGTCCATTGCACCACACTGCAACATGAAACAAGAGGAAAAGCTCTTGGCCATATCAAAATGAGGCACTTTGATTAGTCTTTTAACTGGAAGTTTAAGCTAAGTCCAGACCATTGTGCAAAGCATTTCCGTGTTGATGAATCAGCTTCTTCCAAGGGGAAAAGCTGTGCCATTTGAAAAACGTTAGCCCGTTATACATAACGAGCCCTCCCCCAGAGACCTTGCAATTAAGGTCTGAGACAAGTTGAAGCAGGCAGGCAAAATAAACCCCAGGTTCAGAGGTACCAATTAAGCAAGCAGAGCAGAAATCTGAGTTTATCCCCAGCTTGACCAATACCAGAGGGGAAGAGTTTGTTGGCAAATTTCAAAATTTGACTTAAGAAGATCTGGTTATGATGAATCAGGCAGGCTCACTAGGCTGAAAAATGATGAAATAGCCCTTTGCGTGTTCCTGCCTTCCCTTTTTATGCATATGTCATAAATAATTAACTGGCTCTTTGTCTTCAGCCCTTGATGAATTCTGGGGTGTAATAACAGCAGTAGCCGATGGTATCTTGACTCTTGTCTCTTCAGACAAGACTGGGCTTTTGCATGTAATCCCATGGTGTCACGGAGAATGTTCTCCTTATCCTCCTGATCAGGTTTCTACCCTGTCCTCCTCCTGTGCACATAATTATCCTCAGGAGCTACATTCATGGAAGCAATAAACACATAAGATACTTGGCAGTGCCATATGGACTGGAAAACCTGCTAAGGTTGAGATGTAATTATACAGTAAAAGGCCTTCAGCAGCAGTTACCAGTCCTGGACAATAACAGCAAGCAAGTAACACCCTGTAGAACAGCTTCCCCACTAGGTTGTTTTTTGGTTGGTTTTTTTTTTATGTAGTCTTGAGTCATGTAAGAGTACCTAGCAGGTAAGTCACATAAAAGTGTCAGGTCTGGAGACCAACTGAGCAGATAAAAACCATCTTTTTTGGTTTTTGGCTGTAATCTGAGCCACCCTTGAGGGACAAGGTGGGTTATCACCCCTGTGGCAGTCATGGAGAGGAAAGTGATTTCCTACAATCCTATTGAAAAAAGCTGCATCTCAGGAGATTGTGGCAGGTGAGTGTCTCCTGTCTGGTAAGTGGGTGTCTCGGCTGCCATTGGCACCCATTTCTGGAGGGGGCTGGGTGTCCAGAAGACTGCAGAAGACAATCAGCTGGTCTTGCCTGCAAGTGATGCTCCATGATGTGACAAGGCAAGGCCTCAGCTGGCTGGGGGGCAGGGAGCCCCAGACCATCATCCCCGACATGGCTCCTGGGGCTTGGACAGAGCCAGAAGCCTTCCTGTCTCATGGAAGAGACATCACCATCTTCCCATTGACCATCTTTTCCTAGTGCCCAGACATCCCCATCCTCCATCCTGAGACACATCGCACCTGTGAAATTCCTTGGGATGCTCCCTGTGTGTCCCATCCACAGTAGTGTCCCACGACGGCCAGGAGTTAGAAAGCTGTCAAAGCAACTGAAACACAAGACAGGAGGTATGTGAATAAATCTGATCTACCACCCCTGCAAGCAAGTACACTGGCTGCTGGAAACATGCAACAGAGAACAGGACACCAAAATAATGCAAATCCCAGACTCCCCCCATACTGTTTCAAAGGATATTGTCTGGGCCTCCATCAAATGCCATCTCCCTTGTGGAAGACAAGGGCGTCTAAGTCCTTCTTTCTGAAATCTTCATTTGCTTTGAATACATTTACCACAAACATGCATGTAACTTAGCACCTTGATGCCATGTCTCGAAGCTTCAGGCCTGGAAGAGCCTTCCAACATAGGTACCACCAAAGACAGGATTGTCCTATTCCACTTTCTACTGAACTATTCACCTGTCCAAATCTCAGGAAGCTCCACAGGACACATTGCACACATTCATCCACCTCCAAGAAGCAGCTTGAAAGCCACAGTCATCCTGGAAATGTGACGCTATTGGAGGCTGATCTAAATAACACGACTGTCTGCAGGTGCTCACGTTTCACCCATGGAGGATGAGGTGGGGAGAGGCTGCCTGGATGGAGCCCACAGGTGCTTCTGCTGTGGATGGCCACCATGGTCTGACAGAGAGAAGTAAGCTTTCCAGGGAAGGAGATGGAGCTTGGCTGGCACAGATGGCACAGAGACAGGAGGGCTGGCCTAGCCAGGGTAAGAAGAGCAAGTTTGCACTGAGATCTTGAGGGCTGATTAAAAAAACAAAGGACAAGGGTAGGCCTGAAGAGTTGCACGAGCAGGTGAAATTGCACAAAACAAGTACCGCCGGTCTGCGTCTTCCTCCCTCTCACCCACACCCCTCGTTCTGCCCTGTCTGCTGGCTCCACAGCACTGTTACCTCCATAGCTCCCTTCTGGGAAAGGAGGGCTTTTGCTTTTCTCCTCTGCCTAGGGCTGGCATCTCATTCCTATGTCGCCTTGCTCTGTTTTTCCCACCATTCTCTGCCCTGGAAGACACATAAGCTTTTCGCCTTGCATGGTTTCCTTTCTCCTGATGCCATTTTGTGCTTCTCTAAGAAGGTGTTTCTCTTTTGCCCACCCAGGTGAGGGAAGAACCAAAGGACATGGTCTCCCTGCTGGCTCTGCTGCCTCCACAGCTGGGTAGCCCCAGACAACCAGTCCACCCATGGGTGCTCTCTGCCTGCACACTCTCATGGGCCTCAGGATGCCCCCAGATGGTCCCTGGTTGTCATCACAAAGGTGTGAGGGGCACCCGCACACCTCGTGACCCCTTTTTAGCTTCTGAAAGGGCTCCGGCAGACAGCAAGGAAGGAGCTGCAAAACTCCAGTGGTTAGTTTTCTTTTCCCCTCCTTTCATTGTGTATTACAAGGCTTTTGTGAAAACAGAGAATTAAACAACAAATTAATAAAATAAAGTGAACGGAGACGTGACCTCAGCCTGGCCGCTCGGAGCATGAGGCGGTGTCTAGACCTGACCAAGTGTTGCTACACCTATGCCACAGCCCAACAGGCAACATTTTACAGTGTAGTCAGAGAAAAGGCAGAGTCCATGCTGTGTGTTATTAATGTTTTTCAGTGAAAAATCAAACTATACCCCCTATTTCCCAGTTTTCTTGTGAGACGCTTAAGGGTTTGACGGGGAGGTGTTCACCTAGCCACTGGTCTGAGAGTGAAATGTCTGTGCTGCACCCAATAAACTGCTAATTTCTTTTCCTTTAGAACAAATAAAACCACAGTGCAATCACAACCTGCTCTGACGTTTGACAGAGGCAATGCTTGACTTGTCCCAGCTAAGCTAAGCACATCTCCCCCAGCTTTGTCCTTTACTTTTACATTCACTGCCCCCAGCAAGCCTGGGATTCCCAGAACAACATGGAGACAACTTGAGGACCTGTGCAAAGCGATTGTCTCTGCCAACAGCAAGGACTTCTTGCAGATACCAGGCAAACAAATGAAGGGCTATCTCAGCTTTGGGAGTGCTCAGCCACGGAGCCTGGTGCTCACCACGAGCGCCCAAGCTTCGCCCTGAGCAGGAATCCAAAGGACTGATCCTCAGGACAAACATCTCCCGCCCACACAAGGTGACAACAAGCACAAGGCAGGTGATTACTGTGGGCTAGGGAGTGTATCCACCTCAAAATTGCTGTTGACTGCAGGTGTATGACGAAATATGTCACCATTGTAGACAGACGTGTATATAGCGATGTCTGATTCAGATCACTACTAATTACTCTGGCAGAGTATTTGAGGTGCCTTAGAAAGCCAACACCCACTGGAGAGGCATGATGCTTCCTGGAGTGATGTTCTGCTACTGATTCCAGCTTGGGTGTTGCAGCTTGTGCTTGTCTTTCCTCCTGAGAAGGGGGAGCTACAACTTCTGACCCTGAGCACCTACAAGTAGTGTATTCACTACCATATTGTCAATTTCTCAATGAAAACTCTGAAAAAAAGTAAATTTATAACAGATCAATACTGAGTTATGCATAACTACTCTTGAGTGTGGGTTTTCATCCAACAGTGCCATCTGAAGGAAATGTATGATGTGAGCTTTGCCCTAGGCAAGGCAGATACAAGATGCTAGCTCTGCCCCTCTGTCCGCACAGAGGGGTTCCAAACAAGACAAAAGCAAAAAAGACTAAGACACAAAGCAACCATGGTCATGAAAGGCAAGAGGGAAGTACAGCTAAATATCAGGGGGTAAAAAAGCTTCCCAAAGAGAAGAACAGTTACAGGAAAGGAGGGGCCGCTGAGGGAAAGAGCAGCAGTGATGCACCCACTACTCTCAGTGCAGGAGCTTTATCAGTGACAGGCATGCAAGGATTAAAACACCAAGGGGTGCCAAAAGTGCCAAAAACCTCCAGGAAGAGTTGTGCACATGGGGCACTCCTTCTCTGTGGCCAGGACATCTTTGCCCAATGGGCCACCATGCCACCACCAGCCTATAGCCTGCAGCAGGGACCTGAGAGATGTGAGAGCCACCCTGAGCCAAGGCTTGCTCTGTGTCCCCAGGGCACAGTTCATTGTCCCCAGCCACCTCTTCATACCAGCCACTGTGAATGAAGCGGTAAATGCCAGATCTCCTCAATCCTCCCAAAGTGACACTGAACCCCTGGAGCACAGGCAGTGGCTCCTGTAGGACAAGTAGCCTGTGGAGTAAGTATTTAAGCATATTTGTAATTTGTTCTTAAAGGTTGGAGAGGCCTAGGCAAAGAGATCAGGAAAGTGGTGTGAAATGACCTCACTGGTTTTCTATTGGCATCTTCTTTATATTGCAGCATGGTTCCTCAGCACATCTATTAGCAACAGCAAAAGGTCCAAGCTAAGACGTCCAACAAAAACAAGGTCACTAGCATAAAGCACCTATTATCACCAAAACCACCTTGCCTCGCCACTTAACTGTGCCGCAAAAGACACTGGCTCAAACCTGATAAGGGATGAGATGTCAGAGGTTACAGAACACATTTTCTCCTCCATTGATCCCACCACCCAGCTGAACGTCAGCCTCTTTGACAATTTCCAGTTTCACCACAGAGTCCTTTTAATTCACCTCCTGTGCTTGTGTGAGGTTCCTGCGTTGCCAGTGTCACGCAATCAGGCGTTTCTAGCACTGCTCATTGCTCCTGCTTCTTCTGCACACTTCTGATACACCTATGGCATTGCCATCATGACACTCATGCTCCTTCCCCAAACCTGCCTCCTCCTGGGCTCCTGCTGCTGCTAGTCTGCTGCCAGTTGCAGAGGAGGGGTGTAAAAAACCTGGAGTCAGCTGTGGAAACAACCAAACATCTGTTTGGTTAACAGATGATTGGCAGTAGTTCATACTGATACATAATTTGGTATTTCAGCTGCAGAAGCCTATCTCACACAAAGGCTGTTTTCCCATCATATTTCTTGTGCATTTGTTTCCATACTTTTTTCTGAAAAGGAAAATAGAACTGATTTTTTTCCTCTGGTTTTCTTTCTGGGTGTTTTTTTGGGGGGTGAGGTTTTGTTTTGTTTTGTTTTTTAAAAAGCATCTCACTATTACTTGTGAAAAAAAGGCTTGCATTTTTGGACCTTGAAAAGTGGACCAATGTAAGTGGCCATGGGTGAAGGGATACCATCAGTCAAATACTGTACTGAAGTCATGCCACACAGGGAAGCCAACTGGAATATTTTTATCCCCATTATGGTAAAGACTTCGGATAAAAACCACAACATTTTGCAACCTTACATTTCCTGTCACATGAGGATAAACGCAAGTCTCATCATTGGGAGCAAAGACCTTTGTTTCTTTGCTCATACGGAAAAAGAAAGTGGGAAAGCACATGGAAAGGTCACTGCTAAAGGAGAGCCACACCCAGCTCCCAATGTAGATACCCTCTGGGAAACAGCAGGACCACAATCCAATAGAAATAGTCAGGCAGATGCCTGCAGATGGACTTCAGAGCCATGACAAAGTCAGGAAACTCAATAGTTGAACTCTGAAAGAAAGGAAAAACCTTTGGCTGCAGCTGAAAAAGTACTTCTTGACCTTTAGTAAAATTGTCACTCAAAGCTCCCAAAAAAATCTAAGCTGGACTCTGGCTGTTTTTCTAGAGGAAGTGATGCCACAAGTGTACTGAAAACTAAAAAATGAAAGCTAGGAATAGGATGGTTCATTTATGATAGACCATGATGACACTCTGCACAGAAACCAGGAAGTTTCTCTCGTCAAGTGAACCAAGGTCTTAAGGATGAAATGGTTGCATACACAGTTACTGAACCTATTACAGATAATTATATCTATGTTTCCACTGAGGTAATCTCCCTTACTCCTTTGCAGTTCAGCTTGGGCGATAACTTTCAACATCCCCGACATGATCATAAAGAGGAGTGTCCAAAGTCCTACAGGGACTGGGAGAGGCGAGCGTGGGTCGCCATTCGGGGGAACCCAGAAGCACTTGTCCCTGGTGCGGATCCAAAGGCAGGGGAGTAACTGGCCCAAGCATGGTGAGGAGCAAGCGATCCCCAGTGAAGGAGTGAGGGAGCTCATCCTACGTCACTGCTTGTGCTCCCCGTGCCCTTGCATGCAGCCCTCTGGGTTACATCAGTACAAGTATTTAGATACCTACAGATGCAAATGAGGTGCAACTGGTATTTCCCAAAGCATTTGCATCTCAGACGCCCACACGTTCTTAAAACTCTAACCTTCCGCCTATGCATGTGTTAGTTTCTTCATTTCTAAAATGGATATGGTAATTACCCGCCTCTCCAGCAGCAGGAGGAGGAGAGGAGATACCTAGTGTGCTGCCGTTAACGGCAGCACCGGGTCCCCCTCTCATTCCAGATCCATTCATGCGACACTGGTGAACCCATCAGCACCTGCAATTGCCTCTGGTGATTTTCGGGGAGGAGAGAAAGGCCACCTCTGAATCTATCCCCGTTTGAGATGGTTTTCTGGGATGATGCTTCCTGACTGTTTCCTTAATATCCATGGGCTTGTGTCTTAGGAAAACTTCAGGCCCCCCAGGCCAGCAGCACATCTGCCCGTCATGTTTTGCACAGGCAGCTGCTGGCAGGCACATGATGGGGACTTGCCAGGAATACCATAGGGTCACGCACACACATTTCAGGGAAACAAAATCTGTGTGTGTACCTTTTAAGGAACCACAAGCCTGCCTCTGAGCACCCCAGCCATCACACAGCTCAGGGGAATCAGCCCAAAAAGCAGTTCTTGTATTTGCCATGTATTTTTCCTGGATTGTCAGCCTTTTTTACTTCCCCTTCATAGCTAAGCCATGTCTTCATCTCTTCTTGGCAGTGCTCATTTCTCACACTAAGAGAATCTCACAAAACCTAAGAAAAACAAACAAAAGTATCTTCTCACCTATCAACAGAAAGCAGCCCCATATAAAACTGACCTGCTGCACAGTGCTCTACATTCTACTTACTCAAGCATCAAGTCCTATTTTCCTTTACATAGTAAAACAGGAAATGTATGGACAAAGGGGTTTTTACTTCAGGAACAGGGAATAACAAAGAGAGTTCCCCGAAACAGTTTGCAAGCTGAACTCAGCAATTAAGATATTAGACACATGTAGAAGTCGATACACCCAAATCAACACTTCAGCTGATTATCCAGTTACTTCAGGCAGGCAATCCATCAAGTTTGGCCACTATGACACTTTAGAAAACTTGTTCAAATAAAAGCAGTAGGCAGCACAGCAAGTTAGACCTTGAGGTAAGTGCACAGGCTGTGGGCAGAGCTCCATACCTCACCTAAAAACAGCTGGGCCAAAGAGGCAGCTGTAAAAACTGGGGTCACAGTGTAACACATGCAGTGGAGTGATGGTGTGAAATCCCTGGTGCTCAGATGCTTCTCTCCATCTCAAACCTGAGACAAAAGGTAGCACATAAACAGCAGCATAGCAAGCAGAAGGATGCAGCTCCCCTTGGCTGCAGCAGACGCAGCTCATTCCTTACAGCCTCTTAGGGATGTGTTGGGTGTTAGTACACCAAATTAGTAGGAACACTGCAGCTCACTTATTAAAGCATCCTGTGGGCTGCTGGGCTCACAAAAACTCCACAGGCCATGGTGTAAACAGACTCTGGTCAGCTGTGGATGTTTGTTCAGCCTTTCCAGGTTTTATTTCTCATCTGTGTCAGGTCATTTTGAAATACAGCGCAGTGTATGGCGACGGTGCAGCGCTCCTGGGTTATCCCCTTTGCAACAAGCGTAACACAGAATGGTCCTGCAGTTTTCACTCAGCCCATGGTGCTGCCTCCTAGGAGCCTGCTACCAGTGTTTTTTCTCAGCAGAGCACTCAAAATATTGTTTGGTTATCTAAACATGCCAAGATACACAAAACCCTGGGAAGATACTAACAGTGGAGAGCTGGGTTTGCAATGATTAATACACAGACCCAGATCCTCCAGCCTTTCATTAGCAAATATAGCAGAGACTTGAGTGATTGGCTGCTCACAGCGTTGGCTGTGGCAGAAGTGTCCAGCAGCACCTTGCAGGACCTCCGCTGCCTCAGCCACCTTACCCACCTCAAAGTTTCACTGCAGCCCACGAGAGTTATTCTCCAAACTGTGCTGGAGGATTGAAAAAAATGCCCGTACTACCATTTCTTGAACAGCGCAATGGTTTGTGGAGTACATTTTTCAAATCTTGCAACATGTGGATGAGTATCAGGGCACCCACGTACAGGACCTGCGATACAAAAGTCACAGGTGCCCTGGCCATTAGAAGATCTCAAGGCTTAGCCCCTAAGTGTAACATTTCTGCTGTTTGCACAGCGTCAGAAATATCCCACGTCAGTCAGTTCATAAATCCCTGTGTTTTTGTAACCTAGGGACTGCCACAATGGGTCTGAGGGGTCTTTCACTCTGTAGCCTGCCTTGAAATGGGGTCAGCAGCGAGTGCTGATGGATAGAGGGTGAGAAACAAGTCATGCACTGCCCAGCCCCTCTCTCAGCATGCCCTCCTTTTCAGAAATTCTCCTATTTTCTACAAGGTGTGAAAGGCTAGAGGCACGTCTATGCTCACAGATATCTTATCTTCCCGGTTCACCCTCGACTCTGGTGTCCCAGGCTGCATGCACTGCCCACTGGCCAGCAGCAAACCCACAGGGTCCCCTGGGCAGAACCCAAGGGGAAGAAAAGTGAACATCAGACTTCAGTGCTACAGAAGGACTAAGGCTGAAGGACCTCCCAGCAGTCAGCCTGCCACCTCCACTTCAAATATCCTCCACGGCAAACCCTGCTTTTCCTTAGCAGGGGTTGCCAGCCATGGTGCTCCTGGGCCAGAGAAACTGCGAGAGAGTTGGGCCAGAGAAGGATGCCACAGAATTCCTGCTGATTTCTATGAGAAGCAGCAGACCAAGCTCTGATGTTCCAAATATTCCCACCAGACACCAACACAGATAATTTTTTTGGAGCTGGTTGCCGTTGCAGCAGAAGACACGAAGCATGTCTCCGGCTTCTTCCTTCATAAAGGGGCTTTTCCTTGGAGAAAAAGAAAGAGTAAAGACTTTAGCAATTATTTTGGAGCTTGATCTTACACTGCTCCCTCCTCTCCCAGGTGATAACTCAACTGCAAGCACGGCGGGTGGAGGAGAGCTAGAACAAAGTTGAAGCCCTTTGATGAACCTTGCTCAGCGAATGATGTTGAGACTTACCCCAGGCAAGGGCTCGGACTTCCTTAGCGCTCACCTCTATGCAGTGTTAGCTTCTGTTTTGCTGACAGTTGCAGCTGTGGAGAGCCTTTTGCTGATACACAGGCTTTGCAGGGCTTATTGCTAGTTTATCGAAATGAAATGGCTGTTGATTTGAAGTGCTTTGGTATGAAACCAGGACAGTGTTCCCTGAAACCAGGAGGACTTCATTTTCTTGATGGCAAATGTCAAGGCCCATCGTGTATTGCCTGGAGGCACATACACGCTCGTGAGGACTAATGCACAGTGAGCTCACTGTTGCCATTAGTAAAATGGCAGCACCCTCTCCCTGAAAAAGAAGAGAGAGGGGGAGAAGACCCTCCACAGGCAGGTCAGGACCCGGTGGTGATGGCTGTGAGAGAGTAGGGCTGCTGGTCACAGAGGTGAGGTGTCTGCCTGGTCCGGACTGGCTGTGTTTTGTTATGCACTATCTGCTCCCGGCAGTGTCTTTGCCCTCTGTCTTCTGAGGTTGTCTTAATCCTGCAAAGCAACAGCTCTTGTTGTAGCAAAAGTTGGGAAAAGGAGTCAAATATTTCCTGAACTGTCTCATAAAGTTTCTCTCCTGCAGGGTTTAAGCAGCAGAGACACTGCGAGAGAAACACAATGGCAATTGCTACACTGTCCCTCCACCACCTCAGCAAAACACCGTAGGAAACCAAAGAGAATAATGTACCCTATAACAATTTATTTGCATGAAATCATCCAATTCTGCTTAAGAAGAAAATCAGATTTCTTCCCCAGTGCTTAATGAAGCCAATCTGCTCTCCCTCAAACGCATGGGGGTGGGATCAGTTGCTGTCACAGTCACAGCAGATTTTTCAGGGCTTCAGCCAGGTTTTCAGCCAGCTTCCTGGGATGGGTACTGAATGGAAAGACTGCTTTTAGTAACGGGTCCTCAGGGACTGCCAGTCACTCCCTGACCTGCCACTGCACCAACAGGTCAAAACTGAAGTCCCTCCTGGTGTGGCAACAAGGGAAGTGGGCTTTTGGGCCAGTGCTGCTCAGCCTGGGCCGTGCTTTACAGGCCAGGTGGTTGAGCCCATATCCAGCTCTGCAGACACCCACTGATGGGAACAAGAATGCTGACATGCTCCAGGCAGGCCAATGCTCAACCACCTGCACCTCCCTGATGGATTCCCTTCCAGTATCTGAAGGGAACCTACAGGAGAGCAGGAGAGGGACTCTTTGACAGGAAGTGTAGTGATAGGACAAGGGGTAATGGTTTTAAACTGGAAGAAGGGAGATTTAGATTGGATATTAGGAAAAAATTCTTTCCTGTGAGGGTGGTGAGGCAGTGGAACAGGCTGCCCAGGGAGGTTGTGGACGCCCCATCCCTGGAAGTANCCGGTTCAGGATCTCTCTCTGAGTTTCCATTTAGACCCACAGAATGAGTTTGAGTACAAGAGGGCAGCAATCCCACACTTAATTTGTTTCACCCTGGAATACATCATCGTTTAAAAGCCTAGAATATTTATTGGTGGCAAAGAGATATTGATTGCCTAGCCACAGGCAGAGTAAAAATCATTGAGGGGAAAAATAAAAAAAAGAAGCAACAAAATGAACCAGAAAATTTGTTCCTGTGCCTCCTGCCACGCTGCCCTGTGATGCACCGTTTCGGTCTTCTCTGCCTTCCAGCATCCCTCAGCTCTTCTTCCAAGACACGAGAAACAGCCTTTGCCTTTGAATTTATTGGTGAATGGTTTTCAGCAGCTCTCAGGCACTTTATCACCTTCCTGCAGAGGAACATAAAACACAGCCCGTGTCTCAGCCTGTGCAGTAGGAACAAATAAATAAGGGCAGCTCCCTGCAGCTCCACCACCGGCTCCTCCACGCGCGGGAGCCGACTGCATTGTACCCAGGAGCTCAAGCTGCGGAGTTCAGAGCTGACTCGGCTCTGAACTCCCCGCCGCTCCTGGATGTTTGGAGCCAGTTATTTCCTTGTTAAGGGTTTGCCCAACAGGAAAGCCACTTTCCCACCCCTAAAACCTGGCTAAAAGCTAATGGCCCATTGTGGCTCTTGTTAAAGATGAGTTTCCCTTGTTAATGACGGCTGCCCGTTTTCTTGCGGTGGTGGCAATTCCAGCACTGCTTGGATGCTGCGGTCAGGTGCATGTGGCTGGAGCGGTTTCATTTTGGCAAATTGCACTTTATGGCATGAGAGCAATTGTTGAGACCGCCAGGGTTGTGCAGCTGCCCTGCAGCAAGCCTTTCCATCACTCCATTTGCCACAAACCTCCTTGGCCTGGTTTCCACCACAGGCTGTGCTCAGGAGGAGCAGCACCAACGCGGGCTGACAGCTTCTGGGGCAGTTGTGGGGCAGCTCTGGACAGGGACCCATCAGCAGGAGAAAGTGGGACTGATCACAGAATCATCATGGTTGGAAAGGACCTCTGATATCACCAAGTCCAACCATACACACACAAAAGATCCCTACATCTCAGCCACTAAAGCATGCCCTGAAGTGCCACATCTATGTGTTTCTTAAATACCTCCAGGGATGGTGACTCCACCATCTCCCTGTGCAGGCTGTTTCAGTGCCTGACCACTCGTTCAGTAAAGTAATTCTTCCTAATATCCAGTCTAAATCTCCCCAGCTGCAACTTCAGACCATTTCCTCTGGTCCTAATGTTATTCCCTTGGGAGAAGAGGCCAACTCCCACCTCTTTACAATCTCCTTTCAAGTAGTTGTAGAGGGCAATGAGGTCTCCCCTCAGCCCCCTCTTCTCCAAATTTAACATGCCCAGTTCTCTCAGCCTTTCCTCATATGATCCTGTGGGCAATGCCGTAGCTGATCACCAGCACAGGGCTGGAATAAAAATTCCTGAGAGAGGGAGCAATAGTGGAGAGCACAGGAAATTGCTATTGTGCACAAAGGCCAACAAGGTGTCACACCACTGGTAGCCAGAGGCAGCTCAAGTCCAAGAGCAGATGTCCCCAGGCTGCCCCACTGCCCAGGGGAGAGGCTGGGTGGTGCTGGGCTGCTTTGAGAGATAAGTGTGGAGCTGCCCCTCTGCACCAAGCCCCTTTAATCAATCCCCCTGCACCTGCCCAGGGCAGCCCCAGCACAGCTGTGCACAAGGGCTGCAGCAGTGCCTAGATATTGCAGACATGCGAGGTGAGGCAGCTGGTTCCTGCAAGCTCAGGCACAGCAGCAATGATGCCCATGCCGGTGTCAGAGAGCAACATCCCCATGCATCCGTGCTCCTTGCCATCCAGCATGCCCCTGATCTTCCTAGCACCTTCTTTGCTGGAGCTAGAAGGGCATAAATTAGCACCTCTGTAGGTTTTTTGCAGCCAGTCTCTGGAAATCTGGTAGGTGTTCCTCAAGGCTTTGACTATTCTAATTTTGCATGGGTTTAAAAGGAAAAAAAGTGTTATGTGCCACCCATGTTTCAAAAAGAAGAAATGTTGCTTAACCAGACAATGCAGTCATGGGGAACAATTTGTTGTGTTTTCAGCAAGCTGTACTTCTACTTGTATTTTGTAAAAGTAAAGTAAAATACTGTGTTTTGGCAGCCTAACCTGATTATCCCTGCCCAGAAGCTGTAGATGATTATTTGGCTCAACGTTTATAATTTAAATAGTAATTCATGTGCTAGTATGCATAATCCTACAGCACAGTTTAATTGCAAGATCTTAGTGCTACCATTGAACTTCATTGTTGGGATTCATTTCTCTCATTCTTCGATGGGTTCTAATTACCTCCCTGCAAATAATTGATTTTCTAGCATGTTAGCAGCTCTGAAAGCCTTTAGCAAAAGTTACTGGGGTCCAAATGTTTTGTTCTACTCAAAACATTGTGAGAATTTGAACTTGTAATTCCAGTGACAGAAAAGTATTTAAAAATTAAAAATATCTTGAGTTAGGTGGCTTTTTAACTATTTCAGAAAGTAAAATAATTTAAATTAAAAAAAGAGCCCCTCCTTCACCCTTCCCTGCCCCAGTGAAACTGAAACTACCACCAGCTACTGAAATGTTTGTGCTATTTTCAAAATTTGTGGGGAAGATACAGGTTCCTAGTTTTGCTTTAATGTTATTAAAATGAATAGAAGTTGAAAGCACACAAAGTAAATCTGCTGCTCATTAATAACCTGAGCAAGGGCTTTGTGTGCCCCAGACCACCTCTGTGCTTTCCAGTCATGCCACAAGAGACAGGACCTCTTCTGTACATCTGGCCTTACTCATTTTTATGGTGTTTTTTTCCCCAAACAGAATAGTGCCATTTGCGTGACAATCTCAATCCTGTTCAAAGCAAACAAACATGGTTTAAGGAGCCTTATCATGCCAAATGTGCACTCAGGAGCCTAAATTCTGTGAAAAATCACTGGAACGTAGGGTCTTAAAGAAGACAGAGGCTTGGAAGCACCTGACAGTGCAAAATGATGGCTCTGGGCTTTCCAGAAGCATCTAAGCAGCATGTGAACGCAG
This sequence comes from Pedionomus torquatus, assembly GCA_013398155.1. NCBI lineage: Eukaryota > Metazoa > Chordata > Aves > Charadriiformes > Pedionomidae > Pedionomus > Pedionomus torquatus. The sequence goes on from VZRU01018592.1 coordinate 128,009, forward strand.
TGGTTTGTCCTTACATCCTGTGAGACGTGGTCCACTGACACTTCTGTAGAGTGACATGGGCCTCAGAGGCAGCTGTGAGATGGATGCGGTGCTTCCTTGCCCTGAGGGAGGACATCGAGGGATGGCAATGGAGCAACCTGGGACAAGATGGCTACAGGTCTCTTCTGGAACCATGGCTCTTGCTTGCACCCAACATGCTATGGCCTTCTCCTGGGCGCCAAGACAACCTCTTTCTTTCAGCCCTTCTGCTCCTCCCTGCATAAGAAGCTGTGAGTGTAACGGGTGAGTGATGTTTGCTGTATCAGAGTTCATAGAGGGCTCTCATTTCACCACCTGACACATAAAAGCAAAAAATAAAGAAGTCAGAAACATTATGACCTTGTTTTGGATGAACTTTGTCTGAGATTAAAACCAAACCAGAAGCATTTTCAGCATGGCAGGCATTTTCCTTAGCTTCCAGAAAAGAAAAATATGAGTCAACAGGCTAAAGAAATCACAGAAACAGGTGGCAAGAGACACTATATGGAGTTCAGTATTTGTACAGTTGCTTTGGTCCTTCCATAGGCCTGTTTTAAATGCCCTAAAATACCACTCTGTTTTTGTGGTTGGTATACATTTACTGCCTTGAAAGCAATGGACATCTACTATAATCTTGCTTCAATTATATTTATTCATTTAAACATCATCTCTACAACTTTAAGAGAACCAAAGTATGGCCAAATCAAAGCTAAAAAAACCCAACCAACCCAAACAAACAAACAACAACCCAACAAAACAAAAACAAAAAACAAACCCCAAAACAAAAAAAACCAAACAAATCAAAAACAACCCACATTGTTTTGGTTTTGAGGTTTTTTCTGCTCTTCTGGACATCAAAGAGAACAAAATAAGGAAAACCCTTGAGCCTAACTGCATCTGTATCCCTCCTAATTGACCTGCACAGGAGTCTGCCTCAATATCTCTTTCAGGCTGCTTTAGCTAAATAGCTTCAGGATACAAGAGGTTAAAGCATCCTGCTGTGCAGAAAGCTTTTACTTGAAAGGTCTAACAGCCTTTCCCTTAATCTGCAGAGTGGAGCTGCGATCATACAGCAGCTAAAGTCGTGTGCTTGTTAATGCTAAAATGACAGATGTTATAACAACAGGATATTTATTAAGTTTCCCATTACCCTGCTGTGTTCTCAGACCCCAATTTCTTTCCAAGATTGCTTTTTGGTTTTTTTAATAACCAAAAGTTAACAGAAGTCTGTTTCCAGCCTTCTAACAAGAAGTCATGCAAAGTGCGAAAGGAAAAAAAAAAACTAAACAGAAAACATTTATAAATTCTCCTTCTCTGTGTCAGCTTGATTCCAAGTGAAGAATGAAACAGTACTAATTCTGTCTGTCTTTCTGCCTCCATGTTACAGTGTAGGTTTATTTTAGAGTAAGTATAGTTTTAACCTTTTACCTAAACACTCTATAGCATTGCACGAAAAGTCAGAGTCCATGTGATTCCAAAGTCCTGAAGACTTCAGTATCTATTACGTATTTAGTACAGCACTGCAAACTCTCTCATGGTGGGTGTTTTTCCCCATTTCCAGATTAGGAAGCATCCCACAGTCCTGCCTGGAGGATACCTACCTGCATCCTCAGTGCTCTGCTGGGAGGGGGCAATCCCTGCCCAAGCACAGCTTAGAAGTCATAGTGGAAAAAGCTGACAACCTAGAAAAGCCATCTCCACAAGGAAAGACGTAACCAGGTTTCAGCAGTCATTTCTGCATACATTGAATTTTAAGACTCATTTATCAGATCTAAACTCAGCAGTGGCATTAAAATCCCAGGAATAACTGCACTGGTAGCCCAATATCAGAGTTGCTACATCCCTGGCAGTGCCATTTCTACCTGCCCTTCACTCCTTTTACATCTGTACCATACATGACCTTGATTTGGAGACCTTTCCTATACAAAGAGTCAGAGTTTTAAACATTGAGGGACAGTGTTATACATGCATTTGTCGCCAGATGGGTATTTTGCAAGAGGAGTTGTTCAGAGCACAGGTTAGCTGGCCTGCACGTGTCCCAGCTCTGGGCAGCAGTGCCCTCACTTCTCCTGTGTGCTATGGCCCCCAAAGCGGTTGCAGTACAGTGGGTATCAACCAGTGGTAATCTGGGCTTCTCACAGGAGGAATGCTGATTTTCCATCCCTAGGCTGGGTCTGCTTGGGGTGCAGTCAAAGGGAGGATGGCTTCTTTCTTAGCACTGCAGTAGTTCAGCTGGCTGCCCACAAGATTTCTACAAGCCACCTCCCATCCCTATTTCCAAGGTCAGCCTTAAACTGAAATTTTAGATTTTTGGGGAAACTGAAGTCCACATGAAGACAAATGAGACTACTCAGGGAGCCATGGTCACTACAAAGTAAGTGGTGTCATTTTCTAGTCTCAGAGTACTTCATATTTCTTTAAACACCATCTAGTGACGTTTGATGGGTGGAAAGCATGACAGGGGTCAGAGCCCCATGCGGGCTATGAACAGAGAGTGCTTCTCACCTCTGTCAGGGTTCCCAACATTGTACCAGGGCAGGCTCTTATGTTCAAAATCTACTTATTACAGATACTAGGAGATGGAAAACATCCTCTAAGGGATTCTGTAGCAACCATTACCATCCTACCCAATTTATTTAGTAAACAGCTTAGACCTACCAAAAAAGCACCTCAGTGAAATCTCAGTAAATCCAAAGCTCTTCTTCCTCTAAATATGAGCAGCCCGGTTTGGAATTAATCACATTTACAGAAGAACAAAACATAACAAAACAAAAAAACAACCCAAACCCTCCTTTCTTAACAAAGGCTAAAGGTGCTGATCTAGCCTCATCTTCAGCACATTCTTCCACATTTCCAGGTCTTTAATACTCTCCGTTTGTTACATGACTTGGTTCAGAGCCTTTCATTCTTACTGGGAGCAGGAAAATGCAGTGTCACTGGCTCAGCCAGCCAGCACATGGCACCTGAAGGCATTGTCGTGCCAAGGCACTCTGAAGCCAATTTGGTTAAGACATTGTCCTTCAGAAAGAACTTGCCAGAACAAAGTTGTTTGAAACCCAGGATTTGGGTAAAACCCCAATCACACTTCCACATTGTTTAAAAGAAGGAATGCACGTACTCCAAGGAGTAGCTAAGTGATGTACAGTCCAGACATGCATCTATCATGCTCTCCATTCTTCCCTGCCAAACTTTCACTGCATGGATAATCCATTGCATAGGACAAGACCCAGCATGGTATTTCTGGAATAAAGTCATCATCACATAACAAGTATATTGGAAGGGTTAGTTTTGCAGGATGCTACAAACAGCACAAGCAAAACTGCAACTTAGGAACAGATACCTTTTCTTAGGTACCGCTGAAGTAGTTTCTTCTTTGTGAAGCTCAAGCAAAGATTTTTCCACCCTATTTTACGGCTGTGATCCCTGTTCTTACAAGAGATTCTACAGCCACTCAGAGCTCTGCACAGTGCTGGAGTATTTCTTAGTGGCGTGTGGCCTGCCACCAAGGCTATGTAGTTAACTCAAATTTTATGATGGAAACCTCCCTTCTTTCTAATTGATATTTAAAAAATAGCATGCCCTCAAAAATTGGACAGCATTTTAAAATGCCGTTTATTTCTATATTCTGTGAACTGCTTGGATTAGAAACAAGGATACGGAATTAGTAAATCATTTTCTTGATTATGAAACACTGTATTGGGAGAACTAATTATATAATTTGAAAACATTCTTAGTAATATTTAAAAATACTTGCATTTGAACTTTAAAAGCACAGAAATATACCTGTTACCTAGAGGAACTTTCGAATCTTCATCATTATCATAATATATAATATCTATTAAAATAGTTCAATAGTTGTGGTTTCAGTAGTTGCAGATGCACTGCACTGCGTTAACCTCAGATTTGTAATTTAAGGTTAAGGTTTAGAGATAAAGGGGAAGGGGAAGATGGCAGCAGTCCACCCTTGTTTATCTTGTTTAAGCAACTTTTGTCCTAGCCCCGACCAATGACTTTTTCTCTCCAAACCGCTGTTTCGAAAGGGGAACTCCGTGTTGCATAAGGACTCTCTACATTTGACTTTACCTTAAGTCATTTGGAGAAATACTGCTCTCTGAGGATCTTAACCACTGCCAGCAATAAAGCCTCCCTGCAAAGACATTGCTTGTGCCAAGCTGCAGTTTCATAATATAGGCCACTTCTCATATGCTCAGGTATGAAATAAAACTACTGTTGCCTGATTTTCTACAGCATTTTTTATAGCTTATGCTAAGCTTGGCACTTTGCACTGTCCCTTCTTAATGTAGCAGCTGAGGTTGCACTGCCTGCCTTCCCAGTCTTGGAAATATTAAGGTCTCTGGTTCAGCTGAGCTCTGTTTTAGCCCTTTTTCCTATGCCTTCTTTCACTAACTTTGATTTCCACAGACATCAGATGTAGGTCTCTCAGTCATAAGGAGTCAAGCACTGCAGCACTAAAGGACATCACTACCCTCAGCAAAACAGCTGCAGTAGGACAAAAATTATAACCAGTCCAAAAGCAAAACACACACACACACCATTGCTAATCTTTCTCCATTGATGGTATAATTTAATTTGCTCTCTGCTAATCAGAGTGACCGCTATGGGAGAAATGATCTGCCTTCCTGATATTACTAGAGCTGAAAGAAGTTCTGGTAAAAATCTCGCAGATCAAATTTTTCATACTTAAAAACATTTAGAAAACTCCAGTGCCTAGCCACTTCTGTTTCCATGTCACACTAGTTGTTGAGAAACTCTCAAACACGCAGTAATAGCTAAGGTAACTGCCCGAGCAGAGGCCAGCAATTAATAGCACCACAGAGGCTGGTCTTGCAGTGCGACAGGGAGCGCTGCAGGTGAGGCCGCCAGCCTCTTGTTGACAGAAGGGCTACTGCAGAAGCTGCAGACTTTCATATCCAAACAGCTTTCAGCAGAGAAACATTATTTTGACATTATCTCATTTTCAGAGATACTTTTAGAAAGGTCAGACAAGGGCAATGGCATTGAAACTCTGGGTTCAATGGCACTTTTTTTTTTTTTTTCCCAGAGGAGCACATTCCGTTGCAATGCAGGTGAATTACACACTACGATCCAAAGCCTTCCAGCTCATCTTCCAAACTGGCAGTGAGAAGTTTAAGCTGCTTGGCTAAACTTCTCTGGATCTGTTACAGAAAAGAAA
>VZRU01018592.1:133343-146227 GCA_013398155.1 Pedionomus torquatus
TTTAAAACCATTACCCCTTGTCCTATCACTACACTTCCTGTCAAAGAGTCCCTCTCCTGCTCTCCTGTAGGCTCCCAAGAAGGAAAAAAAGAAGAAAAAAAATAAAGAAAAAGCCCATGCAAGTTTTCAGCAAATGTTACTGAGGTTTTGAATACCATCCACAGCCTGGGTGATGCTCTGAGCTTTTCACATACCGCTAACGATGTCATGCTGTGACCATGATGTCAGCACAGCCCTCACACAGCAGCTCTGCCCACGCAGCTTGACTCAATATTTAGCTCTGTAGTTTTCCTGTTCCTTCAGAAAAAGAGATAACTGGGACATTATGGTGCCAAGTGTCATTCCACTTCCAAACTGAAGCATATGTACTAAACACCTCCCTTTTAGCGCCAGCTCACTCCTCAGAGTCTGTACCGGGCACCTATTATATTCAGGGAGATATTCAGACAAACTGGAAACAGCTACCTAGGCTGCCTTGTAATTGTTGCGATAATTAAACACAATTCTTCCTTTCTTTTTTTCAAACAGCAATGTGAGAAGAGCAAATCCCTTCAAAACTGCATGACGTAGAAGTGTAAGCCCTCTGCCACTATGGATATTTAGAAGTTGAACTGCTTGAGCCTAGATTTTACCTGGCATTTTAACCCAACCTCTCCTTATACTTACACTCAGCCAGAACCAGCACACAGAACCAGTCCCATCCACTCGGGTCATCACCTTCGCACATGGCCACAAAAAGAGGAGAGAAAATTATCACCCAAATTTTGTTAATTCACTTAATTTCTTTCTCAAGGGAAAATGAGCTTGTCTGCCACTGGCTGGGGGCGACTCCTAGGAGAAGAATGATGGGCTGCATCTCCAGCCAACACCGCCTAATGCAAAAATCTCACAGGTACAGCAATATGTGCAGCATCGATGTGTGGGAGTACCATTCGCTCCTAAGCCAGGGCATGAGAACCAGGACCAGGTAAGCGTCAGTTGTCCTTGTTACCTGCTGAGGCTCACCATGCTGTGCTCTTGTGCACAGACCTGCACCCTCCGCTGGAAGGATGACATGATCACATCAAACCAACCAGCAGAAGCTGAATCCAGGTCCGCAGCCTCATCTGCTGCTGTCTGTAGCGGATCAGCAACGGGCCAGCAGGGGCCACTTGCACTCTATTGCCGTTCTCTGAAGCACCAAAGGCTGGCAGCAAGTCAATACCTCACTCAGCTGAGGATTTTGCCTATACTGCTAGAACACAACTCAAACAAGTGCAGGCAAACCTAATCCAACAAATTAAATCTAACAAATTCACCCAGCTCATTCAGCAGCGCTAGCAGGGAAGACGAAGGAGGGCAGGCTTCATCCCAGGCCAGCAACACAAGCACAAACGCAGGAAACTCAGCAGGTTGCACATCCTGTTCCACAGCATCGTTGTAGCTATTCTTAGCTGCACGAACTGGTGCGAGGGAAGCACTGGGATGCCCACCAATGCTGCAACTAGAAATGAAGCTTGGATGACAGAAGAGGGGGACTACAATTTGGCACTACTTTGAAGTTTGCGTGAGTTGTCACCAAACCCCCCAACCCAATAAAATACATATACATAAATGCAAACCAAAATGTTGGTGGCAAGGGTTTCATGCTAGGTTTGGGATGCTAGCATGGACCAGGCTGAGGAGAAGGCTTCTGCTGAAAGTGCATGCCTGCCCGGAGTGAGACACAGCTTCACTCCCAATCCTGCCCTTCCCCTCTGGCACTAGCTTCCCCGATGCAAAAGCAGCAAGGAAGAGTTGTCCTGGGAGCTAGATCTGGTCCTTGAGATGGTCAGGCAACCATCTGGGATAGGAGGTCTAGGAATGGCGTGGATAAAAGTACATGTAAAAGCAAAAGCAAGATACAGACCTGAAGCTTACCTTCCCATCCTATTAACTGAAAATTCCCACAGTTAGCATGTGTCACAAAGGATGCTTGTATTAAGTTTAAATCACATCTTTTTATGACGAGGCAGAAGTAGCTTTGGAAAAGTGGCAAACCTCAATCTCACATGCACTGCTTTCAGTCCAACCAAACACACCCTTCTGCAAATGTTTCTAATAACAGGCAATCACTCTGCCTTCTGCAAGTGGGAAAAAAAAGCAGCTGCTGAAGCTGCAGCAGTGAAGGGCTCCGAACAAACTCATCACGGCCAGCCCATGACCAGCTCCAGGCAGGTATTAATAACCATCCTGCCCTCCCCAGTCCTGTTGCTGGCAGCTCTATCCTTTTCTGCAGACAGTACTTTCCTCCCAACACACTTTACCAAAACCAGTGTTTCTGAATGGAAACGAAGCTGGAAAACAAGAAACCATCTGCTGCTCTGGAGTACCTGCCTCCCAAAGCCATTACATGGAACAGTACAGACTTCTATCAGGAAGCCTACCTTACTGATCCGTGTGTTACCTTTTTAACCTCAGCCAATTGACAGGACAAGAAGGTTTTTTATTCTTTTCAAAAGCTGTTTTTCTTAGGGAAAAAAAAAAATCCTTTTGCATAATTAACTCTTCACATGATACTAGAACTGAGCAACTATTCTTTTAATTATACCTGGAATCCAGGCAGTTGGAGGCCGGCACTTTGCAACCCGTTTATTAACCTCTTCTTCTCCTGATACTCTTTGTATGTGTTCCTAAGGTTCTGGGAGAGGGTGAAAGTGCACTTCTACTAGTCAAATTTCTTCCTAGGACCTGACCTGAGAAAGAAATCCCAGCCAAAAGTATTTGACATTCAAGAGCTCATTTTGTTTCCTCAGGACTTTAATACTTATTTTAAAGCAAAAACAAAACCAAAAATCCAACCCTAGCACCCTCCTCACCCTCCCCCAAAACAAAACCCAAAAAACCTTGATTATTTACTTTAAGAAAGCAGAAAGAAAAATCATCAATGAACACTAGCTATGCCAGTTGTATTTCAACATTGCTCAGAAACAGGATCCAGAACATCTTAAAAAAACCCAAAACCCATCCAAATTAATCCCATGTGATTTGGGGATGAAAGATATTTTCCAGTATCGCGGTTTTGCTCTTTAACTACTTAGATAACACGATGAATGAAAAAAAAAACATAAATGTGAGCCTGCTTAAACATGGTGCTGTACCTCACTGGCAGCTAACCACACAAAGCAAAGGTCATGAGGAATAATCAGAGCTCCTGTTATCAGCAAAGCTAGGTTTGATTTGGAAAATTGTCAAGACTGGCTTTAGCTCAGGCAAATGAAGCATCCACCTCTCTCTGTTCAGCGAGAAAGGAAAAACCCAAAGTTACTACAGAGCTGAACTTACATGCATACCTAAAAAGGGCGTAACTGATGCTATGCTATAGAACTAAAATAGTCAGAGCATATTTATATGCTTTTAAATATAGTCAGCAGTGTTTCCCATTCCCTCCTTGTGGAACTCAGAACATCTAGCTACCAAATTCACCCCCTCCACCCACCCCACCCCCAATCTCTCCATAGCTGAAGAGATTAGAAAGCGCAGTCAAAACTGGGGATAGGGGAAGAGAATGGCAAGAATCTTTATCCCTCCCACCCCTCCAAGACTCCGCTAGGCAGCGTTTAATAAATTCAGATGGCCCAATTTCAGCAGCAAGCAGAGATGTCAGTTTAGCTAAACTTGTTAACAAGTCTTAGGACACCCAACAGGCGTCTTTTCTTTCTTTTTGGAGAACAGGGAAAAGGAGTAAATCCTGGAATTATAGCACACTGACAGTATTTCTGCAGCAAACTTAGGAACACTGCAGTACTCCCAATTTTAACACATCCGTAAAATCTAGGTTCTTTCTTCAAAAGCCAGGCTGTGCTGGCAACAGCTCTGGACTCACTCCTGCAAGTAATCCCTTGCATGCAAGTAACTACTCGTCAGCTCGATAAAACTATTCGCGTATACAGAAATTTACAGGACTGAGCCCTTGCCATGACTTTTGGGGAGTCGCAAGTTGGGGCTGGTTTTGTCTTTTACATAACTATGTGTGTGTCCGTATCAAATACCACGATGCAGCAATAACAGATATCACCAAAGGCCTGGAGTGGATGAAGAATGAAATCAAGCTAAAACGGTAAGGGGTTCCGCAGAAGCAATTTACTCTGCTGAAAAGTCAAGCTTCACAGCACCGTAGCAAGCCCACTGAGCGCCTGAATTAGTTCTGCACTACACCCTTAGGGGCGGACAGGATCTAAAGAAGTGATTCTAAAATAGCATATTTCTGGATGAGACACATAGTAAGTGCAAAATATTTCACCCAATGATATTTGGTACATCTCTAACATATTTCATCAGAATCATAAACAAACACTCTTCCTTAAAATCAGTGTTCTGTCTTTTTTTATTTTAAAAATTCAGGAATGTGATACAGAATACAATTATCTCCCCACCACTGCAGTGGTCACTTACAAGAGATTCACTAGTTTCATGCTTTGTGGGAAAAAAAAAAAAAAAGAGAAAAGAAAAAAGAGAGAGATAGACTGTGCAGTGTTTTTGAACGCTCTCAGTATTCTGGCATTGTGATCTTCCAAACAAATTAAGTCCGTGTAACCACAGATAGACAGAGCAGGTTGAAAAAAATAAAATAAAATCAAGTTATATTACGAGCTAGCAAGCTACAGTCGGGTCTCATACAGCCAGAGCAAACACAAAAGCGGTGTTCCTGCTGGTGTACAGCCACTGCCTTGACCTGACTATATGCTTTCAGAGAACTTGCCATCAAGGGCTAAAGTGACTAAAGGGCCTCATTAACACCAGCCGGTGCTGCACATGTAACATGGCGCAGGACAGAGAGGCCACGCAACTCCCCCTTTCTGCCCCCATCATCATCGTCGTCGTCACATCTGCATCCTGTCCCAATAATAAAAATAATGCGGGGGAGAGCTTTTTGTCTTTTAAGCTAGCCATTGCCTGCAATGGACAGAGAAATAGAAAAATATGACTTCTGGCATACACAAAAAAGATTAAATAGTTAACAATGGAATTAGTGACTACAACTCCATCTATTCAGATGCATTTACTGAGACAGTTAACCAATGGCGGCAACTGTCAAGACTTAATAGTTGCTCTCTTTTTACAAGAGCAACAGGAGAGAAGTCAGTCAGGCTTCTCAGTGCTACTACGGTTTGTCTTGGGTTTTCTTTTTAAAATAAACTAAAGAGCAGTAGTTCTATGGTGCGTTAGTGATATACAGCAGGACCTCAATAGTTCATACTCATGACTGAGACCAATTTTAAACCAGCGAGCAAAATAATTAGTGACCGTTTACCATAAAAAGCAAGGATACACATTTCCAAAAAAAATAGTACTTTGTTCATTTCAAAATTTACTTGGTTAATACTTTGTAGTATACTAGCAGTGGTAGCATATCTTGCAAATGTAGTCTCATTACAAGATCTCATTTAACAGTCAACTCTAGATCATGTACAGGTAACAGGAGAGTTAAGATAGTTCAGACAAAACAAAAACATATATAAATACTATATTAACATATTTAAGTTAGTTTATGAGACTATACAACAAGCTTAAACAAATAAAAAGGTGAGTGATGCCAATGGCTGTGAAGCACCAGCACTTAGAAGCCAGCGCAAAGCTGAACCGACCCATTCATGCACCGCAGCTTCCTGTGGATGCATCTGAGCAGCCAAGAGGCAAAATAACTGCAGGATTCTGCGCTGCACCCAAGCTACACAAACCCCATGAGAGCAGGCTCCTGCCAAATTGGACTCAGCTCCTTTACTTTTCCAACGCTTTGGCACATAGCATTTGGCCAACATATCGCACTGGCAGGCGATACAGAGCCAGTCCGGCCTTTGCAGAATGCAGAGTTAATATACAACACTGGTAATCCACCTATGGATAATCGAGAGTTGACTGCAATGCTCTGCTGAGAAGTTGGGCAAGACCACTGATACAACCTGGGCCAACTCAGGCCTGACGAGCAGCAGACTATTTTTAACTACTTTGGAGCAATTATCATATGAGACACACATGAGAGATGCAAACTAGCAAGGCATTCTGTATCCGGAGGCAAAGCTACATTCCCTTCACTAACAAAACATTCTTTTTAAAAAAAATCTACATTTAAATACTGTTAAAAACCTGAAAACCACAGCATCAAAGAATTTCATAAGGCCAAAACTATCCTCACTTCCATCTGTCGTGCCTAGGTATCGCAATATATTTGTAAAAGTAAATACCAGGTCTTCTAGTATCTTATACTCCCTTCCAGTAACAGATCTCAGAGCTCTTCTTGCAAGGGTTAAGCCTCACAACACCCCTGTGAGGTAGGTATTATCCCCATTTTAAGACAGGGAAACTGAGGCAGAGTGTTTGTCATGTCCAGAGTCACAGAGCAAACAATGGAAGATCTGAGTTGTTTTCCAGTTTTGAGCACAGGAGCAGTCAATTAAATCACACAACATTATTTCCCATGCGTAACTTGAGGGTGGATCAAAAGGGTCAGGGTTTTAGATTTCTTGTATGTTTTATCTTCAATGCTCAGCTAGTCTCTGCCAAATTCAGACTCCACAGAGCAGTTTCTCCTTTGTTACAGTGTAAGCTGGCAGCACACCGTAACAGCTTCTGTAGAGCCAGTTGTCAATTGACAGAGATAACATTTTAAACCAAAGACTGGCACACTTCGTAAGTGAAATTATGCGATACATAAAAATCTCAAAGCGTGAAATCTAGTGAATGAAATCCTGCTCCCTGCCCCTGCACTTCTTCAGAAGTTTTCCTTTTTACTTCCTAAGGGCTGCTGAGGATGCGGTGGGTACCAGGACCGCAGTCACTGCAATCCTTACAGGCATGCTACTCAATGAACGCCCCACTGAATTACTTGATAGTTACAGAGGCTACTGTCCGCACTTAAAAACATGAATTCTTAGACTGCTGGTGCTTGGCAGACCTTCCCTGACACAAAATTTATTGACGTAACTAATTATTTCATCTTAGTAAACTGAGAATCAGTTAAAATTAAGCTCCAGTTCTTCATTCATAGCACTGTGAGTCAAGGATTCTTTAAACAAAAACTTTTGTGACCAGATACAAACTTTGAAATAAGGAAAAAGACCAGAAAATCCATAAAATATGAAAGTATGTGTTACTTCATCGGTCAGTGTTATGCCTTGATCAGAGCAGCACACAGCAGCTTGAACTTCCATTCTGACAGAAAAAAAAACCTTTCACATCTCACATTTTCATAAGCAGTTGATTTTAATTACCTCGCTACCTTACCAGACGAAGTGGGGACCGTTTCTATTTAAAATATGCTATACGATAAATTTATTAGAAAAGCCTTCACATTTATTATTATATAGGTTTAAGAAAAATATGTGAAACTGCAAAGTGGTTTCCAGTTTTAAGTAGTTATATCTTTAAAAACATCCTATGAACTTTGGTTTCCTTAGGGTTTCTAAATAAACAATATATTAAAATATCTACAAATCAAATATTAAAGGAAAAGAGTAGGTCCAAGAAACCTGTAACACAAATTGAGCTCCTACACGCTTATCCCTCAAATATCTTTTCACTGGAAAAAGTATTTTAATTTGAAGCACAGCAAAAAGTGTCTCCGCTGAAATGTTGGAACTGGTTTTCTGAAGTTGTTACAAGCACTGGTGCATTTTCTGTCTGTCTCAGTACAAAGTCAACACAAACACATTGTATCATGACAGTGACATTATGTTCTTTAAAACAAGCATTCTAGATTTAGCAATATGACAAGAACAAGGACTTCAGCAATTACACTACTTGGCAAAATTGCATCTCAAACGTCTGTCTCTTCCTCTTGCTGTTGTCAAAGTCACCAAAACTCAGGTAGCACCATTCAGGGAGTTACAAAGATGATTCAAACTGCTCATTTTGATCGGTGTTTGCCTCTAGCTTAACTGAAGGGATACTCTCCGACTTAGTCCTCCTAGTTTTTGAAAATTCAATGACAACTTCTGAACAAGAAATACTAAACGATGAAGATTTTTCTGTCTTCTTTGTAGTATTATCTTCTCCTGCTCCGCAACACTGCTTCAAAGCACACTGAGTCCTGCAAGGAAACGCACACTTCCCTCTCCCCGATTCGGAGCCAACGCTGGCAAACTCAGGCTGAATGGTAGTTGCATGAATCCCTTCATCATGAAAGATCTCTTTGATGCGCTTTGCCACCATCATGTATGTGGAAGGGTCAGGACACTTTATGTGGGCAGTGCCAATGATCCTACTGCCTGCCAGCTGCCAAATGTGTAACTCATGGACTGCTTCGACTCCATCAAGGGTGCGTAACTTTGAGTTCAAAGAATGAACATCTATTTGTTTGGGAACAGTTTGTAGAAGTATAAGGGCTGACTCCCTAAGTAACGGGTAGGTTGTGTAAAGGAGAATACAAACCATGATCAAACAAAGGATGGGATCTAAATACAGCAGCCAGCATGGACCAGCCACCGTAATGTTCTCCTGCTCAGACATGTTTGCTCTGCCAAGTGTTTGGGATAACGTAGCATTTTCTGTGCAATGATTATTGACACATGGATTAAAGCAAAGCTCATCTTTGCTGCATGGATTCCACAACCCGTAAAAGAGCAAGGCATTCACTACCACAATAACGGAACCTAAGGCATCTCCAAAAACATGCAGAAAAACTCCACGCATGTTAAGCTGTGCACTAGAGTCTTCTTCAACCTCCTCTACATCCAGAGGATAATGACCAGCGTTCCCATTCACTTGTAGGTCAGTCATGTCGTCTTTCATATCACCTGACAAGAAAACAGTAAAATGATTAGGCATAGGCTGTACTACTACACATTACTAGAATGCCATATAAAATAACTACCAACACTAAGCTTGCCAAATTAAGTACAAAACTGAAAAGCAAGCAATTCCAGACGTAACACTTAGCAACGTTTTCTCTGGCTTAGAAATAATCAGTTGTCCCAATAAGATCCAAATAGTCTAGAAGGCAATTGCTTCTACATGGACTTTAGAAGTTATAGTGGCAAAGTATGTGAAGATGACCACATCTTCCATTTGACTACTCACTGTTCATCTCTTAAACAAGATGTACAATTACAGAACATATATTAAAAAGCTGGTTAAGCAGCTAAGTAACTTACGTTTATTCTCTTTTGAAAAGCCAGAAGGCTAATCACATTGCTAAAATCTCTCTTAAACCATAGGACTGCCCTGTTATTTCATATTAAAATTTATGAGGTCAGAAGCTCAAAAGTTGTATGGATACTGCCTTACAGTCACTTCTCCACTTCTGCATTCAAGGAAAATAATGTTTTTGTGAGATAGCAGATGTGAACTCACAGGCAGAACTGTAAGATAGAATGAGCTGACCTTTTAGGTCTAAATGGCAGAACTTATAAGCAATATTGACTACAGGACAGCGTATAAGTTATCACTGAAGCTCTCAGAGGCTATGAACTAGTGTTATTTGTATTTTGGAATACATTTTAAGAAGTACCAAAAATAAGTTTTTTTAAGTGGCATTTAGCTGTTAAGGGATATACACCTGTTGATGCCCAAAGCCACGCATCATGGACCAAGCAATGCATAAATGAACATTTTAGTGCCCTCCTTGACAAAACTATCTACAGTGTTACCACTCCATCACACTTAACTAGCTATATAGAAATAAATGCACACGTCATTACAAAGAAAAATGCTCTTTGAAACAAAAACATCTTCCAACATTCAAAATTGAAAATATTTTACATGATTAACTGCCTACTTTTCTTCTAAGATTTTTCTTCAGTCAGAAAACTTCCAGTGTTAAAGAAATGTAACAGGCACTGGCCACAGGCCCAACAAACTGAAACAAGGAGCTCTTACTGATTTCGTGGTTCTTCAGACCTTTGTAAACATTAACATGTTAGTATGACCTGCCGCTTCTGCCACTCTGCTCTCACGACTGCAAGTTCCGTAATGATGAAGTGTCTACAAGTTCTTTCCTCTCTGAAGAAGGGGTGGGTTCCTATGAAGGCAGCTGAGTGGGTCAGTTCCAAGCCCAGACTCATAACCTCATGCCTTAGGACACATTCTGTCCTAAAACTTCAGCTACATTTTCCACACAGCTTCTGGAGTTATGGAATATGGGACCTGAAACTTTCCAGAGAAATCAATAAATCAAAGGAAAATATCTCAAGTTACAGAGTTCAGACCTCGAAGTCCACAATGAGAGCAAGGAAAGAGGAACCTTTCTGATACTCTGCTGTGTACCAAGTACTCGAGAAAAGAAGATCTGGAAAGTCAGCAGACCTATCTATATGGGTAGGTAACAAGAAACAGGGTTTCAAAAATCTCTTGTGATTTTTTTAATGGTAAAAGGTTAAAACATGTCCATTTGAAATATGCTAATTTAAATCTAACTATAAACAGATTACTTCACATAAAGAATACACACTAAGATAGCTGTACAGGAGTAGCCCCCAAGGCTATCACTAGCTTTCCTCTTCCACCTTCAGAAACCAAGGCCTACCCCTCTTTGTAATTTCAAGTGACACCATGGTACCACTCCCAATCTCTTCCCTAGTCTTCACCTACATGTTTTACAGCTTCTCTCAAGTCTTCAAGCACCTTTACCTCTAACTTTTCCATGGGTAAGCTATGAATAACTCCATCCATTACATAATCATGACAGGGCAGAGAAGGAAACACAAACTTATTTCAAAGTTTCATTGTGACCAAAATTATGTCCTATAACCAACTAAACACCCACAACAAATTATTTGTTATTGCCAGGAGACCCATGAGAAATTCCAGACAAATTAGATCAAAACAGTATACATTTTATTCCATGCTGCAAATTAATCTCTTAGTTTAAACTAGTCCAAAACTTGGCTAAAAGTACAACTTTTCACCACATTTCACCATGCAACAATTCGCAAACCAAGATATCCATCAGATCAATGGTTAAGGGAATTTTACATTGTTTGAAACCAATTATTAGGATACCTTTGTTGAAACTAAAGCAACATTAACAGCTTATTATGTGGTCAAGAAAATGGTGTACTACAGATCAGAGGAACTTTCCTGTCCTCTTGCAAAACCTGTTTTCAAAATGAACACAGCCTCAAAACATAGGACAGAGCAAGGGAGAGAGAAAGATAAATTAAGACTCTGCTAAACTTCTCAAATGTGCATACACTGGAACCTCTGGCCACAGAAAAACCAAAACTGTAGCAAAGTTCACCCTGCTCAATTGAAGCTCAATTTAAACTAAAACGGTGGTCTCCTGATGTTGCCCTGAAGATAAAAGGGAGACAAGGGTTCTGAAGAATGACACCCTTTCCTCCTGGTAACAGGAATGCCGGATAATTAAAGTAGAAAATGACAATTACACGCCTTTCGCTCTGCTAGAACACAGGAACTCAGCTTTGACCAGGCAACTTCAAAATAAACTAACCAGTCTTCTAGATCTGTTAAAAAAAAAAAACAACCAAACAAACAAAAAAACCCAAACACCACCAAAAATACCCAACAACAACAACAAAAAAACAACTCTGCACAAAACCCAAGAAATTCTCTCCCACGAAACAGACAGTTTGATCATAAATGGGAAGGTAAGATTTTAATTTTGGCTCTATGTGCAAGTGAGTGGGAAGGTGCATGCTTTAGAAAGCTAAAGAAAACTAATTCAAAGAAACCACGCATGTACTCTGACACCAGTGAGATCTAGATTCAGTGCCTACTCCACAGTTCTGATTGGCAACTTCCAAGACCTCTTCCTGCTAATACAGATGACAGGAAGAAGCACAACATCGCTGCAATGGAACATACTTCAGTCTGTTACCTTCAGATTGAGATTAGTGTCTCAGGTACCCAACAATCGGCCCAACAGAGAGACGTGGCTGTCAAGACCAAGGTGTTGAGCTGCACTCTACTTGATGCGCAGCCAGCTCAGAGGCATTAGGGCAATGTCTTGTGACAGCTTGTGTTGCTAGGCAAAAAACACTCATCATGTGCCTTCTCTCCCAGCACCAACTTTTTCCAAGGCAAAACTGCTGCTACCCTAAGACTCTTTCACACTCTGACCTCTCTGCAAGACAAAACACACAACTCGCAACCCTGCTTTTATACTTGAAGGAGAGGTGTGAGGTAGAGGTTCAATGGCTGTGTGCCCGAAAGCACCGCTAAGGAAGTTTCTTGCCTCATCCTCAGAAGGGAGGATGGCTGAGAAAGAAGAATGGCTGGTCTCCACGAAGCTTGCACCAGGTGGGTCCAGGATGCCCACCACCTTCCTCGGGGAAGGGACCTCTGCTGCTTTCCTGACACCTGGTAATGGGACAGAGGCACTGCAAGACTTACCGAGCTTCTCCTGGCTGACTCCGTTGGAGCTGCTGCAGTTCTCCACCAAGGTGCTGGTTTCCTCCCGGTGCAGAGCAGCCTCTCCATCTCCGAGCGGTGGCTCAGGCTTGGGGCTGCTGCGGGGGTGCTGCCGGCCACTGTGCGAGTGCCCGTGGCCATGGGAATGGCCGTGCCCCCCAACGCCATGGTGGTTGAAGAGGCAGAGTCCCAGCAGGTTGATGATGAGCCCCGCCACCCCCACACCGATGACCACCAGCGGCTGCTGGATCTCGTGGGGCTCCGTGAAGCGCTCGATGGCCTCCAGCAGGATGGTGAAGCACAGCGCCGTGAGGAAGACGGCGTTGACCAGGGCGCCCATCACCTCGGCCCGCACCCACCCGAAGGTGTTCTTCTTGGTGGCACGGGTGCGCTGGGCGAAGCGCACGGCCACCAGCGCCACGACCAGGGCCATGACATCGGAGAGCATGTGGAAGGAGTCAGAGAGCATGGCCAGCGACGACGTGACCCGGCTCACCACCACTTCCACCACGAAGAAGAGGAAGGTGAGCGCCAGCATGCACAGCAGCCGCGCCCGC
>VZRU01018594.1:0-19187 GCA_013398155.1 Pedionomus torquatus
TCGGGCCGGGCTGCGCCGCGGGGCTTCTGCGCCTTGGGAGCGCGGAACGCCCGCGGAAGATCCGCGGGAATGCTGCCTTGGGCTGAGGCCGGGCCCGGACCCCGACAACCTTCGGGTTTCCAAAGCGCTGTGCGAACGGCTTAAAACGCTCAAGTCTCTCAAACTCAGCTCGGTGTTATTAGTGCTGTGCCGAATGTGGCGTTCTACCACCTCCTCGCCCCCCAGGAGCTGGTTTTAGAACTCTTTAAATTTACGGTATCTCTGAGGGTTGGCTAAGGTCTTGAAAGAATGGTCATCTTGGTGGTATCTCAGGATGTGCGTAGCGTATTCCCTCTGTGACGCGTAGTTGAAGTGCGCAGCGTTTGCTGTTCAAAAGTCTTTTCCACTTGAGGAAGGTTTTGCAAGAAATCACCGGTTTATTCGGTCTGGCTCAGTTTTATCTGTAATAGCAATGCTGAGTTTGGTGCTGTAGTTTGGATATGGTGAAATTATCTCAGTTGCAAAGCATTGCTCTGAAATGCAATATTTACAAATTATCATCACATCCTGTTTGAAATGATCCGTAGGTCACCCATTGGAAGTAAGATAGGAGTTTGGTTTTGCCTCTCTTCAAAATATTTACATGCTGTACTCATTCGGTAAGAAAAAGGGTAGTTTTCTAAACAGGGCTCATTCTTGACAGAGGTGGAATTCTGTTAATTACTGGAAAAAATAAATACTGCTTGACTCAGTACTGGTGTTTCCTCTCTCTACTAATCTCTCATTGTGTGAGTATTGATATTTCAGTTGGTTTATCCAGTCCTTCCTTCTCCATTAAATCATTTCCTACTAAAATTTCATCCTACAGTCTTCCTGATTCCATACAGATTAGTCAATCTAAATCCAATTCCTTTCCACCTCAGCTGTTGAGGTTTTTTTTCATTGTCTACGGACAGTATCAAATCATTACTAAAAATTAAGACTTACCTCATAACCAGTTTGGCCTTTTGTTTAGCTACAATCTTATGGGACATTCCTCATTCCTGAATATATGGGAGTTACTACAATTTAATTCCGTTACTATATTCAGCCAGCATTTTGACAACTCAACAGGAAAGGAAAACTTTTTTATTCTTTCCTTCCTCCCTGACTTCCCTAGATTAATAAGGTTGCTTTTTAAAAATCCCTGATACTGAAGTTGAACGCAGTATTTTATTTTAAAGCCACATAGACATAGTTGATTCATCTTTGGGTGAATTATAATGTGTATAGTAATACGATCTAGAATACAAAAATAATTACTGTTGTGGATAAATATAAGTGACACTCACTGCATGTGACTTTTTTTTATTAAACTCTTGTCCACGGTTCAAACAAAAATAGGAAGAGCAAGAATATCAATGTGAACGGTCTTGATTTGCTATATACCTCTGTATTTAAAAAATAAATAAATCTATAGCCAGGAAGCTCAGTAACATAATATATACCTCAGAAATATTGGTTCCAATGGTGTCACCTGTTTGTACCTGTGTTATTTAGTAACTTTTTTGTTTTCATTAATGCTTTAATTCTCATTTAACCCATTTTGTTCTGCATTTAGTACACGCATAAGGTTCAACTAGACCTCTGCATCTAGAAAACCAACTGGTTTAGAGTTGGACACTGTAGTAAATTATTGGCTTATGGTTCTATCTAACAACTATTGTTAATTCATGGTGAAGCAGATCTGTAAAAATGTAGTCATGTGTTTCTTGTTTGCTAGATTTGATCTTTTATTTACATTTTATCTTAGAGCCCTATAATGTTGCACAACTTTATTATAGCATGGTAACTAAAATGTTTCTAAATATGTGAACGTTGACTAGAGTGGCTTTAGCTTGAGACACACAAATCTAATTTGAGTAGTAACTCTACTGCAAGTAGTCTCAAGCATAGGTTGTATTTCTTTTTTTATAATTTATGTCTCTGAGTATGTATAAGTATTGGTGAAATCTTTGACAAAGTGATGTCAAGTGCTTGTATCAATGGGAGGAAAAATTAAAATTAAGTTTAAAATATGTTTTATGTTACTGTATGTAAAATCTGCTGGGTTGGTCATGACTTAAGACCTTTTTATCCGCAGAACAGGTATTTCGGGCTTTGCCTCTCTAAGAGGTCTCAACCAGTATCTGAAAAGACAGTATTTAGGGGTGTGACTCACCAACAGGGACAAAGTACTTTGAGGTGTCTCCTGTGGTTCCGCTGCCTACTGAGCTGGCATGGCCTGGAAGCAGCTCCTGAACCATTGTGAGTTCTGTTTCAGCATTTTGAAGTGAACGAGTCAGGTCACAGTTTGTCTTGAAATACGAGGCTGGAGTTACCTGTACAGGCAGGGGTGGATGCACCTGCTTAGGGACAGTGAAGTCAAGAAGCATCTCTGTTCATGAACCCAGGTCCTTACTCTTCTGAGTATGTGCTGGTTTAGAAGGAGTTAAAGCCATCATATTGTAAATCATCAATGACTACATACTCCATCAGTCTCCATGAGTCACACAAGCCAATCATGATACCAGTTTTCTCTTATAGATATTTATCTGTGAGAGATGCTTTAATGAGGGTGAGATCCAACATAGCATAACAAGTCATATTTAAATCACAGTGGTTAAACTGTATATTGTTTGTGTGCATGCCAGTATCCTTACAGAAGAAATATTCTGTAAAGGAAGTAAATGGGAGAGCTACTTAATCACTCCAGAAGGTAATTTCTTTTGAGGTAAAGTTTGCAATTTTAAGACTTTTTACATCTTCCCCAAATGACCTTCTGAGGTTTTTGTTTCTAGGGAGTCTTCATTCTATGAGTTTTGTAGGTGTTTTGTAGATGAGGTATGCATGAAGCATGAACTGTTGGCTATTCTGGATAAAATTTCTAATGCATGGTTGACTGTGATGAGGAGATCTGTACTTGACAGTCCATCAGGATCTGGATAGTCCCTTCCAGTCTTCTGTTCCTAAGCGCATTTGTGATGCAGATAGTTGTCCACTGACCTGGAATGAGACAGCCTATTCATTTCTGACAAACAGCCTTCAGATAGCAATGTCTTTTCATTACTAAAATGAGCAAAATAATGGCAGAGATATGAAAGGCTTGCATCTTGTCACCAATTCTCTTGAACCATTTGATTCTCTATGCATAAAAGCATCGTAATTTGTGTGTATGTGCATGGATACACGCAGCTGTGTGCGTGAGAATGCTCAGGAGTGCACAGAAGAATTCTATCTGAAGAAATTGAGCTATCTTTGTAAGCAGAGAACTGATTATTGATCATAAAAGGTAGCTCCTTACATGACTAAGATGTTAAAATAGTTTGGAAACAAGTTGTTCAAAACACAGCACTATTAATTCAGGCTTCAGCAGGACCAAACACAAAGATGAAGCATAAAACTAGGGGAAAAAAAAGAAAAGCTGCATATGTCTCTATCGTAGCTGTTTGGCTCAGGCACGTTTTGCAGTTGGTAGCAACGGGTGCATAGGTTTTGGTCTCCTGTGTTTGAGCTTGCTGTTTTTTTCACGAAAACAATGGGCAGAATTTCTTAGCTTATTCCCCTTTCAGACCACAACCCTTTTTGAAATAGCTTTAGGTTTGTTTTGCTCATGAGGTTAGTCCTTGCTGGAGTGCCTCATTCTGAGCTGTTCATTCTTATCCTTACTTCTTGGAAGCTTTGAATCCAAAAATGACTTAAGTCATCTCATTGTTTTACTTTTATTTATGCCTCAAAATATTAAGACATCTCTTCTTATTACACCTCTAATTTCAAGCAGCAATACAAAATAGAAGGGGGGAGAGGGGCAATGGGGGAACAGAGCCACACACGTGAAGTGCAGAGAAGATTGTATAGGTGGTACTCTCCCATGTAGTTATAAATGTCAGCCTAAGCTGACTGTATGACAGTAAAGATCCTGTCATACATTTCCATCTGGGCCCTTTTCTGTCTTAATTACCTGGTTCATTCTTTCTCACAGACCTACTTGGGCTAATTCAGAAGCCCAGGGAACAGTGGACAAGCCGTGCTCACCGCTGCAGCAGCATGGACCACGCTGACCAATGTCCATGATTCTTCTTTTGGAGTGAATCAGCAAAAGTGCACTCCTATTCTGGACGTAATGAGACTTCTCTGTGCCCGGTGGAGGTGAGAAAGCTCTGAGACTGTCACAATTCCAAACAGACTGTCTTGTCCTGTGGATTCATCTTGGACTTCTGTTCCCTGGAGATGCACTACAGACAAGAGTAGGTCCAAGAAGAATTTACAGAGTAACAGGTAAAAGCTTTTTTGCAGGTGAAGGACAATGCAAGGGAAGAGTCAATTTCCTTACTGGCAATACCTCTGAGGCTGTAGATAACACTATACCAAATTATCCATCTTTATTTAGTTTAAAAATGAATTCTCAGTGTCAGACTTTATTAGTGAAGACACATTTAGTATAGAAATTTAAAATTATTTGTGTATGGAGTAAATCACAATACACTGAGGAAAACGAGGTCACTTTCTTGAGATCCAGGTGATCATAGTAAAGGTGGCTTTTCTTTCAGAAAATAATTAGGTGGCAAATATGAGTCAGAAGTAATCAATAATTAATATCAGCACAATATACTGGGGTTTTTTTTGTATCACTGTCATGAAGGATTTAGATGGTATCACCCATGAATGGTATATACCTAGTTTGTTCAAGTTGTTAATAATACAAGGCACCACCTATTGAGCTTGCCTTTTTATAAAAATATCAGCATATGTTTAAATATCTATGAGGTTGCTGACTCAGACACCTATTTTTGGTTTTCCTATTTTTTCCCTTTTGCTTTTCTGCGTTAAGACACACTGTTTTTACACAAAGAGCTACACTGTGTCATTCTGTGAATTCCTGATAACCTTTTTTTTTCCAGCTTGCACTTTCTTAGAGGAGCTGAGACCTTAGGAGAGAATATTTGTGTTATACCCTGGTAAGGCACCAGGCAAGGAGCAGCTCCTCAGAACTGGAATGAAGAAATAGCTTCTGTGGTAGTTGCTGTATTTCCAGTGCATAAACCTCAAGAGCATTTGAGCCAATAAATCTGTGATCCAAATAGAGAGTCAGATGGAAAACATTACAGTGACTGTTTTCTTGCATTAAAGAAAATAACCCCGACTTTCTATTTCAAAGAATTACATCTGCAGATTACCTTTTTTTGCTTGCTGTTCAAAGCATTAAATATTTCAGTTGTTTAGCAAGCAGATTCTGATAAATGCTGTGCTTTTTTTAATAGTCTTTTCCATTGCACATTGCATGTGGCACGTTTATATTCTGCAATGCAGTGCCATTGCATGGATTAATGTTTATTTAGATTAAGATTAAGCTGTTTCGTGTCCTTATCATGGGCAGATTTCTCCTTAGCTATCAAAGACCCACAGTTAGTTTTCATTAAGTGCAGAATCTCCCTTTCACACCACTATGGGAAATTAGATGGGAGAAAACAGATTTTAGTGGCTCCTGGTCCAGCTCAAGATGTGTCCCTGTACTGCTGGTACCCAGATATTTAGGAAGCTCTCATTTTGCGTTAAAGAAATGGTAACGCACTTCCCTTTGTCGTCTCTCCTTTCAATCTGTTATCAGGATGGTATGAAAGAAATCATTGAATATAAGTCACAAATAAATAATTATTTAAAAGCGCTCATAATTTTACTCTTATGATCTGTATTAACCTTATGTTTTGGTATTGGGCAAATTTCTGATAACGTTCTCAAACTAATTAGCATGCAAGAAGAAAATGGTGGGTAGATTTATGGGGTGTTTTTTACTTCTCCAATTCCCCCAATCCTCCAAGTAAGCTATATTGCCTGATAATGTGAAAGCTATTATTTATTGGATAGTTTGTGATTATTTGTGTGAGAAAAAAAATGGAGTTTTACTCATGGGATGCATGCAAAAAAAATGGAGGGTTTATTTTCTTAGATTCTGTGTTTTGGCAATAAACAGTCTTAAATATGTGCAGATCTGGGCTGGCTTTTAGGAAGCTTTGATAACTCCTATGTATATTTTTTTTTTTTCCTCACAGAAATACTCTTGATTCCTGCCCCTCATATTCAAAGCTGCTGCTGAGATCAACAAAAAAAAAGATGATAAAATTTTTTCTTATGGTAAATAAACAAGGTCAAACAAGGCTCTCTAGGTATTATGAGCATGTAGAAATTAATAAACGGACAATGCTGGAAGCTGAAGTAATCAAAAACTGTCTCTCCCGTTCAAAGGATCAGGTAAATTTTGTAGTTTCTTCCCTAGCCATTTTATTTTATGAACATCTCGCACATCAATAATTCTGAAAACACATTAGATTTGTTTGCAGGTCGTTATTTCATTTCTATCCATGACGAAAAAAAAAGATTCTGTTTCTAGATTATCTGTTTGCTCAGATGATCTGTTATTCTGCATTGAATAAATATTTTTTTTCTGAGGCTTACAGAGATTTGGGGGTTTTGTGTATCACTGTCTCGAGTACTTGTTTGAAGTTAGATGTCCAGGAAGAATTCATTTCATCCTGTTAATTGCTTCTCACTAGAGATCGATAGAGAGATGTTACTCCTGCTTTTCCAGAAGGTAGTAGGGATAGTAGGAGAAGGGATTTCAAATCACGAAATTACTATTTAAAACACAGAGGTTTTTGGAAACACAAATTTTTAGGCCTCTGTATTAGGCATTTTTATTTTTAAGAAGTGTTTGTGCTTTCTGCAAGAAAAGCCATTGGTTCTTTAAGATAAGTAGTAAGCTGAGCAAAAATTTTGAATACATTGATGTGCATTGGAGGAGAAATCTGTGACACAGGATGTGAGTGGAGGTTTCTGGTTTGTGTTCTGAAGTCAAATGCTTTATTTTTCATTAATTACATGTGTCCTTGAACGCTGGTCCTCACATACTTAATTCTAGAAAACCTCAGAAAAAATAGCAGTTCCTATAAAGTACTTTAGTTCACAGAACGGACATGCTAAAGAAATTAACTGTCTCCATAGTGCTTGCAAGAGGATCTCCAAACCGAAACTTCACCAGAAGAGCTAAAGGAATGCTGCCATTTCAACGGCTGAACAAAAATACTTAAAAAAATGAAGGTGGCACCTTGTAAAGCAGGGTATAACAGCACCATCTGCTGGCTTCTGTCTTACTGTGAGACATTTGAATTGCCTCCCTGGGTCTGGAAGTCTCATACTCCTAATTTTTATATAAAAATACTGATAATTTTTTTTAAGCATGAAATTATCTTGAGGTTGTCGCTTTTGGAAGTGCTTCCAAATGAAAATTTAGGGGAAGTATTGGCTTATAATGCCAAATAAGTCACTTCAGTTCTGTAAGTTCCAGTTTTTCCATTTAAAAAGTGTCAGCATGTTTTCTGCCAGTAGATGAAAAGTTTTGTGTAATAGTCGTTCCACCATATTTTTTTCAACTCAAAATTGTTGGGTGGATCTCGGGAAATGCAGTGTTCTTTGTGGGCCTTATGAACATGAAAGCTCAGCCCCTTTGAGCAGTCTGTGCTTAATAGTGTAGTACGCTTAAATGGCAGCTACTATGTTTGACTCGTTTTGCTTCTGCCTAGTGCTCCTTCATTGAGTATAAGGATTTCAAGCTGGTTTACCGGCAGTATGCAGCCCTTTTCATAGTCGTTGGAATCAATGAGACAGAGGTAAGAAATTATATACCCTCTTGAAATGTAGTTGCCGTGGGCAAGAACTCAAGTCTCTTTCCAGCATGGAATTTTGCAATAGCAGTTCCAGAATTTCAGGGAGTTATTGTAAAAAGACATTTTTATTTCTGTGAAATAAAATGTGCTCTGAAAGAAAATGTATTTTTGGCTTCATTCTATAGCAGTAAACTGAACTGTTATCATGAGGCAGTCTTTATGAGCCTTATACTGATTCTGCTTTCTAAATTTATGTTTGATTTAACAGATTTAGGTAGGGTGAGGTTTCTTAAAAAATGTTAGCATTACAGCCAGGTCAGCTGTCTCATCTGCAGTGACTTCCCAACTGCTCATTGTTTTCAACCTTCTTGGTTCAAGAAAGAGGTTCTCATACTGTCAGCTGGAAAGATACCCATTTATTTATTTTTTTAAAAAGGCAGGGTGGAGAAGGTATTTGTGGGAAAATTGACAAGTACTGTTATTTCATCTGTCCAGGCTGAGCCTGCAAGCCTTTAGTATTTACATTGATTCCCAGTTCTCAGAAATTAATTCAAAGCTTACTATTGGAGACTTTAATTGGTTGGTGTGGAATGCAGCTGCTGACCACCACAGTGTCTTCAAGCCAGGTTATAATGGCATGCAATTTTGGCCAAATCCTTTTGGCTTTGCTACATCATACAAAAATTGCCTATCCATACTGCTGGAGCACAGCTTGGCTCTGTGCTGTGTCTGGCTGCTGGGACTTCCATGTGGGTAGCTACAGGCTGGTGAGCTGTACCCATCTTGCAGGCCTGGGTGATGGTGGCAGAAGGGATGCAACGGGATGGCAGCGGCCCAGATGAGACAAACCCATGGGGCACTGCAGTGCTTGCTTGTGTGGCCAGACTTAAGCTTCTGCTCCTGGGCGCTCCCTCACCCTACTGGGTGACAACACCACCTCTCCCTATGGTTTACGCTTTGCTGTAGTTTTAGTTGTTTTTCATGAAATAACACAAAGAATTCTATTACATTTTCTAGCTATTAGTTTCATATTCACTTGTTTTTAATTTAATTTCAGAATGAGATGGCAGTATATGAACTAATTCATAATTTTGTGGAAGTTTTGGACAAATACTTCAGCAGAGTGGTGAGTGAAACATTGAATCTATTATGACGTATTTCCTCTTTTTCAAAGTTTTAGTGAATATGTCATTTTGGGGAGTAAGTCAAAGGAGAAATATTTTTTTACCATATTCATGCAGAATTTTGAATACTTTACCACGAATATTACCACCAGGAAAAAAAAAAAGGAAGAAAAAAAGAGCAGTATTAGTTGGGTTTTCAAAGTAAAAGTATATGTGGGTTATAAATCATCAGACAGGGAATACCAGAAATATTTCTGTTAGAAAAGCATGGTTTTATATGCTTATACTCAGGGGTTTTGTTGGGTCATCTACTCTTAAATTAGCCACTGGAATTTTATACATTTTAAATAAAGAGGTTTTTCGTCACAGTTCTTTTCTGCTGTTCTTAGCATTACATCCCCTAAATGAACTTCATTCATGATAAAGATTGTGCAAGCATTAAGCAGGGAGCTGACATCACTCGTGCTGAACAAGATCAGAAGGATGGAGCAAATGAAACCTCAAAAACCAGTCTGTACTTGTGCTCCCCACATTGTTGTCATGTAACAGCGGATATCTGATAAAACAGCTATTACATAGATAGTCAGTTTGTTAAGAATTCAACATCAGTCATGGCTCCAGTTAAAATGACACTGCTCCTTTGGGTGGGAGATACTATTTTTTTTTTGCTTGTTTTTACAAAGTTTGAAAAGGCAGCGTTATAATCCTGGTTAGAATGTGTGCTATTTAATACGGGGTTTGTAATAATCTGGTTAGAAACACATTTGCCTGAAATCATACTTCGGCACAATTTCATTTTACCTGCACTGAAATGTGTTGGATATCCCTCTCAGAAAAGAGGACTGGATGTTTCCCAGTCCTAGTACCACGGCAGAGCTCCCTCTGTGAATTCAAGAACATGCTTCGAAAAGTCATCTGCGCCCTTCAGTACATAGATGCCTGGCAAATATCTTAGGCTGTTATCATCTCAGCTGACGTCACACCAGCCTCTTGAAACAGCTGGTACTAACTGTATCACTTTCTGACGGCACTCAGTTTAGAATTTGTCTCTTAAAATTGTTACGATTGCAGTCCCAACTGGAGCACTGATAACCAGGAATGGAATTTGATGCCAGCAATACAGGAATGCACAATAAATTTAGTCACTTCTAGTTATCTAATTGAGCTAATAGTTGCCAACCACTTCTCAAGTTTTATTTATTTTCTTCACTTGAGGCAAAGCAAAAATAGATGTGGTTCTCATACATATTGATGTAGTATATGTAATTCCTTGGCTATGTATATAACCTCACCACTGACAGTTCTTAGAAATTTGCTGAATTCATCATGCAACAGTTGTTTGTATTTTCCATAGCATTTCAGGTTTGAAACTAGGGAAACCGAAAAGAGGGAGGGTGGTTAAAGAAATCTCGTGCCGCTCTGTGGTTCTGTTTTTAATAGCATATAACATGATAAATAGTAGAGCACTGAAGAAGAGAGCTATAATTCTAGCTGAGGTTTCTGGCAGAAACCACACAGCAAAAGAGTGTAAGTCTGTACTATTATGGATTAGTGTTCAGGATTTGCAGAATTTTAGCAGAATCTTAAATTATGATGATGACAACAAAGATAGAACTCTGGAAAGGAAAGAACATCTGTCCTGCTCTAGAAGGACACTTTGTCATCTATTATTTTTAGGCTTGTGAGCTTTAAACATTCTCACATCCTTTATTTTTACCTAATGGACTTTACAGAGCTTGAATTCAGGTATCAGAACAAACATTAACAGAATTGGGGGGAAGGCTTTCAGGGTTCCTTGTGAGATGTGATTCTGATTCCTCTTCACTTTTATGTGGTTACGAAGGGAAAACTTTGCATACTGTTCTGAATGCATATTCTACTCTTTTCAATTACTGTTTAATGCTGAGGAAACTTAAACTGATCAGGTTTTTTAAAAAAAAAAATTTGTGATGCATAAAAAAAATCAAATTGAAGAATTGCAGAGTCGCTCAGCAGACACCTGTAGAATAGAACTGGTCCAGGTTAGAGCATCTTTAGACCATAGGGAGTAGCAGCAATTTTACCACTGGGAACTCTGCCTAAAGCTCCAGGGTTAGACTGTAAACGGAAACCGTGTTAGCAAACTGAATTCCCTCTTTCAGCAGATAAAGATTGCCTCTTTCAGCAGAGACTAGGGAAGCTCCACCCCAGCTGCGTAAGATCTTAACTGCTGAGGTTGTGATTAATTGTTTCTAAATTTAGACATTTAACTGAGACACCTAAGTTAGAAGTTTGGTCATCCTAAGCTCCCATTACAGGCCACAGAGACAGATTTGTGTCTCGAGAAAGTGAGTCATGCATCAAGTGTGCCGAGTCAACTGTTGAATATACCCATCTCTTCTGTTGACTGCAGAGAGACCACAAGGGCTTCTAACTTAGATATTTTGGTTAAATGAATAAAACTGCTTGGCATAAATCCAGGCCAAGGCTAGAAAGGAAATAATGACTATGTAAAGAACTATGTTGCTGGGGCTGGAGAACAGTTAGAAGTGCTAAGGAGCTAAAGCTCAGAGCTTCCCTCTCCTAACATATCCAGCCATGGCTATCACAGCCATAGGTATATATGTCTAAATTTTGCTGTTGAAATAATTTGCAGCAGCATTTTAAACTGTGTTTTTATATAAATGGTAAACTCAGCATTAAGATCCTGTTTTTGCAGATGGCAGAAAAGAGAATATGGGGCCAGAGCTGCCATGAGATGCTGGCTTTCCAACCGCTCATTCAGATGGCACTGCCTATATTTAAATTGTGACTTGTGGGTGATGTCAGTGGGTTTTTCTAAGTGAAATTTTCAGAATATTAGCTTTTGTTACAGAGGCAGGTAACACTTCAAAAGCAAAGCAACATTGCAGAAAAGAGCAAGTAATTGTACAGACTGGAACAGAAATCTGAATTGCCCTAAAATTTGCTATCATTACTTTGCAGACCTTCTTTATGCTCTAAAGGGACATGTATTGTTTAATGACTATGACATGAAAGGTCAAATTATAAGTAATGGTTGTCTGCCTCTTTTCCTTGCAGAGCGAATTAGATGTATCCTTTTCAGCATCAGAAATCCGTTTGTCTATCTCCTTTTGGTGTATATTCCAGTTCATACTGTCTTCATAGCACAGGCTGTCAAACAGTCAAGACAATGCAGAGGTTTCACAAATTTTGCACCTACGGTAAGTAGCACCTCTCTGAAAACATGGCTGATGTTCGCAAGGGTCACCGGTTGAAATCTTCAGTCATTAAGATAAGCCTGGTACCATCTAAAGTAAAACAGGTAGAGCTTGTGCAGAGAGACTTAAGTACCATCATCACCTACAAGTGAAAAGTTATATTCATGGGGGAACTTTCGGATTTAACTAATTATTAGTTCAGGGTTTTACTTTTTTTATTTACATTTACAGTAAAATAGATATTGTAATGACTGCAGTCATGAGAACTGAATGTTAGAGCTGTGTTGAGTCAAATAGTAGCATCAAAGTAAGATTAGGTTTGAGCTTTCACCTTGCTTCATTAAAGTCTAGGTGAGTTTTACTTTCTGTACCAATGGAAAGAGAGAAAGGCCTGGGAAGAAGAAATTTAGGAAAATAGGCATTGCCAAAGATACATTTTTCTTTTCCTGCCTCTTTCCGTACACAGCTGTATCTTCCTGTTTATGATTTGCAGGGTATTAACTAAAATAATTTAGAAATAGACTAAAACCAAATACAAACAATTGAGCACAAATAGCAAGTAAATAAATACAATACTGAGTTTGAAGAGAATGTAGCACAAAACAGTTTTTCTCCTCAGTTCTTCCAGTCCCACTGCCTGCTTGCTCTACTCCAGCAATTCTTATGTCTATGGTTGTTGTTGGTTAAATGCAGGTTTACTGGTAGAAAGAATTTGAATTATACACCTGAAATACCAGGTTGCTACCCTGGAATCAAGAGTAACTTAGTTTATTTACCTTATTTAATGTATGAAGAAAATAAAAATATTCTGTGTTTTTTCTTGTAATAGTTCTTTCTTCTTTACTAAAAAAAAACAACAACAACCAAACAAAGGGAAATAATCAGTTTCACTTTTGCAAATATTTTAATGATTGCTACATGCTGGAACTCTGTCTCATTTACGGCACTTAAATCTAGATGTGTGTATATGTACGTGCATATATACTGTCTGTATTTCCTTCCTGAAATTCACAAAATGCTGTGGTATTGATTTAACATTCCTAAATTCACTTATAGATGAGTGATAATGAAATTGCAGCATGAAGGGACTCTTAAGGTCTCTGAGTGATTGTATGGCTACATTCTTTGTATTTGGTTGTTAGAGTTAAGGATTAGAACTATGTGTACTTGTGTATGAACTTTGCTGAATGAGGGCCTATCCTGACCTATTCAGTAATTACACGTAAAACAGTCCCCTATTTCCACATGGCATACTTTGAGTCTGCGAGTACCTGATCATCTTAGACTGTTTGGAGCATTGGTGAATCTAAATTCTGCCTGTCTTTGGTCGTCGTTTCCATATGAAGAGGAATTCTCTCTAGTCTCACGCTTACAGTTACACCAGTAGCCCGTTTGCTGGCTGAGAAAGGCTGCTGTTTGTCCAGCAAGCTCCTGCATGCAGTGCTCCTCTGCACTGTCAGAGAAGCTGCTGCTTTATGTGCCAACACTGATGTTTGCAATGGGTGCGATACGGTGTCTGAATGAGTCCTGTAGGAATTCATCTTCTACAGGGGTCTCATCCGCCTGAGGGTATGAGTAGAAATACTTGGAAAACAAGAGTGAGCATTACTATCTTACTTGATAACACTGGAAATACTATTGGAAAAGCTCATGTCTCATATGTCTGTCCTCAACTCATGTGACATGAATGACATAATTAATTTTTCTGTTCAGAAATGCACTTTTCTTTATTACACATTTCAAGAACAATTTAAAAATAAAACATTTTATTTCTATATATGTACAAAATAACTCTCCCATTTCAGAAGAATGACTTTTCGTAAGTTGAGAGGATATGTAAAGCAGTTGAAATGAAGTGAGGTACCCTCAACCTTAAAAGTAAAGCAGAGGTGTAACAATCAAGAAGTGGGCTCTTCAGGGTTGATTTGTTTTTGACAACAGCCTGAATAGCTGGCCCAGAAGAACAATGTAAGATCTGGACTGCAAGTGTCTTAGACAGATGTTAATGCAGTGCAAGCAACAATCCATCAATATGCCTTTCATAGCGTGTAAAATGATATCCTCCACTCGGGATTAAACCATTTCCTTTGCCAGATAGTCTTAAGCTAACTCTTACATTCAGTACAGTTAGCTTGAATGCAAAATATCTGATGGAGGAAGTACTGTCTGAAGGCCTCTAATAGCAAACACCAAGAAGTACTTACAGAATTTTTGCATACAGAATATCTGATGGGTGACTGTCACCATTTCCTGTCTCTGCACTACTTTTTTTTTTTGTATACAGATTCATGGGAAGTTTATTTCAAAAGTGGTAGTGGCTATTCTATATAGAAAGCGGTGTTTACTAACATGAAAAAAATAGTAGGAAATCGCATGAAACCAAAACCCATGCAAAATAGATCATAACCATGTTTTCTATTCACTCATGCACAGAGCAAACCCCAGTTAAAGCTAAAGGCTGAGACCATCACACAGTGGTCCCAGAGCCCACACTAAGCTTGTGGCCTTTGCACCAGTTGCTAAAGCTTCCCCAGCCGCAGCAGGGGACCCAGTGATCCTGGCAATGCAGCTTTTGCTAATGCGGGACTCCAGCTTTTATTAAGGCCCAAACACTGCCCAGCAGGATTCATACGTAATACGTACATGTGCATATAACATAGGTGTGTGTGATGCTAAACAATTGCAAAGTTATCTCATGCGTGCTGTACAAATGAACAGTGATTAGCTACTGACCAACTAAGTAATGTCTTTAACTCTGGAGTAACCACTGTTTTTACAGAAGCTTTTATGTACTGTAAAGCATTTAGCCATTACACAATGTCCACTTTCATTCCAAGAGTCAGTAACATACTTAGGGGTACCTATGACAGAATGGCATAACAATTCTAAAGTTATTTGGTTCATTTTTAGAATATCTGTAAGTTGTGTTGTTGGGCCAGTTGAACAAAGAAGAGCTGAAATTGTCCCAGAGTTGTGGCTTCCTAATGTGTTAATAGCATTCGACGGGCCTCACTTCTGCGTATGAAATAAGTGGATGGAATTTTTGGTAGCTCTAAAATGCCAGCTAGGATGATATAGGAGCTACTTTCTTGGTGTGGCAATGGCAAAAGTGCTATAAAAATTCAAGTGTTACCACAGCAGCTTTGTAGCTGGTAAGCATGAGAGTTTCTAAAATGACAAAAAGTTGACTTTTCTATTGCTTGAACTGGTGAAGCAAAGCTTACTTGAAGACACATTATTAACTTATGGAAGAAACAGACACGTTCCTCTTGTGGGAGGGGAGGGGGCAGACAGGGTGCTCGAGGACCAAGCATTTGAAGAATGTTGTTTTGATCCAAAAAAAACCATTACATTCCATTGCAACTAGCTGCTGCTGCTCCTAGGTTAGATAAAAAGCTTTGATTCAGGGAATGCTTCATGTGAACAAACCGTGTTCTTCAATCCTCTGTGGAATAAAACTTTGAGAATACAGTGTATCTACCTAGTAAGAAAATGGGTTGATGAGTTTATTCTGAGAATTTGTAAGGGTACAGTTCAGTTTGTACTTTAAAATAAATGGGTAAAATGTTAAAGCCTATAAGGATTAGTTTAAAATTGTTGTTCTAGAATATCACAGAACTTGAAGGCATCATTTGTCTCCTTTTTAATGTCAGCATAATCGTTTGAGGAAGGAATGGTCAGAAAGCATTAAATGTGTTTCAGTGCCTAAAATTTGCCAGCTATTAGAAAGACTGAACATGTAAAGCAAAGGTTAGCAAAGATAAAACTGGAATGTGACCCTAGCTTAAAAAAAAAAGAAGTAACTCCAGCTAATCTTTAGTTGAAGTTGTATGTCCAGGATGTAAATCAAGGTTTTGTACTGCTATATATTCAGTTGCAAACCATCTGCCCCATAAGTACCCATGCTGTAATCTACAAAGCTTGTGTTTGTGCTTCTGGGTGTGTTACCTGATCACAAGGTGTTGGCTGCTCTTTATCATCTTCTAAGCCTGTACACACCCTTAATTACTTGCCTGGAAAATCCTATATGAAAATGTTACTTATTACATGCAGGCCCTAAATGTGCCTTTTTCCTTTCCTTCCGCTCTCCCCTGCTTAACTATCTGCCTACATAATATTTTGGGGAAGGAAACACGAGACTGTGTTGCATTGTACGTGCCATAAAACCGCTTTGTGATAATAGAAACTACCATTAATGTCTTTAATGAGCACAGCCCTTAAAATTACCAAAAGCCAGCGTAACATTTAAATACCAGTTGTAGTATGTGCCCTTTACCTGCACTGCGAGGTACGAGCCACAGTAACACCGGCTGGATCCGTGTAGTAAAAGGGCTCAGCTTTTGCCCAGGCTGACAACTTGTTGTCAAAACAAGGGTATTTCCTAGTTGGCTCCTCTGAAAACTTTTATTATAGATGCAGAGATTAGAACATGTTTTCATCTATCACTTGTTGAAAAGTCCCTGTTAGCCTCTGCATGTATCTAGTGAAAGTCCCTTAATCCTTTTTTTGTGGTCAGCCCAGATTCTTACTGGAAGCAGGACCTTAAATGACGGCTCTGGGTGGAGCGCCGAGCAGCGCACACACCGAATATAGCTTTTTCCTGTTGCCAGTTGCTCAAACTGGTTTGCTTTCCTGCTTTTCAGCTGGGTGTGGATTTGACTGGAGGGCTTTAAACCCTGAAACCTGGGGTCACTTGCCAAACGAGTGGCAGGTTGGGAGGATGAGCCTCACCGAGGCCCAGGGGTACAGATCCCTCCCTGGCCAAGGCAGAGGCGAATGGCTGCGTGGTACGTGTGTGAGAAGGTTTAACTGTAGAGCATGGTCATGAGACTTAGAGGAAGGGGAAAAAAGCCAAGGCTGCTCTCTCTGCAGCCTGACTGTTTGCCAAGAGCAGCACGGTACAGGGAGGTGCAGAGGGAAGCTTAAAAGGAAGTGGGGCCATTAGGTTGAGGGTAGAGAGTTAAAGAATGCTTTGGGACCTTCCAAAACCAAGGTGATAGATCTTTCTGGAATCGTATTAGTATCCCCATTGTCGTGGTTTCAGCCAAATTTACCAAAAACCTGATTGACATATGTCCCGCCCTCCCCCCTTTGGGAAAAAGAGAGGAGAGGAAGAAATTAAAGAGATTCAAGNGACAAACAGGCAGGGTCCTCCTTGGATGTCGGCCATTGAAGAAGGAGAGTTGACCTTTTGATCCCTCAGCTTTTATAGGGGGCATGATGCGGATGGGATGGAATACCCTGTTGGTCAGTTCTGGGTCACCTGTCCTGTCCGTTCCTCCTTGCAGGTGGAACTCCTTTACGCTTTTCTGCTTCTGACCCTCCAATAGGGCGAAAGACGAAAATTCCCTGACCTTGGTTGTTATAGCAACAAGTGTAAGCAAGGGCCTCTCTGCATACCATCCCTTGGGATAATCAGGTCTTATCACTGCAAGACGAAACAGTTCTGAACAATGTGCTGTTAATTTCAGAGTTTAGTTAGTTAGAAGAGGCCTAGCTAAGAAAGTAAAACTGTAAAACAGAAAATTGTTTCGTTTTACCTCAAACCCGGACACCCATTCAAACTGCAGGTGAAATCACTGGTTCTGGAATGGTGACTGAGATTAACAGGTTACAGGTGGACAGAAGTCACACCACTGTTTTCTGTAACGGAGCAAGCCAGTTTTGAAATAAGCTGGAACGGCCCTGCGGGGGAAGTGATGGCTCATTTAACCATATTGGGTTGGAATGGAAGAGCTGCAAGATACTGGTGTGGGTGCAGTTTTCCTTTGACATGGTATCATCTCTTTAGGAAATGCAGCAAGGGAAAAAGCAGTGCTAAGTGCGCTTAAATGTTTCTTAAACAAGGTGATGCAGAAAAATAAGGTGGGAGTGACAAGTTGCTGCATCGTCGCTGATTCTGGTTGGTCGAGTCTTCTGGGTTTTAGATCCTTGGGACTCTCAAAGGAAGAGGAGGGCCTGGTCAGGTGGGAGCCCTTGCTCCTCTGTGGGAACTAGAGCACTATGAATCAGAGGTAGGGTGTAAAAATTAAAAGCCAGGAAGAGCTGGCTTTATTGCTTGCTGAAACCTGAATGGAATGTGACCTAACTTCATTAACAGATCCCCTTGCCCTGCAGAGAGCAGTGCCAGAGGTGAACTAACCTCCAGCAGAAGAGCTGTCTTCCTAAAAATTCTTACATTGCTGAGATAAAGATAACTTCTCAGATTAAAGTATTTCTGCAAAGACTGATTTACTTGTAAAGCATACCACAGGAAGATACTAATCTTGAGTCTTTAATCTGCCAAGCAAACAACTGCCTTTGTCTCTGGAACCACAGAAAGGGAGCCTGTGGCAGTTTTAAGGACAATAGTGCTCCTCGGTAAAGAAGAGCATGAGCCTGATTTGTAGAAGCAATTCAGGCCTAAAGTCAGACTGAGGAAGAAGCCTGGTATTTAAAATCGGATGGTTAGATTTAGGCCAGCAAATTAGAAGTTATCTGATGAACCATAGACATACCCAAGATCCTGTTGACGGCTCTAGTTACTGTCCCTCACATAACAGTCACTAGTAGTAAAGTTATTAGGGAGCTGGCTTCTGCTCCTCGGTGTGGCTGGGTGCACTCTGCTCTCGGGCAAGCAGAATCGTTTGCTGGAGCAGCGATGCCGATGCTTTCTCTCCCGCACAAATAGACGGCGGCACTGAGCTCAGCCCAGAGCACCCATGGCAGTTTGCAAGGGCAGAGGAAAGTGACAGCCCGCTGGCTGGATTCTCATCAGCTTGAACGTACAGGTTCATCCCACAGTTCAGCCTGAGCAACTTCAAGCTTCTGCTTCATGTGATAGAAGGGAGGTCACAGGCAAAGCTGACATGAAATACCCTGTGCCCTCTTCTTTAACGTACGCACCAGAAGCAATCACCAAGACAGGTACAAAACTTAAGCTTCTCTCCTGGCTGGGCTGGACCATCATACTCCAGAACTTCTACAGACAGCAACAGAACCTTCAGCAGAAGGCGGGAGGTGCAGCTGCTACCAACTCCGCCAGGCCTGCCCACAGAGAAAGGCGAGCTGGGACCCCCCCCGGGCTGAGGACAGGCTCTCCCTCTGGCCTCTACAGGTTTCAGGCAGGCAATATTTCTACTGTAACATTTGAAGAGACTGAGCCAGTCATCATTACCTGAAGTAATGACTTGGGCTTCCAAACCTGAGGGAAAAAAAAAAAAAAA
>VZRU01018594.1:19203-84829 GCA_013398155.1 Pedionomus torquatus
AAAAATCACAGAAAAAATCCCTCTCTGCATTCCCAAGTACTGCCTTCAGCCTTGATTCTCTAGAACCTCTGAAGTGTGAGAGGTCTGGCACTTACCACTCAGCACAGGAAAAATAAGGCACCTAACTCAGATTAAGGAATTCCCTTCTCAAAGCCAAGTGCTAAAAGAAACTAGGTATGGGGATGTTTGGTGCTACTTAAATCTGTATCTCAGGTTCAGAGCTAAGATGGTTCACTTGCATGAGCTTGCCTCATTGCAGCTCTGGTGGTTTCAGGGGCTGGCTGCCCACCACTTGCATTTACCGTTGAGGGTGAGACATATATACAAATATGTGGCCATTGTCAGGTGCAGTTCCATGCTGCCGCTGCTCCAGCTCTCTGGCAGAGCCATAGTCTGTTGGAGCTACAGCCACTGGAACTCATGAGACAGAGCAGTCCTCTTAAATGCTTGACCATGTTTAAGAAAAAGAAGACAGGCTTTATGATGCTGAGCAGAGAAAAACCTGGCACATGCAACTCTGCTGATGAATGGAAACCACTAACATAAATACAAGAGCTAGAGCAAAACCAGGCCAGCTTCTGAGCTGGAACCAGTGGCAAAAATAGCACAAAGCGCAGAGAAGGCACTCTAGAGCTGCTTATCAAGGTTGGAATAAAGAAGTTTTGAAAGATGTATTTAGATGCTATTGTGAAGTATCTTGCGAGCTCCGCTGCAGCAGTTCTCAATACACAGGCAAGAACAAGAAGGAGCAAAGCAGAGGCAAAGCTGATCTTTTGAGCCCAGCAAAGAGGGCAGCTGAGGGGCAGCAAGAGGTGAGAGGGAGGCAGAGGAAGGGCTGTGCACACTCTGCCTCGGTGTATGCACCGCAGGGAGGCACAGCATGTACCCCCCAGGCTTTTTGCTGTGCCCACTCCCATTCCAGGTTCTGGTGATAAATGGCAACATCAGAATCTTTTTTCCACTGACTGAGTCGTTCCGTGGCTACCCAAACACTGATGTAGGAAGAACACCGGCTGCTTAATACCAGAGTCGGGCCTCTTGCCGTTGGTGATTTGGGAGTTTTTTGAGATGGATGCTGTTAGGTAGTTTATGGAGAGACAGACGTGGTTATGGACAAATGTTGTATCTCACAACTGGACAAATTCATATTGTTTCAGGTTATTTAGGTCAACATTAGAGATTATAAATATTTTTAGAAAGGAGTTAGAATATGAACCATTTATTTACTTCAGCTCTTTATGAGATTTATTACTAGATCAATTACTCAACTTTACGTATCAGCATATTCCTCTTAAGCTATTTGCAAGCAGATCAAATTGCGTTTCTAACTTCGGGTAAGGAAAGTCTGAGAATCAAATTTTAAGATTTTGACCATTACTTTTCTAAGAAGGAATGCAGAATATTTGCATCTCTGCATTCAAGATTATTATCCCTTGATTGGAGCATCTCCCTTATGAGGAAACACTGAGGGAGCTGGCACTCTTTAGCCTGGAGAAAAGAAGGCTGAGGGGAGCCCTTATTAATGCTTCTAAGTGTCTAAAGGGTGGGTTTGAAGGAGGATGGAGCCAGACTCTTCTCAGTGGTTCCCAGTGACAGGACAAGGCGCAACGGGCACAAGCTGGAACATAGGAAGATCCATTGGAATATGAGAATAAACTTCTTTAGAGTGAGGGAGACAGAGCCCTGGAACAGGCTGCCCAGGGAGGTCGTGGAGTCCCCTTCTCTGGAGACCTTCAAGACCCACCTGGATGCAGTGCTAAGTGACGTGCTCTGGGCAATCCTGTTTTATAGCAGGGGAGCTGGACTAGATGGTCTCTGGAGGTCCCTTTCCACTTTGACAATTCTGTGGTAACAGACAGTACGTGGGGCTCAGGCAGACAATAAAATTGACCACCCACACCCAAGTTCAAGTTCACCTTGCTTTCACTGCTACGTGGCCGTCTGCCAGGATGGGATACTGCTGGGACTTCAGCTTCTCTACTACAAACTTTTGACGTCTCTGTGGTCAGTGTCAGTTAAACTGTTTCCCTAACTCTCTTAAAATACACTGCCAAATAAACTAGAATTACGTAAGAATTACCTAGTTTTCTAAACTTTGATTAAAGACTAAGGTGCCTAAGCTTCTCTCTGAATTAGCTTCACATTCTTCAAAATATACTTAACTTGAAATATCCCTAGATCATGTTCAATTTGGACAGAGTGCACATCATTTTGGATGAAATGGTGCTAAATGGGTGCATCGTGGAAACAAACAAGACCAGAATCCTTGCCCCTCTGTACGTGCTTGACAAAGTGGCAGACAGCTAGGCAGATGCAAGACGACTGCAGCATTTGGCAAAAGGCGCCGAAATTGCCCGGCCTGTACCCCCAGCAGCTCCCTGGGATCAGAAGACCTGCTCCTGCAATAGTCAAATAATGGGAAAATTCTGTTCTTCCTACGCGCTTCCCACCGACTGGAAGGAGGCAGCTAAACACAAAGCGGAACGTTGGCAGTTTCAGATGCAGCTTTACTGACGCACTACAAGTCTTTCTAGAACAGCTGACATTTTTTGAAAATTGACTGGGGATAAAGCCAGGGAAACTTGCAGGTGACCATCGAGGCGTCACCCTGAAGGACACAGCCTGGTGCTGCAGCTGCGAGACAACAAAAGGTATCAAAATGTAAATTCAAATTGAGTTTCAGGGCTTCCTTTAAGCACCAGTTCATGCGGGGGTGGGGTGGGGTGTATTTTCCTACAACCGTACTCTAAATTAAAGTTCTGCAACTTGTATGACCACTTTTAAACTAGTTTCAGCCTTCACCAAAAAGCTTCATCAAAACCTCCCTTTTCCGTGTAAGTGACAATGGTAAAAGAAACGTAAAAAGTTTCAGTGCAGGTGTAGTTAGGGTTCCTGCGTGCATACTGGTTAAGCTGTAACTGGAAGTATTTGACACTGAAATAGTATAACATTAATAAAAGAATTAAAATAAAAAGGTCAATCGTCTTTTATTGCATTGACCGCATAAATTGCACAAAATCTTTCCCATTTTGGCACTCCAGTTTATTATTTTTTTTCTCTTGTTTATTTTCCCCCTCCACCTTGATCAAAACATTTACAAAAGATGGATAACCCGAGCCCTGCCAGTTACCTGCCAAAACACACCTTCCTGCTGGGGCAGGACGTAGCTGCGCTGCTGGCAGGTGTGTGCTGCGCCGGGACCCACCGAAGAGTTACCAGCCTCAGCTTAATTTCACTTTCCCTTTCTGGAATTAAGGCATCTGGCTCCTTCTTCGTGAACGCACACGCGCACCCCCCAGCGCTGGACATAACTCGATACTGAGCTTTCTGCGTGAAAGCGCGCAATCGTCACCTCCACGTTACACCTGGAAACCAGGGCGTAAGGAGCAGAGAGTGAAGCGTTGTGCGGGAGAAGAGTCCACGTAGCTGTATAAAATAGTAACAAACGCAAAACCCCACACTGACGTTGGGTCTGGAGCAGATACCGATACGCAAGGTTTATGCAACCGCTTAGTTGAAGCGCAAGTCACAGGAGTAGGAGGCGTAGGAGAGGGTGGAGATTCCCCTTCGGTTTTGCACTGGGGAAAACTGCAAGGAGGCTGCCTGTAAACTCCTGGGAATAACGGCCTGAAAAGATCTGGCACCAACCTGGTTTATACCTGTGAGGCAGCATCTTTAGGCAAGGGCAATCCCCCCCCCAGCAATGGTCCAGGCCAAGATTGTAACCAGAGAACTAGCACAGAAGAATTTTAGCACACAGATTCAAATACAATAATAATTTTTCTTTTCTGGTATCGAGTACTTCACTTTTAAGACATACTAGCATCTCGCTTTATCTTACTGTAGGCCACTTTTTATCCACAAATACCTCACCGTGTGCTGAAACCAAGCCAGGTGGCTCTATCTCAAGGAAAACTGCATCAGCTGCAGCATCAGACCCGGTTTTCATTCCGAGGTGACGAGGAACTGTAACCTCAGGTGCTGGAGGGCACCCGGAATTGCCACACACACTGAGTTCTTAGAGTTGCACTGTGTGATTCTGAGAAGATCTGAGCAGAGAGATGAGCTTGTGAGATCAATTATCGCCATGGGGTTCTTTTAAACCTTGGAAAA
The DNA here is from genome assembly GCA_013398155.1 of Pedionomus torquatus. Taxonomy (NCBI): domain Eukaryota; kingdom Metazoa; phylum Chordata; class Aves; order Charadriiformes; family Pedionomidae; genus Pedionomus; species Pedionomus torquatus. Next base: position 23,317 of record VZRU01018594.1, read on the forward strand.
GAGCGTGGCACGTCCTTCAGAACATGTACAGAGATTTAATACCACCGGAAGGATTAATGAGGCATTCAGGAGCCAGTTTCATATGTTGCAAACATTTTAATGATTACCTTTGAGCTTACACGGTGGTGGTTTTTTTTAAACTTCAAACTGCAACAAGTTAAATAAATGTTTATAATATACAAAGAAAATACAACCAAAAGTAAAACTTGCTTTAAGTGTGCCTTGCACTAGGAACCAGTGTTTCTTAATAGCTTTACTGTTGAGCTGCACAAACACACTTAAGGATTTGATCTTTATAGCAGGGCATTTGAGAAATCAAAATATATTCCCACTTGAAAGAAAAAAAAAAATAGTTGTGCATGGTTATATGCAAAAACCCACTAAAATACTCCAATAGTGCAGGCATCGTTAACAAAAGAAAAAGCTGGAGATGCCCATTAACTCTAAGTTTTAAGGAAGCAAGTTTCTGACCAGTTAGCTTAAAGCCAGCAAAACAGGGATTGGTGATGGCAACTGTAGTGTACAAGGTATTAAATGACAAACTTTACACAAATACACTGTTAGAAATTTGTATCGGTGAACACTGAAAATCTGATGATCTGTTCTTTGGAACAGTCAAACAGAACCACCTTAATTTCCAGTTGTGCAAGCCCTTGAAGCATCACACAGTGTTCTGTGCCAATTTCTTGCTGGCTGTGTAGTTACAGGGATTTATTTTGTCATTAGCAGCTAACAAACTTATTCCACATGTTCCTAAAGCCTCACAGGTGAAAAAAAAGGCAAGTCTCATCAGAGCACAGCGTGGCAATCATTTTTTTTTTTTTTTGCACACAAACACAAGAGGCTTCGCTAGTATCAAAACCCACTTTCTCCTGTCCCGCACGGCAGCCCGCCGCTCAGTTGAGGTGGAAGCCTTTCTCCATGGTGGCAGCCAGCAGGCGCTCTCTCATGATCTCCTCGGAGGAGTACTCGGGCAGCTTCAGGTAATGCACGCACGTGTTCACTGAGGGGTAACTTGCATCTGTAGCATCAACCTGAGGAAAAGAACAAACGGTTTTTACCTGGGTTGTTCCCAGCACTTGATAGGGAAGCAAGAAGTTGGGAGATCCTCTAATTCCTGGCCTTTCCTGCACACGTAATGCCGGCTGGCAGGAAACAGTAGCATCAGGAAAGCTAAGGACCAACTTAAATTTGCACATATGTTAATTATTTTCTATTCAAACAGAAGTCAGAGAACAGACCTGAAACAGAGGTCAGTACCCAAAGCTTAACATGAATTAAAACCAAAAAGAAAAAAACCAAAACAAACCGTGTTATTTCTTTATGTAAAACAAATTCTTCCATTCAAAAGCCAAAGTGGCTGGTTTGAGGGGCAACCTGCAGAACCCGTACCTTGCGTACAACAGTGAGCCGGGGGTGTAGGTTTGCCAGTCCTCCTGGTGGGAGTGTTGAACAACCAGTGGTGAACTGGAGAAAAGCCTTCCTTTCGTCCGAAGACATACCACACAAGACTCTCACAAATCGAAGGAATCCAGGGCTTAAAATGGATTAAAACAATTAGGACAATGTTACAAGAGAGTGGTTTTTTAAATTCCTCTCAATTTAGTCACATCTAAGCATTCACCATAGGATGGTCAGTACTGGGTCATAAATCCCATAAAACCCCTCAAAGCCCCAGGGCTTTGAGCAACCTGCTCTAGTTCCTGCCCATGGTGGAACTGGGTGATCTTTAAGGTCCCTTCCAACACTAACCATGCCGTGGTTCTATGAAAAATACTTCTTTAATCTCCATGCTGAGTATTACACAGAAAAACATAGGTAAATAAAAACTTTTATCTATTCTTATCTTGGAGTGTCATTTGGGAATCTTGTGTATGAATGGGTAGAGAAGCAGATAGAGCTCAGACCTATGAGAAGGATCCAACTGACTATCGTCTTAAAATGCTTTCTGTTACATTTCTGCAGTGTAAAGCCACTTCCATTTATATAGGATTTGATTTCCACATTTCTATCCTGTTAAAAGACCCTCATGTTAAAAGAAAGAAAAAAAAAAAAAAAAAAAAAGAGAAATGTAGCAGACTACAGTAGACCTTCAAGGAATCCTCCAGACAGCCCTGCCATCATCCGTCTGTCCATCTGTCCCGGCCCAGGGATGAGGGGGCAGAGGGGGCATCAGGAAGCGCAGCTGCTGACAGCTCAGCTGCAGCCCTGCAGGCAGGGCAGGGCCACAAGTGGGAACCGCTCCACGAAGCATCTCTGACTGACTGGGATCTTCCAACAGGCTTGTACTAACACGCTTCTGGATGTAATTTGCTTGTTATTGCTACCAAACATAGCAATTTTGAAAAAAGACTAAGAAGCCCCATTGAGACCACCTCCTGATAGCCCATCATCGATACATTTGTTCCCTGCATAGTACATTTTCTTTTTTAATTACACTTGAAGAGATAGAACTATGGGACAAATAATAACTGTACCCAACTGAACGGAGTAAACACCACGCAGATGAAAGCATAAACTCCAACAGGCGACTTTTAACAGCCCATATTAGTTAGTTGCCATTACGTTTCCACTAGTTGCTCACATTTTAGGATTTTCATTTTTTTTATCTTCTCTCATCACAAAACCACCAAGTGCTCTCTAACCTGTCCGTTATAATATACATGGTTATTTCATGTAGTTATAGACAATCTCTCGCTCTTCCACGACCACCAATCCCATCCAGTTCGGGGTCTTCATCTAATGAATATTCTGGACATTTCATCACTTTTAGCTACTGTTTTTAAAACCCCTCAGAATATAAGTACCTGTCTCGTGTGTATCCCAGTTTAGGTTCAGTATAATTGATGATATCCTCAGCTGCCCAAGAAGGTGATTGATTTCCACAAAGAATCATCTGAACTTCTTCATGGCTGAAGGAACTCAGCTTCTCCATTGGGAAGACTCTATTGAAGCCATCTTTAATTTGCACAAGACAGGAGTTACAAACATAAGTAAAAACAATGCTTATAAAATAATGTCAGCATTTCAACTGTATTTTCATCACACCAGAACCAATCAATGGTTTCTTAACTAAGTTAAATGAGACCTCTGAGATTAAAAGTGGCATAACTCATGTAAAGGAGGTATGAAATTAGTATCTCACCTACTGCTAGATTACGTTAGAAGTTTGCTTTTGAAAGCCATTCTATGCCACCAATTTGAACCAGCACACCCTGAACGTCGATTAGTCCACCTAATTGCGTATACGTTATGCCATATTTAAAATTACCTCTGAATGCCTCCATCTGCTTCTGTATACCAGTGTGCATGCAGAAGTCAAACATGAGATCTACATATTCCTCTGCATTATCCATGGTTACCGTCTGCAAAGACAAGAGATAAATACTGTTAAGAATTCACTTTGCATCAGAGTTACCTCTGAGACAGCAAAAATTTAAGTGCTGTTGGAATTGCAAAGGTAGGTTGTTTTCTTACCTCATCTTCACCCCCCGGCTTGAGATCCACAGCTGTAAACCCATATACTTTGGACGAAGGGCAAAACTGAAAATTTAGACTTCAAAATACAAAGACAGTTACTCAGTGGAAACAAGTCTGCCACTGCTTTTGCAAACACACCAGATTTATAAACGCCACCCCCCACACCCAAAAGCATCTCACGACATCTCAAAACATTACTTGTGGATCATTCTGTATACACAGGAACAGTGGTACCACTGTACAGGACCACAGTTAGTAATGGACTACACAGATAATACATGATGCAAAAATCTACGGTGTGCCCATGTGAGTATTCACCTACTATTTGTCTGGACTTGATAACCCTTGAAAATTTCAGAGTTTGAAACCTTCAGGTTATCCGCTTCAAAACTGTTCAAACTCTTTACTTTGGTTCTCAAGCTCAAAAAATCCTCTACGTCAATTTCCAGCACTAACAGTTCTGGAGCCGCTGAACACGTAGAGATTTGGGCCCTTTACTGGCATCTTCTCTCCATCATGTCACACTGCTGCAGCCCACAAGGCCATCAGTGAGGTGTTCAAGGCCAGGCTGGATGGGGCTTTGAGCAACCTGGTCTGATGGGAGGTGTCCCTGCCCACGGCAGGGGGGCGTTGGAGCTCAATGATCTTTAAGGTCCTACACAATCCTTGCGGTACAATTTGATTTCAACAAATAACCCGTAATATCAGTGAGAGAAAAACTAATGTTGTTTCAGAAGAAATAATTCAAAAGTACAAAAGGTGACTCCTGACAGGAGTCTTCTGGGTGTCTGTTAACACAATCTGAAGGTTCAACCTGTCTCTCCAAAAAGCTTGATACATTTCAATAGTTGTAGCAAAGAAGTTACTGATTCACGTTTTTGTTAAGGTTTTTACAAGTATTTGGGTGTTTCTAGAGAATCATATGGCATTGCGGCACAGCCACATTTCAGTTTAAACATTAGGAAACTGAGTGAGAAGAGAAAATCCTCAAACTAAGGAACAGGAATGTAGCTACAGGTGGCAAACTGCATCTTGCTGCGTCTCTAATGACTCCCCCTCACAGCAACACTGTTTAAAGTGAAGAAATCTTGATTTCTAATTAAATGTGTTAATATTTGTCTTTAACACCACACCATGTGGCTATTTATAAATAAATATGAAAACACTTACCCCAAATCCTCTATGCTAAGTGGAGGCCCTGAACCCGATGGATTCTTCAGCATTAATTCCTGTAGTTTTGTGTTCTTTTCATCTTCTGACAGACTTTTGTTGCTTAGAATTTGGCGCCTCTTAATTGCAAGGTCCTTAATTTCTTTTAGAAACCTAGCTCTATGTGGATTTACTAATTCAAAGTCTTCCCATGTTAAAATCCCATTAAACCAGGCAGGAGGCTTAGGTTTTGGTGGATCAAGAATAAATTCTGATTTGGAGTCTTCTTCCAGACTTCCTACTGACAAGGAGTCATGCCCTTCTTCTGTAGAAGCCTCCGACTGACTTTCAGTACAGTGCAAGTCTCTGTCACCCCGCGATTCATAGATCAACTTACTCATGTTACTTTTAATATCCCCCATACACATGAGTTTAAAAAAAGGCTTAGAAATGGGTAAATCCACAAGTCTATTGTCCTGAATGCATTTAGCCAAGAAAATTCCAAGGAAATGAAAGAGCTTGGTAATTCTTTCAAGTTCATCACTATCTTGTGGGAATGGTGCTGTGAAGAGTCCGCACGATCTCTGTACATAGTAGCCAGGGGGCTTCAATCCACCACCAATATCAACCTGATTTAAGAGAGAGACACACAAAAAAGTTGATGTTGCTGAAGGCGAGTTTTATTATGCATCTGTGCCCTCAAATTTCTTACACTACTTCTCTATCAAAAAGTGAAGAGGTAAGGAAGCGAGGCGTGGAGCAGAATGACCACAGTGCATGGCTGCTCACTCCCCACGTCATCTTCCCTTCCAACTCATTTTTCTTTTACGCAAGTACCCAGTTTAAAATGCAAAGTGAAACATACCTGACGAGACTCGTCATCTGGAAAATCGTCATCACAAAGCCAAGCTCCCAGATCTGTCCTCTGAAATTCTGCTGCCACCAATGCGTAAAATTCCAAGGTAGGACCCAGGCCCGTTCCTTCCTCCCCTAAAAACTCAACCTAGAAAAACATAAGGAACGTTAATAATAAAAGAGAATCCTAGTGACATGTTCAGTCTATTATGCAACAGGATATTCAATATCCCGGCCGGTATGTTAGAAATGGCTATCTAACCTCGCTCTGCCAGGCAGATATGCTTTACCTCTAGAACAGATTTTCTGTCTGCATGAATCTGCATGACATTTTCTGCCCATTCCATCAAGGATTCACCTCGCGGAACTTTCACTCTTTCATGTTTGAGACGTCCGACTCGGAATTCTCCTGGATCGTCACGTCTCACTGTGCTTGTGGTCCTTGTCCGTTCAACGGTGGCTTCACGTCTGTTCTGTAGCCAAACTATTGCTCTGGAAAAAAACAACACCCAGTTTTTTAAAACTTCAATGTCTAGCAGTAAGAAAACTTGAAAGTAGCCACTAAGAAAAAGTTATCTTATGAAGTACTAATTAACTTTCTAATTTATTTTTTTAAATTATATACCAAAGTATTTCTCAGAAATATCTGAAATACCAAAGCATGGGCTGTTTCATATTTTATGAGTTTACCAAACTAAATAATTTTTAAATACTATGAAGGACCAGCCGTAACTTCTGATGTAGCCCACAGCACCCACAAAAACATACAGAACTCACCATCTGAATTAGTACAGTTTTCAAATTCCAGCAGAATTAACAGACAGCAGCATTTACTGTAGTACTTATTAATCACAGATGCTCAAAACTATTTATAGACACTTATTACAACTTCCATTATATACTGCAAGGCAGCTGTACAGCACTACTCTGACACTGGGTGATACATTGACCCAGTTTTACAGCAAGGTTCACTCAGACACTGGAGGAATGCAGAAGGGAAGCTGAAGTGCAGTCGTACACGCGATGACCCATACCAGTGAAGGAGGAACAGACGCCTTTAACAGCAGTACTTACATGAAGTCAAAGTTCAGAATTCTCGCATGTATTGTTATGTGTGCAGCAACAAGCCATCTACAAAGACACCATCTGCTGGCTGGTTTGCAACTACGGCCAAGCGTCACGACAGACACAGCGAGTGTACACACCTATGTGTGTCTTCTCACAGAGTTCAAATAGAGCGTATGAGTTTTCAGAACTACTTCCAGTATTCTAAGAGCTTAAGAAAGCAAATACCACACAATGGCTCCTGAAGGTTCTCTTTAAAACACAGTTTCTCTAAAACATGACCTTTCTCCAAAGCAAAATCAAAACACACAAAAAACCCCAAACAGACACAGTCCAGTTTTCTGGACCACTCTTCCATAGAAGTTCGTTTTTTCCATAGTGAGATTTAAATTGATGGCTAGCAAGACAATACCTTTTCTTCTCTTCTTTTTTCTTTCCTTTTAAATGCCTCATTTTACACTCTTCCTCAGACATTTCTACTGCGTATTAGAAACAACAGTAATTTTTCCAACTGTCTACACTTCTCTTCCTCTTTGGAAAAAAAACAAAGCCAGCCAAGAAAACCCACATAAACTAATTAATCCTCCATGTTACACAAAAGTAAGTTGGCAAAAACATTTGCAGTACCTACATCCCCTCAAGGTAATCACTCCTGCAGTCAAAATATTACAGATTCCTAGGTAACAAAACACTTGTAGAGGGGATGCCTAAATGTTTTAATGTCTGGCTTTGTTACAGTTTCATTATGCAGTTTACACTCACTTTCAAAATACCATCTTTTTGTTCCATTGTGTCAGGACTCCAGTGAACTAAAACCAAATGGGCCAAAACAAACAATCACCTAACCATTGTAGGAACTATTAAAAAATAAGAGATATGTGCTTTTGTGTATGTTTTCAAACATTTAATTCACATGTATTTTCAGAATGGTTTTAATTTTGTTTCTTACTCCTTTACACGACGAGCTGCCACCCAGTTGAATTACTGCCTGATACAATAACCTAGCCAGAGGTACACAACCGAGTCTTCAGCTAAAGTTGAAAAAATAAATTTCTTCAAAGCAATTTCCTGAATAATATCAAACAGGAGGTAGGCTGTTCATCATAAACCTCTAACACAATGAACAAGAAATGTTTCAAGTATCCAGAAGTCTATCTGAATTTTTCTATCTTCTCCCTCCCCTTTTTTTCCCCTATTATCTAAAATTTTACATTTGGCAAGCAAAATCTACCTTGTTGGTATAAAGTCCTTTTGTGAATTAGCAATTATAAAACTCAATTTATTAAGGAAAAAAAAAAAAGGAAGCAGTCTTTTTATTTTGATTTTTTTTTACCTTGATGCTCCAAATGCTGTGCATGTGAAGTACAACTGTCTTGTTTCAAATGGAATTAAGAAAGGACACTTGCTTGTTAGCTGCTCACACCAGTCTGGCAAAGCTCCACTTGCCAACGCCAAGGGTTCCTGTAATTTCATGCAAAGGATAGGGAAGAAGAAAAAGAAGTTTTTTCTAATATTAGATTCATGTTGTCCCAACACATTTGTAGCCATGTACATACACCGTAATACACTCAAGTGCAGAGTTTCTTCTGTCTCAGCAACTTCCACTTTTCTTTTTTCCTCCTTTTAAATACTATGAATGAGATCCCCACAGTTTCTGGGACCACAGAGCAGACACAGGGCACTGCGGCATGAACACACTAAAAACTGTAGTAAATCCCTGGGACATATACTACTCACAGCACTACGGGGAGACCCCGGTATACAATCACCCAGAGAGAATCACTTCTCAGTTTTGCCCCACGGTGATTAGATACCACCTCCTCAGTATCAGAAAACAGGAAAGAAACTTGGTGGTAGTAAAAATGATCCCTGCTGAAATATTACTATAGTCCCTTCTAAAATAAAATACAATAGAAAAAGCCTGCAGAAATTATTATTTTAAAGATATTCCCAGAGTACCTGAAAAGCCTTTAAAAAGAAAGTGAAAAATTGAACTCTTTCTTTTAAATAAATAATTAGAGCAACCTAACTCTAATAAAAAAACCCCAAACTCAAAAATCATGCAAGAGACAAGCAAGTCAAGAATCTTCATCTTCTTTAAATTTTTGCTAAAGAAAATGCAGCTCATTAAGAACTACATCTAAATTTTTTCCTGTTAACGCACTTAGCTGACCTGGTGCTAGAAATATGTTTTCTAAATGCTATTTTTGAAAGCTTTATGTGGAATTTATAAACAATGAAATGTCTGTGAACCCTAACACAATTAAATCACCTTTGTTACAATATTATCAGGCAGATGTACATACAAGGCATGATGACATTGCTGTTTGGTGCAGGAAAAAAATTATTCTTCATATCCTCAAAAGATACAATTCCACTACAACTTTTTTCTTGATATGTTTTTATTCAGACTAGCCTGTTCTTACCAGAATTTACTCATCCACAATACAAGGAAGTTAATAACATAAGATTATTCAGAAGACAATTCAGAAGTCAAAATAGCAAAAACCCTACCAATTTCAAATAGTCGGAGTACGGAAGAGTGTAATAGAGTCTTAAAAATAATATTACACATATATATTGTGCATAATACATTAATATAATACCTCAATCTGTTGCAGAATTTTTGTAGTAATTTTTTTGCTTGTGAATTCATCTGGTGGAAAGTTAAACTGAGGATGCTCATCTCCTTCTGAAAATATCAAGAGAAAATTTTTTCCTTTATTTTGTTTTCATTAAAACATTTCGGAAGCTCTGCTAAGTTACTAACTTACCTTCTTGAGAAGTTCGTGCTGTGTAAGGGTCACTGGCAACTATATACAAAATACGAAGTAACTGCAGAACATCTTCTACTCCACAGGAGTTCTGCCCACTACCAGCTTTGGCCTGAGGTTGCTCCTTTGCCAAACTAAGGATATCAGAATTTTGAAGAGTAGAAATGGCCCCTTGACTTAATCCAGATTTTGATCCATGTTCACAAAAATCCTGTATAAAAAAAAAGAAAAGAAAAAAAAAAGAATCATTAAGAATGAAAACTTCATGCTTTTTATTCTCTTTAGGGCTGTGTGCTCCATGTTAATGATATGAAAGCTTCTGTGTTTAAGCTGAACACTTAAGTTAAATTCTGGATGGTTCAAATCATGATTCAAATGTGCTTTAACATGACTATACTTAACAGAAGACATTAAAAACAAGCAGCAGCAAAAACTAAACTTGACATTGGCATGTGAACATTCAACTTTCCTATCCATGTCAGATCCCTCCTCCACAAGAATCTTAAAAGCTGCTAAACAAAGCACACAGCCATTCATAATAAGAAAGTTCGGATGCAGATATATACCTTGTATGCAGCTATGAGCTGGGAACAATTTCTGTTTTTCCTAATACTTTTATTAGTGCCGGTTAATTTCCAGTGGCGCAGGAAAGCTGAGTCTGCATTCTTCTGCAGGTAGGTTATCAAGTCATTCTTTGGTAATTCGTCAGTGCCAAGGTACTGCTCCACATGCTCTACTGACCAGCAACCCTACAACAGGAACCACCAAGTGTTGGTTTTTCCTGATTGTAAAGTCTTTCAGTTTTCACATGCATTACATATTGCCTTTTTTAAAGGAGCATGCATTTACAAATATACTCACTCATATCCTTTGAGTAATCAAAAACTGTTAGTTTTTTTAATGTAGCATTTCAAAAACCGCAATAAGATTTGTCTTGCTTTTGTTTAAACAGCCATAAAAGCATACACAAAGGCACAGAAGTAAGTCTTACCATTTTTCCACTTTCTTTCTCTTTATCAGAATCCTTCATTTCTCTGTACATGATTCTAGATATGAAAACAATGAGTTAATATTTCATACTCAGACCACACCCTCTAAATTCTGAAGTTATACATTGACTTGCTAGACATCAATGACATTTAGATAACGTGATGTAAACCAACAGCAGCAGCTGCTCTTTGCTGCAGAGAGCATCTTGGATACCCTGATGCAGCAAAGTTCTTCAACTCATATTTAAGTTTCACGATGCTGATATTTATCTTATAAAGTGAGGTTTGAGTAATCAAACAACTCTCACGGTGGACATTTCCCAAACCAGCTTTAGGTTCTTCACTACACACGCATCAGCATGTAATTTTGAAGCTCTAGGGCAGCTCACTGTGTATTAACTTAGAAGACACGCACAGTTACAACTACTTCTCATGCTTTCTAACTAGAAAATAATTTTGTTACAGCACACAATTTTTGGCACAAGGCAACTCAGAACACAGGTGCAATGCAAGAACACTGCTGAAATCTGAAATACGAAGCTAAAAAAAAAGCAAGTGTTGTAGTTCTTGCTTTCATATAGGTTATTTTTCTATTATGACAGAAATGAAGTTGGTACAGTAAATGGAAAATACATGCAATCATATCGTCTTATAATTTCTGCCTATTACTATAAAGCAAGTAAGGTCAAATTAGGGTAGAGAGAATAGTTGAGGCTAGAAGGGACCTCTGGAGTCCTAGTCCAATGCTGCATCTCACACATTATGTTTAAATTGAATTTCCCATATTTCAGTTTCAGGCACTTCCTTCTTGCCCTTTCACTTGTCCTAACAAAGAACAGTCTATGCTCTGTCTTCCTTATCTTCTCCCCTCAGGTATTCATACATGTCGGTAAGACCCCAGGAGCCATTTTTCTCCAGACTAGATAGTCCCAGATCTCTCAGACTCTCTTTGTTCAGCAGATGCTTTAAGCCCTCTGATGGTCCCAGTGGCCCTTTGCTAGACTGACTCCAGTGTCCACCTCTCTCCTGTACTGAGGAGGCCTGAACTAGACCCAGCACCCCAGATGTGTCTTAACAGTGCTGAGTGAAGGTGAAAAATCACTTCCCTCAGCCTTCCTAATGCAGCCCAAGATGCTGCTGACCTTCTTTGTTGCCAGGGTGCGCAGCTGGCTTGTGTTCAACTTTATGTCCACCAGGACCCTCAGGGCCTTTTCCCACCAAGCTGCTTTCCAAACAGCTGGCCCCCAGCCTGTACCAGCACACACAGTTCTTTTGCCCCAGCTGCTAGACTTTGCGTTTCTCTTTGTGGAATTTCACAAAGTTCCTATCTGCCCATCTCTCCAGCCTGATGAGGTTTCTCAGAAGGGCAGCACAACCATCTTGTGCAACAATGATCCCACCCAGTTTTGTTTGTCTCCAAGCTTGCTGCGGGTCTGCTCTGTCCTACTGTACAGTTCATTAATGTAGGTGTTAAACAGTACTGGACCCTGTATCGACCCTTTTGGGGCACACCACTAATAACCAGTCCAGCTGGACTTCATACCAGTGATCACAACCATCTGAGCCTGGTGTTTCAGGCACTTTTCAGACACCATCTATTCAATACTTTACTAGTTGTCAAGCAGGGAAAAAGCACAGAAAGCCTCGTTAAAGAGAATAACATCTGCTGCTTTCTCCTCATCCACTTAGCTAATCATCACAGAAAGCCATCAGACTGGTTAAGAATGATTTCTGCTTTATAAATCCATGCCACCTACTCCCAATTACATTCTTGTCCTTCATTGTTTGAAACTGGTTTCCAGGACTACTTCCATCACCTTTCCAGGGATGTGTGACTAGACTGTGACTAGTCTGTAGTTCCCTAGATCAAATGTCTCCCGGTCATCATGACCTTTCAAAGATAAATGAGAGTGGCTGGCTCTTGTGGGTGCATCCCACAGGATGTAGTCATGATTGTAAGTCCTGTTTCTTTAAGTGTTCCCTAACCTTCTGCCTTCACAACCCCCATCACATTGAACTCAAGATGGGCTTTGGCTTTCCTAACCCCAAACCTTCATGCTGGAACAATGTCTCTATATTCTCCCTGGGTCACTTGGCCCTTCTTCCACCTCTTGCATGCTTTCTTTCTGTGCTTTGACTTTTCTGTGAGTTTCTTGTTCATCAACACAAGATGATGCTGTGTTGATGAACTCCTGCTGCCTCTGCCTGCTTTCCCACACATGGGATGGATTGTTTCTCAGTGCAGAGGAAGTGATCCTTGAAAAAAATCAATCATCTCTCCTGGACCTCTCTTCTCTCTAGGATTATACCCCCATTGGATTCTTCCAAGTAGATTCCTAAACTGACCAAATTCTGCTCTCTTGGTCAATTGTTGACTTCTGAAATATTCTTAACAAATCACAGTTGAGCATTAGAGGTTACGACTTCTTTTGTTTTGTTGTCACAGCAATAGCTTTAAAACTAGTAAGAACATCCTGACATAAATGCAAGAAAAACTAATTCTAGCATTGCTTCCTACAGAGGAGGAAGAAAAACTTAAAATTGTTTCACACCCATTTCCTAACGGTGGGTCACAGTGTTCCTTGTACAGAATAACAAACTTCAGAGCTTACGTGTATGTTGGCTCCCAAATCCGTCTAAGTTTGTCAGATTTCACATTGCCATTACAGGAAAGCTGTAACAATTTCTGTACATAGTAAAAAATGGTAGATCGAAAGTTTGTTAGGGGCAGTTCTACTTCTCGAGTTGTTCCGAGTCCTGAAACTTTCAAGGTGAGTGCTAAACGTGGGGAAGGCATGCACTCAACCTCTTCCAAGAGTTCTGAATGAGGGGTACCTGCATGTGAAAAAATCGTTTGAGATGATGTTAGTACAGAACACATGACAAGCTGACTTAAACACAATAAAGTGGCTCAATACGGAAGCGTGAAGGTTTCCTGCACACATACCAAAGAGATTGAGTTTTAATGATGAACTTTATCTAAGGGCCGTAACTGCACAATTTCTTCATGCAAGAAAAGCTAGCAGGAGATTTTGAAATCCATATTGATGCTTGTCTTGACAACATCTCCTTTAACATTTTGACAGAGCATGCATTCTTCTTTTCATAAGCAGTATCTTCCTGTTGTACTAACTCAGTTCATTTCATCAAAATCCACAATGGCTTGTTTCCACATAAGCTAAACCTACATAGTCCTTTCTGTAATGATCCCTGACTACAGCCAGGCTGCTAAAAAAGAATGAATTAAGGAGCAAGGTCAGGTGCTATGCTGCTGCTCATACAGACGGCTCCATTGCTCATAGCTTTCCCCTCGCCTCTGCTTTGGGCTGTTTCAACAAGGCCTCTCCAATCAAAGCTAATCTGTGTAGCTCAACACAGATTATTCCTTGCAGGTGGAAACAGACACAGGGAGAGATGTATCACTAAACTGAGTTAAATTCACGAGTATGCTTATTTTACACACCACTTAATTTACTGTTCCCTTAATAACACTTCAACCTGCAGAGGCAGATGAAAGTCTCATTCAAACTGAGAAACCCACACAGCCACAACAGCATATTGTACGGGTTAATAGTGCTAGGAGCCCCAGAGCCAAACAGGGCCTTAAGAGTGAGTCTCCATCCTAGAGCCATATCAAGGATCACAACTCTCTTGTCAGCAGACCTGGTGGAGGGATTTCTAGGTCAGTTGTTTGCTGCACATTAGTACGACCAGGTCTTGGGTCAAAAGCAGGAACCAGAGCTGAAAACTGTCTTTTCAATACATAATCATCATCCCACGTTCTTCTACGGCCTCCTTTGGTTTCATACTCCTCTTCTTCCTAAATAAAATAAAGTATTTTTTTTTTTAGATTCTGCTACAAAGAACCATTTGATCAAAAAATTGAAAGTTAACTAGGGAATATAGCAGTCATGTAAAGCAAAATTGACAAAAAAGATAAAGCTGGGACATAGCAGCATTACTTCCATTTAACTGGTCAAGCAGGAATCAAAGAACTATCAAAACCACAGACATACAGAAATCAACATAAATGAGCTACCCTTACAACAAGTCTGTTTACAATTTCTTGAAAGAATGAAAATTTCCATGAAGTACCAGAACATAAGGAAATACAGAGTATTATAGACCAGCAAAACTGATGCAGGTATTTTGTGTATACAAACTTTGGAACATCAAAGATTCAAATAAAATAAACACATTGACTCTTCTGAAACCAAGAAGTATTTTTTTGGAAGTGTATACATATATTGATAAATAATGTATACAAGTATTATCCAGAGATTAAATCAAACACCAAAATACTGGAACTATTATGGTGGGAAGAAAACTAATCTTCTATAAGCCTTAGCAAGTATTAATTGCTTATGACTTTTTAACAGCAAATTTTGAATCTGTTTATCTCCTCATTGAGAGGAATGACACAGCATATCAGAGGGAACAGGAATGGAAAACACAAAAGGAATTTTTTCTTTTCCAGATCTGATTCTTGCCGTGTAATCTCAAGCAAAGACTAAATAAGTATTTCTTTTTTTTCCCCATGAGCAACAATAGTAACTCCATTTAATAATTTCTGAAAAGAGATCAACAATCTAAGGTTATTGTTTACACTATGGATCCCTTTAAAGAGTACTTGGCTTTTACATTCCTAACTTCTTATCTGTGCAGAACACAAAATAACAAAATATTTAGATATGTACTTGAGTTTCTAGTAAAAGTGAAATCGCAGTAGGACAAAATGCTAAATATTCTGGTTCAAATGACTAAAAACTGTGCATATTAGTTACAAGAGGAAGTTTCTAGTTCCATAAAACAATATATACAGTTATGCAATAAACATTAAATTATCATCTTCTATTCTTCATCTTAGACCTATAATATCCATTCTGAACAGTTCAACGGTGGTAGAAGACACAGAGCGCATCACACCACTAAACAACCAAATGAAAAGCCAGAACTAACAGTAATGTAGGCAAGACCCACATGGATTGACCTGCTAGATTTTGTCTTGCCTTTTTTTTTTCATTAAAAAAAAAAAAGAAAAAAGAGGTATTTCCTCTGGCATACTTAAATTACTAGTTTGCCTCATGAAGGCCTACAATTAAACACATCCCAGAACTGTATTATTACCACATACAGTATTAAATTCAGCAACC
Source organism: Pedionomus torquatus (assembly GCA_013398155.1). NCBI lineage: Eukaryota > Metazoa > Chordata > Aves > Charadriiformes > Pedionomidae > Pedionomus > Pedionomus torquatus. Next base: position 38,782 of record VZRU01018594.1, read on the forward strand.
TACCCACAAAGTTACACCATTTCATTAGCCACTGAACTAGTGACTAATGACTGATCGTTTTATACTGTCTGTTAACTTGTGGCCAAAGCTGTTTTTTAAGATGTTGATTCTGGCGTATGAGGTCTCAAGGTGCACTGATGTTCAAAACCACTCTTCTTTGGAATAAATGTTGAAAGTGGTATAATCAAATTTGTACAGAGAGGGGACCACCCTGTTCACTGTCCCAACTACCCAAGACTTGCAATTTTATCATGCTCGTTTGAAGGCATGAGAAAACAGCTTTCTTAATACTCAAAATATACGCAAGAATGTGGAAAAGGGACAATGAATTGTCTTCATTAAGTAGTGCTTAGTTTGCAGTTCCTGAAAACTATAATGTGATTTTAACTTTGGCATTTTGAGTCTTTATAGACAGGTATTCCAAACTCCTAGTCTGAAATCTAAATAAGTTTGTTTTAATTAATGGACAGATTATAGCTAGGATCTCATATTGCCAAAAAATCTATGGATTTATATTGCATCTGTTAGTCAACTAAGATATTATCATCTATGCTAATTATACTGTACCATAACTTCCTCATATTCTTGATCTTCTTGATTATCATCTTCATTTTCATCATCTTCTTCATCTGGTTCGGGTAGATCCTCATCATCGTCTAACTCTGCCAACAGAGTACTAGCTCGGCAGCTATCAAGAAAATCTATAATACACATAAACATTTACATACAGAACAAAAAGAAAGAACAACTTTTAAAGCAAAGTTTTGAAAACTGAAGAATTGAGCATTGAGAAAAGTGAAATAACAAATCTAACTTTAACAAGAAAAACAGAACTAGAACATTGCTTACGGCACAATAAGAACGAATGCTGCAATAAAAGCATACAGCTGACAAAAGAAGTACTTAACACTTGTATTGTGATCAGTTTGTTTGCTTATATCAAACACTTCACAATTACACTTCTTTTAAATTACAAAAGATAGTGAAAAAATGGTAGACAAACATAAACTGTCTGATTCTATGTTTACTTTAAAAAGCAGGTTAGCAATGTAATTTCCACTAAGAATGTGTGGTTTAGACCTCAAATTAAGACATGATGGGCATTTAAAATAAAGATCTTAAATTGGTATTTTTCAAGATTCAGTTGGTAACTAGATTCTTTAACAAGAAACTGAAGAGAAGTATAAAGTTCAATTTCACCCACCTAGTACTATAATTTAAAAACCAACCCCTTAAAGCCAGAAAAGGAGGTCACAGCAATCCAGTGTGGACTAGGATGAATCCTTGAACTTTTGCATTTTTGTATACACATCTAAACTATCTGTGCCACCCAAGCACCCTTTGAATTGCTGCCAGTGCCTCAACAGAAACTTTAAGGTAACTTTATTTGCCCAGTTGTTCATGATCTTTAAAAAATATATTAAAAATTATATGAAATTTTACACACAATTAAAGTATTAAATGGGACTTAAAAGAATAAACGGGGATGGTATAAGCACATATCTAAATATGCTCCCTTCAAGCAGTTCGATTCCAATATCCATTGAAATTACCAGATATTTTTCAAGTAATTTCAGTAGGCTTTAGGAGAGGCAAAAAAATAGAACACAATCTTAATCCCAATCAGATTTTAAACAAATCAAGTTTTGATTTGTTCTTTTGCTTGTTCTTTTGAGAACATCTCGCAACCCAAAAAACTTTATATTAAGAAGTACTCTCCCACTCTCCCATATCTAGCCCAGGTTTTTCTTGACTTCATTTCATCAACTTAATCCCTAGATATTATCAACCTAGTTAACTAAATCTTCTTTCACGCTATTCATATCCTGCAATTCAATTCTGTCCTAAGGTCTGTTCCTAGTGTATTGTGCCCACAGAACTCTGGATTTTGTTCCTCAAATCATGTAATTCCATTCTCCAAGTCATTTTCACTTCTGTGTTCTTTCCAATTATTTGCAATTACTGTTATGGTATTGAGTTACCTGGAACATCATACACTATTTAAATCACCGAGTAACACAAGGCACTTCACACTGAGCATGTATCACACCTATACAACTGAGACATCACGTTTTAATTAGAGGTTCATATGCAAGCTACATTAGATACTACACTCATCTGGTTAAGGAAAAGATTAAGTGCCTAAATAAATCACAGTGATAATAATGATGGATATAAACTGCTGAAAAATAAAGACCTGAAAACAAGGAAATACTACTATTTTAACATTATTTTACTTACTGTCTTACAGAACTAGTAACATATGAACAGCTCAACTTTCAAATACTTTTCAGTAAATAAACTACTGCATGAGAAAATCATAACAACGGGAGAAAAGGGGGAAAAAAAATCATTAATGGGAAGTCTGCTTAGGTTCATTGAAAAACGAAACTTACCATATAAAGAATATTCTGCCTCCTGACCTGTATCGCTCTCACTAGATGTTGATGTTAGGCTAGTAGTTAGAGTATTACTAAGCGACTGACCAACAGATAAAACTGTAGTTGCGGTAGCTACATTGCTGCTGCTAGTAACACTGGATGTAGACATGGTCACTGTTGATGTGGTACCAGTTGTAGTCAGATTAGGAAAACTTTGGGCACCCATAAGAGGAGAAGCTATAGATAAAGATATGGTAAGATAAAATAAATGATTTGATGACTTGAAGAGTACAATTTACATGCATGAGTCCTGTGTTGAAAAAAATATATCTGGGGTCAAAAAATTATCAGAGGTGCTATTTTACAATAAAGAATAATAACAGAGTAAAGGGGAAGAGTTTCCCATTTCAGAAGTGCACCCTACAATGCAGGTGCCCACTTCCAAGCACACCCCCTTGCACGCACTTAAAACAAACTTATTAAATAAATCCCCAAATCCCAAATTACTTAATTTCATTTTTAACATATGAAAAGTATTTCTGAAATCTGTTATTCCGATACCATTTCTGCCTTTTAGCCTAAAATGCAATTTAACTTCTGAACAGCAATCTAATTAAAATTATACAGGGAAAATAAACTATATATAAAAGAATTGAGAACAGAACATAGTAAGACAAATATGAAACATGTTTTTTGAGCAATTTTCTTAAGTTCTTAAAGCAGCTCTGAATTATCTTTCCCATAACTATTAGCACATAAGTTCATGACAGGCAATAAGCCCAAGGTGGCAATCTTGTGAAAGATGTGACTTAACACCTTAGTTGTGCTGGATGATTTATATTAATAATTTTCAGAATAAGCAACAACTACAAATTTACCTCATTGCAAAGGCAAATAAAACACAGTAAATACATTGCAGTTAACAGCTGAAAAAAAGACTGAATTAACTGTAAACTCAACAGAAAGAATTTCAGGTATCATACATAACTGAGTATAAGTTATACCTATGTGCAACTACATATTTATCACCCAATCTTCAAAACATTTTCTCACACGCTTATCTTCTAACACAAGAGTTTAATCACATGTTTGCATGTGCAAACATGAAGGGTCATCTCTACTTAAATTTAAACCATGTTTTCCAATATACCATTCCCAAAATTTAACAAATGCAAGTTTTGCAGTTTTAAAGTAAATATTTTCATTTACATATTTCATTATGTAAGCTGAAGCACCACTTTCTAAAAGAAAAAAAAACCCTAAATTCTGAATTTCAGATCATTATTATTGACGTTTGCAAAGGTTACTACCCTTGAAGAAGAATACAATGCAACCAAGACTCTTCCCCTGCAAGAGCATTCAGTAGCTTTTTGAGAAAAGTGTTACTGTTAATTTTTGTTGTTTGTCAGGCATTTTTTTTCCTTCTCTCTCCTTAGGAACATAAGTAACAGTTTGCAAATAAAAATATAAAAATGCAAACAAACAAACAAAAAAAAATCAGCAAAGGTGACCCAAGCAGGTGTAATATTTGATATTATTTCTGTGCACGGGGAAGGAGAGTGATGTTTGAATTTAGGGTTGTTAATAAGCCTACGCTCATCTCTATGAAAGCATGGAAGTTTTCCAATCCAAACATTTTTCCTTTTGTTAAGAACTTGAAAGCGAGCTGTTCAGTATTCATATCTTCCCCACACTTCTAATTAATGACAATAACCTTTGCTGTTACAATAAACAGCAAGAAGCCATTTAGCCTCAGCATTTCATTTGCTTTGAATTCTAGACCAAACTGAAACTGTCTACCCCAGACACCACTTAACTCCTGGCAAATGTTGATGTTTGTAAATGCAACCCCTACAACAAGTCAAGAAGACTTATATCACTAATGATGATTTCCAGATTAACTTTTGGGTTGGGGTTGTTGTTTGGTTTCGGTTGGGTTTTTTTGTTTGTTTTTTTGTTCGTTTGTAGGAGGTTTTTATATATTAAACCTGGACAGGGCAAAGAAAAATGTAAAAACCCCAAACAAACAAGAAAAAAGCCCCAAGCTGTGTTACAAAACTCTAATATAACTCCAGTGAGATTGCTCAAATTCAGTATCCAATCTCTTTTTGGGTCACAAGTTCCTATTTACAGTTTCTATTTGCATCAAATGTATAAAACAAAGTAATTCCTACATGAGAGGTAATTTAAAGTAGGAGTATGCTTTTAATATTAAATCAAATTTTTAATTTGCCACATTCCTATTTCCAGCTTTAACACTGTATATCAAACATTCACAAAATTTGTTAAACATGCTGTTGAAGTATCTTAGTATGTTTTTCCAAGGTGGTCCCTCTGTCCGGCTGGCACAAAACTCCTTCAGAACCAGAGGCACTGACTATCTGCCAAGAAGGGGATCAATTCCAGGAAATCTTCCCATGAGTATCTTATTTACATTTTTAATGCAGCCCAAAAACATTCTCCTCTCCCTCCACATATTCACAATATGAATGCAAGAATACATTAAAAAAAACAACATAAATCTCCCCAATGAGAAAGAAAACACTATTAATAGAAATTTAGAAATGCTAAAAGCAATGTCACATTTTTAAATAAGGAAGTGCAGAAGTCCTAGAAAAGCACAAAAGCTTAACAAGAAACCGAGTGCTTTTTTCTGGCTTGGGTAGTTTTCCTTTTTCTAACCTGTCTAGCTCATGAAATGCAGCTCATCAGTTAAGAGCCTATCACCATCACTGAACAAAATACCTAACAAGGCTGGTTGAGTAACAGCTCTGATGGAAGCATGCTGAAAATTCAGAAGAGTGAACTGCTAATATCTTGGTTGTACATGTAATTCGAGAACATGCAAATGTTAAAGCATGTACAGAATCCCATTTAAATAATTGTTAACTACAAAATTCCTTACGCTTAATATGCCTGAACAGTTTGCTGAATCTAAGCCTTAACAACTATTCCATCTTTAGAAAGCATACATAGTATTAGAGTAATTAAGTTATTCAGCCTGATAGAAAGAAAGTACTGGAATATCATTCTGCAATTTATTTTTTTTCTTTTTACTGTGTTCTTAGTTCCTAAGCTCAGAGACTTCACAATATGCACAAACTGCCTTTCCTGATGAAAATGGATAAATAACTGAAATAGGCAGATACAAGGTGAGATGCAAAATCTATTCAGATCAGACAGAGTATCCTGCCTTAGCTACTGTTGCCAGTCTCCCAGCCTCTAGATCTAAAACCGTGTTCTCTCTCTTCCTAAGCACGTAATAGGCATCACACTCAAATTATTTTCTGTTTGGTGGGTACCACAGTGTAATCTGACACCACAGGGCAACGTTAACACTTTCCAGCTGACATCAGTTCTACAGGCACACACAAGGTCCAGACTGCTCTAAGTTCATTTCTCTATTAGGCCAACCACAATCCCAACTTCTTTAAGTCTAATGAAAGCCAAAGAAACAATAAAAGCTTCAACTAAAACCAAATATAGCTTACTTACTTGCAGTACTCATGACATTTCTTCCCAAAGTATTAGTATTGTTATCGCTGCTACTTCGGCTTAAATTCATGTTGTTTGTGGCATTGGTACGTGCTATGTTTGCCACTCTTCGTACAAAGGACTCCAGGCTGGAAGTTTCTCGAGATGATAAATTAGGAACGCTCGCACTGGAGCTCATTGGTGCCCCAGCAGCCAACAAAGAACTAACCGAGAGTCTGTTACTTGCTGAAGAGCTCAGAGGTCGTTGGGAAGCTGCTTCTTTATTAGTCAGTTCAGAGACTGAACTCACATCAGGAGAGCTTACACTAACAATTCCCATGGATATAGCACTGGACTCCCCAGGAGTACGTATTGAGTTATCAGGACCTAACTTCCTCTCTGCATTTTCGTTTCCCATGTCCGCTGTTAAGGTGCTGGTGCTTGCACTGGAAGATGACCCTACTTCAGCCTGAGGCACACTATCAGCGGAATACAGAACAACAATTGGTTCATGGACGTCAGTGCCTGAAACTATATTTTGCTCCATGACACTTTCTGATCTCCGCTCCATTTTGGTCGAACCCAAGCTGATGTCGCTGCTACTGGCCACGCTACACACAGAACTGCTGCTTCCTTTTCTACTTGAGGAGCCTGCAGCAGCAGTCGTCTTGTCTGGACAGTTGTTTTTCACCAAGCTGCTCCAAGACTGCGTTGTGCCTGAAACAGTGGATGAAACAGGTTTGGGTGATGCCGCTGAATCAGGGTCGTACCCTGGTGCAAGCTTGAGGTCAAACTTTCCTTCTGCGCCCATACGGTAAGAGTTAGAGCCACCAGCATCCCAGGTGACATCAATCCAGCCTGGAAAGGGACAGGAGTGTGTGAGATCCAGCAGAAAGCAGACAGGAGCGTGTCAGACAGTAGCTCCACAACGTGGGATCAGCTTCTCATAAGGGCTGCATGTCTGAATTACTAAGAGCTCTAAATAACCCTTAATGCCAATTAAAAAGAAAGTGTTAAAAGCTAAGCAGTTTGGTATTTTAAAATGTTGTTAAGATTGAGGCAATAAACGTAATCAGCCTCTACCTTCCAGGTCCCAGAATCCAGCCAAAACTAAAGTTTCCATCAGGAAAGAACCTCACCTATTAGGATCTCTCAAAATTTTACGAGTAGATTCTCTAATATCAGTAATGTATACTAAAATGTAACATCAGAACTTTATTAGTATCTGTCAAGAAACTGTAATCCTTGCAAGAATATTCTATGTTTCTCTTTGTCGGGCGCTCGTGTATGAGCATATCTACCTGACAGAAGATATTTTATGAAACCAATTAGTTTGGGATTTCTTATTCTTGCCCTGTAACATGAAAGAATTAATTTACTGATAATCAGCTTTTTAGTCCAATAATTTACACAGACTCAAACATTTCTCATTCATACAAAAAGACTTACAGCAGTCAGGTAAGGACTACTTCAAGTAAGATTTCAGGGTTGCTAAAAGAATACATTTCATAGCATGAAACTTTATTCTGGGACCAAACCAGCACTGGAAAGAGATGCTACTCTTCGATTCCTTAATTAAATGATTATTTAGAGCATTGGTATTTTTTTTAACTGTTAAATGTAATAAATCTGCAATGAGGGTAACACGCAAAGTTTAGCTAACTAGGACAGAAACGGGCAAAACAGAATTTGGTTTTGCTTGTCTAATTGTGTATCACAATTTCAGAGACCTAAAAAAATCCCTTCCAGTATTTCCCATTGTATGTTAACTGTAACAAAACTTGGTGTCACTAATCTAATTCATGCAGATTTTCTTTAAAAATAAAATCTCTAAAGCTCAGTCGTCATCTGTAATAAAAATGTCAAGTCTAAATGTACACACAAATTTTTCTTTAATAAAATAGAAAAGAGCTAATTTGAAGTAAAATATTCTGTTTAGTACCATGAGGTACACTTTCACCTTATAACTATGCAGAAGTCAACAATTTTAGACCAAACCAGATCATCACAGGCAATTTCTATTTGGAAATATCACTATGGAAGAAGACTATTTAAAAATGGAAAAAGTTTTCAGATATGGTAAATAGACATCTCATCCCCACATGAGGATGTTTATATCATATTATTCCTCTATGGGTTTAGTCCATCTTCATGAGCTCTATCTGTAGCTACACGTCACTAAACTTCTGATGGGTAAAGTTGTGACGCGAGTCTGAATTTTTACCTCTGAACAGTTTATTTGCCTTTCTTACCGAACACAAGAAAGAAAAAGAAAGAAGTTCCATACTGTAATTAAACAGCATTGTACTTCTTTATGAATGTCTGAACAGAGTATTTTGCATAAGCATAACTAAATGATTGTTCTTGTTTTGTACAGATCCTTTTCTCTAAAATATTAATTATCATTTTAATCTGCACAACTTTTTAATACATTCATTAATAATTAATTTTAATATATTTAATACAATAATTCTTGGAGCCTTACTGTTCTATCATTACAGCCCTAATATAACTCAAGATTTGTCTAAACACGTGAGTGACAAAAATAGTCAATGGGATACTATTTTCAATATTCTATTCTTTCTATCAATTTCTATTTGAAAGACAAGTGTGGTAGGAATGAGTCCTGCTCATAAATGTTTCACACTGTTTGGCATCACTATCTGATAAATGAACCTCACTTTCACCTATGCTTATATAGAAAAGTTTTACTAAAACATAGGAACAAAAACACTGATTTAGTAGAATACTACTCACCAATAATACCTAAAGTCTTCAAAGTGAGAATGTAGCTATGGATACTGTTGCAGCTGATAAGAACAATACACAGATGAGGGAAGAATTCCCTACAAGCTATACTGAATGGCTTAAGTAAGATTGAAAGTTTCAAAACATTTTAAGACATTGCACTTTGGACATTTCTTCATGTCTGAGAGCTGACAACTCCAAAAAATAGAGGAAATTAAAAAAGTCTGGCTAAGAATGAGCCTAATGGCAGCTAAAGATGCTTCAGAAACAAGGCAAGTCTTGTCTACCCCAAAACAGAGGGAGAGGAGGGAAAAAAGTGGTAAGCACATTCAGCTGACAAGATCACCTCCTCTTCTGGGACCTCTTCAGCATCTCAGCTTTCTGAGCACTGACTTTCCTGGCTCCATAAGTTAATGCTTTTCATGCTCTTAATCAAAAATACGACCCACCAACTCGATCCCAATGAAGCTAGTAAGGTAGGAAAGGTACAGGATACAACAAAAGTAAAGAAAAATACTGCAAACGCTAAGCTAGAGGAAATGAAGAAGGTAATTATAGATTTTGCAGGCCCAAAGCTTAATTGATCAATTTACATCAATCACCTTGGTTTACTTTTTCTTCTTTGTAACAGATGTCTAAACAACAATTAGGTATTTCAATTAAGCAAAGCTCAAAATAAAATTTCATTTACAGCGAGATTTTTTTTTCATGCATTAAAATGGAATTTCACAAATGGACCACAAAAGTTGTAGTGTTTGAGTTCCCTCTCTCCCAAATATTTAAAGTTATATCAACTTCTTCAAGGCACTATAAAGGAAGCATTTTAATGCTACCAATTTCACATGAACTAATCAAGCTACAGACATTTAAAAATTCAGGCAATTCATGCTCACCGTTATGCAATTCTCCTGTAACAGTGCCTTCACCCTGGGGGCTTCCATCCTGGTCTCTCCATTTCCAATCAATTCCTCTGATTACACGAGCTCCTGGAACCATATATTTCAACACCTGGGAACGGACCAGACGTCGCTGCCTTCGCAGATTTGCTTCAGCTTCTTTAGCGGCTTTTCCTACAAGAAATGTAGGTTGAAATGAAAAGACTTAAAGGATTGAATGGGGAATAATTCTAAGCTTAAGTTTTAAGCAAGTTCCACTGCAAAAGGTAACCTGCTTTTTTCACACTGATTTCTGTATTGTAGGTTCATCAGCATTTTAAGATATACACATGCAAATAAGGTATATACATGCTTTTACTTACCCAGCTGATCTTCACATACTCCATTCACAGTGCCATAAAGTTCAAATCCAGACAGGGAGAGGTAGTGTGTTTGCCCACTGGCATTCTTTCCCATCTGTTTTATCCTAACATGTCTCCAACCTTGTTTCTCATCCTTTGGAGGATCTAAAGGCCACGTTGCTGTAGACCTTTAAATTGGACACACACATACCGAAAAAAAAAAAAAAAAGGCAAAACCATAAAGCTTAGTACTAAAAGCAAACAAAACCATAACACTGATGATGCAAGGATAAATTCAGAAAGCTGCCAAGAATACAAGATACATAAAACCTGTTAACATTAGGGACAAACTCTGCAGGAGTGATGGTGTTACTATTTTCCTCAAAAAAATATCAAATGCAAAATTTACAACTATGTAAAAGCACAAATACTATGTGAACCATACAGAGAACTTATAGATCGCTTATTTTCCAGCACATCCTCGATAACTTAGATCACCTACCATTTCTCTAAGTAGTTACATTATTATACGTACAGTACACATTAAATTAGTCCACATTTTTAACCGAGCTCAGTTCTATAAGAAGTGGTAAAGCACACTGACATACCCTGGTTCGTTGAGACTACAGTCATCAACATGAGTATACAAAGTAGTCCAGTTTTGTCCATCCTTAGACACCTGGAAAACCCAATTTCGGAGAGCAGATCGTCCATAACCTCGAGCATGGCGCAATGTGTAAGCTGATGGTATAACCCAAAGGCCAAGATCTATGGCAAACCAAGCATTCTTATCATCGTTAGTGTGACAATTGAGAGCTGAACTGTCACGGCTTAAGATGTCTTCTAAGCGGCCATAAGGGAGATTTCTTCCTTCTGAGGATGTAACCACTACTAGCCCATAGGCTGCCGGATTTACCCACTCATATGCAGTTCTATATTAAAAAAAGAAATGTACTGTTCAATTATTACTTATATTTTTAAAAAATAGGTATCAATAGCACTTAGTATTTACTGTAAATCATAGATTACAGCTGAGTTTATTACAAACCAAAATGGTTATTAAAATTTTAGACAGTTCGGTAATTTTACAAATGTCCCAAACATTACTTTATCGCCCTGGTTACCAAAAATAACCAACCAACAAAACACAAACTCACAAAACAAAACAAAACCCACCAAAGCCCTGAACTAAACCACTGCAAACAACAACAAAGACCAAAACTTCCCCATCCCATAATTTCTTGGGTAAGCGATGACAAATTCTCAATACAACTTTAGAGGTTCATATTTGCCTATTATTTCAGCAGAGCAAAAGGAGATGTAATTCTATTAATCAACAGTAAAAGCAAAGCTACCTCCCAAACATACCTCCGAAGAACATTATAACAGATTTAATTTCATTATGAGTTTTCTCTCCCTGTCCTGCCCCATGGCTGATAGTTGTTTGTATATAATCTCAAAATATTTAGCTTTGAAGAAACTCACTTTGCATTTGTCCCAATCCAGTAAACAATTCCATTTTCATCAAAATCATGTTGATGCCGGAAAACAAACGTTTGGCCTTCACGTAGTTTTCGTACAAAAACAAATGAAGCCCTATCAAAGTCATACCATTGCTTTGCTACCTACATGGGTGTGAAAAAAAAAATCAAATATTAGAGACGCAGAATGCAACCACTCCCTGTGACCCGTGTGTGGTGGGATGCTCACCATTTTCAGGAGATACTGTTCTAGAGATTCGACAGTTGCCAGTGGCTCCATCTTTAGCATTCTACCAGTTCGATCTATTAAAGATGTCTCCCCTGAGGCACGTTCCAAACGAAACCTCAAGCGCCTTGTTAATATCTGAAAGAGTATGTAAAGATTAATGTACATTCTTCTATTTAAGCTTTGTAATTTTAATTCCAATTTAGTACTTTAAAAAGTAATTCCCTAGTATGCCATTTTTGCAATTAACCAAACAATTCTTTAATATCATGGTCAACGTGTGAGTCAATCACACATTTAAGCTAATATTTTCTCACTTCTCACGTGTTTTCATAGCTTTTATTTTCAAATCTTGTAGGTTAGCTACTACAATAATATAAAAACTGAGAAAGCTTTTTCAAAGTATTCAATAGCAGCAGTGGTTTTTCGCAACTTTCTGCAACTATTTTCTAATAATTTAACATCAAAAAACAGAAATATTCCCATCACTGCTATCTCATAAAGTCCTGAAGCATGCTTTCAAGTAGAAAAAAATAAAGACTCCACACAAACTGGAGAAAAACAAGTAATACTTTTAGCCAAACTGTACCCTTCTTTTGTAAAAACCTGCTGCTCCTGCACGTGTCTTGTATTAGCAGATGAGCACACAGCCCTAGCAGGGACCCTTTCAGCCATTACTGCCCATCCCTGGTCATCACAAATAAACATGTCTTATAATTGTCTTCAACAAAATGCTCATTCAAGTAGTAAGTGTTCTTATTAGGGAACACATTCCCATATAAAGAGAATACTTGAAGACAAAAGAAAGAACATGTTATCTATTCAATTAAAATTTCACAGTGGAACAGGGACAACTGAACAGCACCCAAACAGTTAGGTTAAGCATGAGAGGAAATAAATGCCAAAAAATGTGCTGTTCTTTACCTAATTCTATCCACCCTTACAAGAACATACTTCATACAAACCTAATGTAACTTATCCTTAAATTCAGCTACGACATTCAGTTGTGCATCACTCAGCAGGACATACTGCTATCATTGTACACTTACCTGAAGGTTGTACGTAGATCCAGGTGTATCATACAAGTGGAGAGGTAGACGTTCAATAGATTCTAACACTGCTATCAATTTCCGAATTAATGCAACTGCTGGACGACTGTGAAAGTGAACAGTTACTGTGTCACCACACACACAAAAAAAATCACACAGCATTTCAGGGAACAGTACCCTACTGTAGCAAGTATCTCAGCATGCTGTTTCTAGGGATATCATCTCTTCTAGTCACATGGTTACAGCACAGCAAGAAAAATCCTTATCTGCATGGTGATGAACAAAAATCACCTTCATATTTGTCAACAGATGTATATTCAGGATAATTGACTTTTGTAGATAGAAATAATTTAGTAAAATCGTTAATTTCTACTTCAATAGTATATGCTCTTACGACCAACATTCTGTTCCAAAGACAAACTGAAATGGGAAGAACTATTCCTTTGTCTTTAAATTATATTAAACATACCATACTGCTTCACAGATGCAGAAGTTTTTACAGTTTGGTTTTGTTTTTACCTTTCATCGTCTTCATTTTCACTGAATGCTGTTTTGAAAACATTTATTCTCTCTACCAGTTGACTACAGTCTTGTTTCACATCTAAATCGACATTCTGAGGGGGAAAGAAATTTTTAATACAAATAAAATAAAAAAATAAAAATATTTAATACAAAATTATAATAATATTCATTCTTTACACCAGCAACAAGATCTGTTTAGGCTCACTGAATTCTCCATTTAAAATCCGTATGTGAAAACCTAAATGGTATCATCCATTAGAACTGACTAGTATTGATTTAAAGATTGTTAATGGCTTACTCAAACTAAATTTATCTATTGCGATGCATATATTCAATGGTTAGACCACTAACTGGAGCAGGTCTGCCTCAATTTGATCAAGACAAGAAAAAGCCACATTTATAAGAGATTTTTTTAAGTCAAGGCATGTGCCTACATTAATTTTTTTTAAATTATTTCTTCAGAGATTTATGTTTTATAAACTCACATTATTTAAAACTGTAAGCAATGATTGAACTAATCCACTACTGCACATTTCATATGGGGAAATTGTATTCTCATCCTTTAATAGTACAATTAAGTTTTCCAGAGCAGTCTTCATTAAATCTCTCCAAGTATTTTCTCCCTCAATACACTGGAAAACAAAAAAGACAATTATGGTGAAACAAGGTAAAAGTTTTTCCACTTGCTTCATTTGAAAAATAATGTCTCAGTAAAGTACAAACCTAGGAATTACATGCATTAAAACCCCCCATGTTTCAGACAGACATTGCGACTTTACGTCATGACAGACTAGTCTGAAGATTCTGAAGCAATTTCCACTGACATCACACATTCCAAATTAACAGAGATGCGCTTACCTGTCTGTTTGTATGAAGTTCCCATGCAGACTCTAACTGCGTAGCTATATTCCTCAGTGTTACAACCACTCCTCGAGGCATGCTTTCAACAGCTTTAAAATGATCATCATATAAATCTCTTGCCATAGTGCGCACCTACAAATGGATTTTGATAATCGGGAGTCATACCTTACTGTAATGACACTATTATTACTCTCCACAATACTAAAAACATGGTCATCTTTTTTAAAGAATTGCATTACAGATACAAATGAGTAGGGAAGAATCAAAATATATCATCATGAAATGCAAAGGTTACAAAAGGATAAAAGAACAGGAGAAAAAAATGGAAACACACAGAACCTTACTGAAACTTACAGAAGCTAAACTTATCATCACATCTTAAATTAGAGGACATTGGACAAAAGACAGGACTCTCAATCTGGAAATCTGTTTCTTTAGAACTGTATCATGCATCTGACAGTCTTTTTAGAGATAAGATTAAGGGGCTTTTATATATGTTTTCTGAATGCTCTCTTCACATTCCTTAAACCAATTCACACAGGAAGTACTTATATGGACTTAAACTAAAAATTACTTTTTCTGCAAAGTACGGATCACACAAGACAGCGATTTGATAAAGTAAGTTCTTATTAAAAAACATTTTCCTTTTCATTAGCATCATGTTATGATCATCATGTTAAAATGTGTTTCACAGGCTTTGGAGCTACACAGTGCAACCTGAGGTATTAAAGAGCAGAGCCTTCCTTTTATCATTCCACCTATCCTCGTTCACACAGTATTCTCACTTCAATTTAGTGTCACATTTTCTCAGATGTAAGTGTTCTTACATGTTGTATATTTTTGGCACAGCACATATTAGCTGCACTGTTAGAAATTACAATAGAGGTCAAGACTGAAGATTAGCTTTAGCCCTTGGCATCAGCAGGCCACACCGTACTGTTATTGTGTGGTTTTGTGAAAACCTTAGTACTTTGTTTCCTAGTTCCTTTTTTTCTGCTCAGCTTAAGAAGAGAAAGAATTCTAGAGAAGTCTAAAATGCAGGCCTTTACACATTTTGCTTTGCCACCACAGCTTCTAGAATACACTGTTCAGTTCCATCCCCCATCTGCCCCAATATTCAGCCCAAAATTCAGATACTAATCTAGTGAAAAGAGGTAACACAGGTCCTTGATACAACTGTAGAACTGACGATACTATTTTTTCTTTTTGCATAAGAAAAACCTACCGAATAATACAAATATAGGTCAGGAGAACTGGATTTTCTTAATGTTTTTAAAAGAAAATTATTTTTCCTCTAGAACAGCACAGAGTTTACTAAGATCGCTAGATCAAAGCACCTGCAGAAGTGTTTTGTTAGGAGTGAAGTTTTCCACTTCAAGCTTAGCGTAACACTGTGTCTATTTGAAATCCAAGAAGATTATAATCCTCTAAGAGGAAACTACAACACCTGGATGTAGGAAAAACTACAACTTAAGCACGTTTTGAAATAAAGCAAACTCAATTAAATTCTAAGTATAAAATTCACAGATGCTCACCAACCTTTTGCTTTGTCTTCTCTAGTTTAGATTTCAGCTTTCTTCCTCTTTTGCCAGTCCAGCCAGTCACAAATTCCGACCCTGCAACATATTTTTAGAAAAGTCACAATTTCTCGCAGGTATGAGAAGCAACAAACAAAAAAACCACCTCACATACATTTGCTCCTACCTGCACATAACACATACCTACATACTTACCCAAAGAGGTTTCAGCTGTAAACGAATGCTTTGTTCCTCTGTTAGATTCAAATACAAAGCCTGGCAGATCTTCTTTCAGTATTGTAGCTTGCTGACCATCAGAATTGTGAATAGCAATTTCTCCTTCTTTTAAACAGGTAAGTGACCAGTTTCCCACAGTAAGTTTAGTTGGCCCTGGTGCCGATAAAATTGGCTGACTGGTGGTAGATGGCTTTACTTGGCTTCGAGCTCTTTGCAGCTTCTCGAGGAACTCACTCCTACTTTCTATTTAAGAAGAAACAAACAGATTTTTTTTCCTTCTAACAACTGATTCCACCATCATCTCTCTCAAACAATTATTATTTTTTTTTCCAAAAGCAGAACAACTGAGAACATTCAATGCAAAATGAAGTTTGAAATTAAGGGTCTTAAATATACTGGGAACTATTTAGACACTTTGTACTTGAATAGTGATTTATTTCACAATCATGTAAGTGGACACTGCAACTCTTTCTGAATGGTTCTACTGACAGATGGATTAATTAATCTTTACAATTACAATAGGTAGATCAAGAAAATCCATGGTAAACTTTTAGTCTTGCAAAAATAATTTATGTCATTATTGCCAGCATGAACTCGTTTTAAAAGCAAGTTTTTAGAAATAAAAAATTAAATGAATCCTCCAACAGGAAAAGAGCAATTAACTTAGTAGCTTAAAGCAAGTGGAGAAAAAAATGTAGAAGTGATATAAAAAACAGAAAAAAAGCTGTCTGACAATCAACATGCGCCAAAAGCAAATCTGAGCTGTGGTAACAGCTATTTGCTCAGATTAAGTGTCACAAAGGCACCCAAAAGATTCTTTCGGAAGTTACACTAAAACTTCATTCATCTCCTTTGTAGAACTTCTACATTCACCTCAGAAAATATAAGAAAGACACAATTACATTACTTAATGTAGTGACATTATGCTAATTCAAGTTATCATGCCAATATTCCTATTCCTTTTTAGTAATTACAAATTTTTTTAAGGGCCTCTATATCCCTGAGAAAAACACGACATAAAAATCTAATGGCACCACATGAAACCTGATGAAAAGCTAATACTTATATGGAAATATTTAATAGATTACAAACAGGATCATATCCTACTTTTAGGATATGTAGGTAATCTATCTTGAAGTTATTTCAAAAACTATGTCAGTTTAAATGAAATTATATTCTGATATTGTTGTAATTGAAAGGCTGCACGCTACATCTGAAATGTTAATTAGCATAATTCCAGAAAATTTGATGAGTTCATAATTTAAAAAATAAAAACTCCATATAAAATACAAACACAACTACCTCAGTGATGTAAAGATTACATCTCAACTTCAAAGTTAAGAAATGTCATCATCTTTCAGCATAGTGCTTTGATAAATACAGGTCTTATAGTCCATGCACTTGTAAAATTGCTGTTTTCCTTTTGCTGCAATAACCTCAGCTCTAGGTTTTTTAAATTTGCCATTTTCACTGTTGTATAATACAAAAATAATCTCTATGCAAAAATACGTATCTACTCAAGGCATAACATTCTTTGTGCTTAAAATTTATAGCATCCAGAGAGAAGGTTTATAAAGAGGATTTTGAAATTTCATATGGGAAATTAAAATTCTGGTAATAAATTATCTCTAAATTTCCATAATTATATTTTAATAAATTTATTATATACCATGTCACACTGAAAATGCGATAGTCATACATGGTTGGGAATAATATTGGGTACCCTGACACATAATTCTGAGACTCATGTAAAGCTTTAGAATTACCACTAAATTTCAGTTTTTGCATTGAACTTTTATTTTTTCTAATAATTCAAACAAAACAAATATTAAGCTAATGTGGAGAGGGGTGAGTACAGACCTTCTAAAAACATTCATCGAATACATACTTCCCCCTCCCACCCCAGCTTTCATCATGCGATACACACTTACAAATTCCATTACTCAACCCTCTATATTCTTGCCAGTCGTGAAGTTACTAAAAAGTATACCATGAGATTAATCATTAACTATTTAAGAGTGCAGAACATATAGTATAGTTCAGGACTTAAAGATACTATTCTGAGTCTATATTGTACTGTAGGAACTTTAGTTAAGCTTCACAAACACTAGTTTCTTATCTGTTAAATAAAAGAGAGGCTGCTGCACACACTTAGAGCTAATGGTTAAAGTTCAGGCAAATTACACTGCAACATCAGCACTCTGAGCAGATGCCTGTTTGCAAAAAAATTTCAAGAAGCCTCACTTAATCCCATTTCAGCTCCTTCCGTCCCATCATATCCACGTGAGATATCCTATTCAAAAACTTGGAACTTATTCACTTTTTTGTTAAGAGACTGATACAAAACGACATCTAAAATGCCAATCTGACTTCTTTTTGTTCATTTTAAGTTCTCTTCCCTTCAAATTATCTGAGTCATTCTCATTCCTCTCATCTTGTATCAAACAATCCCATCCCCATGCCCACGTCATTTGGAAGGAAGAGTTGAAGAATTGGCATCCAGGGGCTATGAGTATTTAAGAAATAAATGTCATGGATCTTCTTAAAATTGCATTGCATGATGAACAAGTATCTCGCCACAATAATTATTTATCTTTTAAGGTATTAACCTTGTTAAAAAGAATGCAAGGATACATTCTTAATAAAAAATAATTCTGGAGTAGGGTTCCACACTATATCATATTCTGTCTTAATGCCCCAAAACTGATGGATAAAGCCATTAGCACATCATTTCTATCCTGAATCATAATATGTTCTGTTAATTTCACTCAATGGCTTGTCGAAAACATAACAATATTGCAAAGCATTTTATGTGTCTGCTGGTTCATAAATCCATGAACTGTTGCAAAAAAGATGAAACAATAAAGAAAGGTTGTTTCTGCATCCAGAACAAGTTGTGTATTCTGTACAGAAAATTAAAACCACCTGTGCATTGCCAGTGCATAAGGTCTGTTCCCTTATCCTCTCCGACAAACAATTAAGACACTGTAATTTGTTTCCCAGTCTCGATGAGAAACTTTCTATTACTTTGTCTTCAAACACATGCAATTTCATTCTGCTTAGCTAGAAGCAAACAACAAATCGCCATTTCAACCTGCTTTTCCTGGGACGGCCACTACAAAGTGCTTTTAATGACTGGGGTGAAAAAATTAAGTATGCATGGAGAATCAAAACAAAACAAAGTTAATACACTTTTACTGGCAAGATGTTTACTTAACACAATTCACCAAGGAAGTCAAGTTATGATCACATGCTATCTGATAAAAAGCATCACAATTAACTGACCACCTTCCACCTGTTTACATCCTTTACTATTTAGTAAGCCAATTCCTGCAAAACAAAATAGTTCCAATCAAATTATATGAACAAATATAACAAGTCTCAAAACTTAACTTGGACTTGAATTGTAAAGAAACTACCTGAACTATCAGATCCTCCTTCAGGGCTGCCACTGGAATACATTGTGGCCAGTTTTCCATCCAAGATAAATCTGAACCATCCATTACTACCATTAGAAAGTTCCAGGGCTGCAGCATCACTCCAGATATACAGGCAGTCCCTTCCCCTAATGATTGACCAGTCTCTCCAGTGATACGGTTTACTCTGTTGCAGTTCTTTAGCATCCTCCTGTGGTTCATCCTCCTGTAATAAAATTACATTAAGTAAAAGAAACAACAAAAAAACCCAACCACAAATCCAAAAAAACCCAGCACATTAAAAAAAAAACCAAAAAAACCCAAACCAACAGAGAACACAAAAAAATACAGACATTTTAAAAAGGCTTGAGGAGAAAGAATTACTCAAAACAAAAGTACAGGAACTTTACTTCCATCTGTAAAACGTATTTTTTGAAGTATTCTCTAATAAAATAATGTATTTAAGAAGTTTCCTTTCAGATACAGATTTATCTATGACAACAACAACCTACTGATTGGGACATGTACTTCCATTCAAAACTTGTATTGTGAGAAAAGAATCATAGAATGGTTGAGGTTGGAAAGGACCTCTGGATATCATCTAGTCCAACTCCTACTCAGGCTAGCCCAGTTACCCAGGACCACATCCAAACAGCTTTTTCATATATAAACACTAAAAGCCCAAAACAAACCCACCCAAAAACTAAGCAAACAAAAAAAAAAGATAAAACAAACCCACCTGACCAGACCCCACGGTTAAAAAGCTTAACCATACACTGAAGGCTTAACTATAAATCCTAACTGAAACTGAACGGGTAATGCAAGCGGTCTGTTATCCATTCAGTTCATCTGAGTGGTCAGTAACATGCCTGTTACAAACTGGTAAATAACTTCAATGTGCACTTAAGGGTTTCATCATGTAGAAAATTATTTTCTTTTTTATCTTTTTAATATATGTCATAACAAAGTTTAAAATACTTTGCAATACTGCAAATACTTGATGCATGTACACTGAAAGGCATGTACTCTGTTCAGTGGGGATTTACTTCATCTAGCACTCATTTTCAAAACACTAGACAAAAAACAAGTGCCAATCAACTTGACCACAAGTAAGCACCTGCAGAAAAACTCAGCAGATAATAATGTGCTAACAGAAAATGAAATTATAAAAAAAGAAAAACAAAAATAACTAAAACAAGTTGTGTACAATGAACTTTAATTTAAGAACCTAACAAAACTGCCCTGGACATTATCGGAACAGTGAAAATTTTATGAGAATTGTTGGTTTCACAGCAACAAATGAAGCTATCAATTCTGTACTTACCTTCTCAGGTTTAGACTCCTCTTCATTTTCATCATCAGATGACGGCCCTGCCAAAGTTGACACTTTACTAATTACACCAAGTCTAGCCAGTTGGTCTAGAAAAAGATCACCACCTTTATCCACCAAGTCCCTTATGATTTGCAAGGCTAGCAAATGGCCATCATCATCATCCTGTAACACATTGGGATGGAAAGAAAATAACACAGAGATCTTTACTTAAAAATATCTTTAGATGCTGAACTTCACACATGGTGACAGATGGATGCTATAACTGCTTTGGGGTTTGTTATAAGTGTGTGGACTCAACGATCAAAACCCCCTTTCGTGCACTGTTTCCATGCAAGGACAACCTTTTCTTTCTTCCTACCTCTTGATCAAGAACTGTAGCTGTTATCTCAACCAGTATCGTTGGCAGATTGTGACCAGCATCAGAATCACAGACCTCTTTCAGGAGTGCCTCAGAACAAAAATGTATCATTTTTCTAATGAGGGCAAGACTTGCTTTCCTTTAAAAGAGATCACAGGGAAGAAAAAAAGATTCTTACAAAGGTAAAGTAAGCAGCAATCAAAGCAACAAAAAAGCTCAATGTAAAACCGCTTTTGCATTTATGTATGCTTTCAAAACAAAAAAATATTTTAAAATGAGTTCTAGTTCTCATTATTGGAACCAAAATTGGTCACTGTTAATATATCTCAGATTATCTCAAAGAATAATTAACCTACTGATCTGTTTTGATTATGCAGCACTATGAGCCTTCTGTTTCTGGCACATAGTTCCCGTGCTTTGGTGAGATCCCTGAATTACTATTAGACCATGCAGCTTTCCATATTAGTAATGGCAACTAATCTGGGAGCCCACCACTTCTGTATGGTTAAAGCTAAATTTTTTATTCAACTGACTTTAAAAAACATGATTTAGCTGATTCACAAATAAAACTTTTAAATACAGAGAGCCAACTATTTCTTTACTCAAGTGGCAACAACAATTAATTATGCCCAGATTGTTATTTCCTTCATTTAAAATGACCTAGTTTAAGCTTCCCATTGTTGGCTCACGTAGAGTTTCTCTCCACTAGAGTCCCTTTTAAGATTTTATTTTCACCCTAGGTTCAAAGTACCTATGAACACCGGAAACACAAGTAAGAAATTAAGCATGTTATATTTGTAGTGTAAAAGGCTGAGAGGCTGTGGTCAGATGCATTTTATCACAACTATTATGTCACTCACGGTATTTCTTTTTAAGTATCAAATTAGATTACATTCTTTTAATTCTCTCAGTAAGAGGCCGCATCTCCAGTTGATTAACACTTAAGCTGTTAAGAAGTCTTCTAAAGCCTTCCAAACTAGCTTTTGCCAGTCTTCCCAGTTTTCCAATGAATGACCAATTCATTACTTTTCCTCTCCTAAATTAGAACTTTCGTTGTCATGGTCGCAAACAGATGCAACCAAATACCCAGCATACTGAGTCTATACAAGGTACTATATGAACTTGGCTTTCTTTCATCATGCTAATGTAGTTAAGAAAATGCTTCTCCCTCCTGCTTCTAACTAACCAACCATATTTTGTCCACTTTCTTAGAAAACAAAAAAATACTTAGCATTTTGGAGTAGCAAAAACCAGACTTGCAACACTTTTCAAACCATCACTTCTATTCAAACAAAAATATATTTGTCATTTGCATTACTTGACCTTTTGGATGTTATAATTTTTACTGAAAAATATCCACTTTTCCCCCCCCCCCAACGGAGTGTATTAAGAGATTCAAAATATGCAGGGAAACTGTCTATCATGACTATTACCTTATTGAAGGCAACATCGTTTGTTGAAATGTTTGTGCAAACACAGGCAATAATCTTTTCAAGTATATGGGTGCCATTTCTGGATCTCCTTTGGGTTCGTTACATTCTTCCTCATCTTTGTTTGCATCTTTCTTTTTCTTCTCATCTCCTTTGTTAACAGGACACATCCAGTCCCCTGCAAAAATTTTTTCCCCAAAATGTTCAACAGCAAAAAAACAACCAACCAAAAACCCCCTTGAAAGAAGCATGAGTCTTTTCTAAATTCTAAGTACCTGAATAGGACTATGCATTGCTAAAAATATAGAGTTCGCATGCGAAAGACTTCTTGAAGAAAGCTCATTGATAACAAGCACCGAAGACCACTCATAGAAGAACCTTGAAGTCTTTAAAGTGAACTAAATATGAACACAACCACCTGTGGTTCCAGCGCAGGTGAAATGCGGTTCCCACACAGAAAGAAGGATGTCAAGAGAACCTACCAGGGCTAACACCCTCTGAACCCACAGCAAAATTCCAGTCTGGCCCCATTCCACAGCTGAAGAGAGGACCACTGGCACTGCTTGTGCCCTGCCCACAGTTTCTTTAGTATCCCCCATCCCTCAAGAATATCTAAAATACTGAAGTTTTTATATGTACTTTGAAGGTTAATGAAAGTTGGACAAAAAATACTACTTTTTAAAAGGAATCTTAATAAAGTAAAATCCTAATAATTTAATTACTTAACGTATATAAACGTTTCTACTAGCAAGATTACGGAATTAAAAACTGCTCACCTGGAGACTGAAGAATAGCTACTACTTCACTGTGCCCCCTTTCCCGAGCTTTGTCTAGAGGAGTTTTCCCATCTTCATCTCTCAAATCAGGGTTTGCACCATGTCGTAAGAGAGTCTAGGAACAAGTATTTTTAAATATCAAAAAACCATTAAGATTCTTCTTTCAAAGTAGCAAATATGTTTTTCAGACATCTGTCCTACACTCTTCTCATGTCTGTAAGCAAAGCTAGAACATTACACGTGCTTTGTATCTGTAAAGTTAATATAAAACTCCTTTTATTCACATTACTGCCCTATCATAACAAAAAAATTG
This sequence comes from Pedionomus torquatus, assembly GCA_013398155.1. Taxonomy (NCBI): domain Eukaryota; kingdom Metazoa; phylum Chordata; class Aves; order Charadriiformes; family Pedionomidae; genus Pedionomus; species Pedionomus torquatus. The sequence goes on from VZRU01018594.1 coordinate 62,141, forward strand.
GATTTTGATAAATACTTTAAAGAACATGTAAATATTTGACAGCGCACATGTTAAACATTGCATCAAGTACACTTTGTACAGAACTGGGCAAAAAGTCAGTATCTGAGGCTTTCTAACAGTATCAGTTTAAACCATACCTTTGCTACCTGAGGTCTTCCAAAACATGCTGCATAATGTAATGAGGATGACCTCTGACCTCTGTTAACATCAGCACCTCTTTCACAGAGAAATTCTACCTGTTAAACAAGAACAAGGAAATCGGGTTTTTTCCATGTTTCTTTATATAAATAATCCAACTTTTTAAGATTCTGTAAAAATAATTTACCATTTCCTGAGTTCCAAAAGCTGAGGCCCAATTTAGAAGAGTTTGTCCTACATCATCCATAAAATTTACTTCAAAAGCTGAAAGATACCATAAACAAAATAATTAAAGCTCCCATAACTATAAATTAAACTTCACTGGTGTTCTTTAAATAAGTGGCAGGTGTTACAAAAAAATAATTAAGCATCATCAATAATTCTAGGGAAGCATTTATGCCCTTAATTGCAATTAAAGAAAAGAAGTACCATAGAGATTATTACTAACAAGATCTGTTGTGTATTTAATATAGTAAGTGAATTTGTATATAGAGAATTTCAAGGTACTACCCAAGTATTTGTTATGACACTACAGATTATAAAAATAAAAATAGACTTTCTTTATTTCATTTGCTTTTTCAGAGGATTTTTGCTTACCTCCTGTGTCAATAGCATCTATGAGTGCATCAGTATCCTTACTGCGGATGCAATCTATCAGCTGCCGATGAGAACGTTCCCCAGAACTATCCAGCCTTCGCAATCCAGGGATTCTGCCTGTAGATCCAGCACTGGATTTTGGCAGGGCTTTTCTCCCTTCGAACAGTAGCACCAAAAGAAGATCTACTAACCGCATGGTATCCAGTACACATCTCTCATCACCCTGCAACGCACTTTCTATAGAATCTGGAAGTTCAGATCTTAGGAGATCCTGGAAATAATTAAAAGTCTGAACAATAAAAAATATACAGAGCTTTAGAAAATACTATCAGAATTGGGTTTCATTTCCATATGAAATGTTTCCTTTTTTTCCCCTCTTTATAAATAGCCTATGTGTGTGTATATATATATGTAAAAATAAAACCTATAAATTATATATAAAATAGCAACACAAATCTTGCATATATGAAAGCACATGAAGGGAAAAAAACTCTATAAGAACAAAAAGCTGTAGTGTAAAAGGTTTTCTTACATGTGTTACTACTGGAGAGCCTCTACACAGGGTTGACAACAGGCTTACAATAGTTGACACCTGATTACTTAATTTAGAGTCTGCAGCTGTAGATGGTGGCCCAGTCGTACTCCGTCCAGGTTTGCAAGCTGAAGATGGTCCTGATGCTGTCCCACCAGCAGCTGCCATGCGAGACAACAACTCCTCAGTTAATCCATGCTTAGCTAATGGGGCTGGGTCAACTCCTCGCCGTGTGAATCTGTCAGCTAACGAAGCAAAGCATCTCAGAGCTCCATCGGAAACCTAAGAAAGCAGTGCAAGAGAAAAAACAAAAAAAATGTTACTAAAGATGGGAATATTCACAAGAATACAGGACATAGAAGGTGATTTCCTCAGGTTCCCTTCAAAGTCAATGAACCAGGGAGACAGGCTTTTTAAGCCAGAATCTGAGTCGGAACCCAGCAGAGCTCTGAACTGAAGGACTGTACTGTTGTTGGGATATTTCCCCCCACTTCCTCTCTATTGTTGATATATGGAAATCAAGGAAGCTATTTTTCGTTTAAATTTCAGCATTGTGAGCATCTCCTTAACTGTATGAGCCAACCCCCAAACCAATCTAGAAAAAACACATTTAATAATTAAATTGTCAAATTAATAGATATTGAAAGTCCATTTTTAAAACAGTTTTTATTTTCAGATATTGTTCTTACAGGAAACATAACTATTTATAACCCAAACTAGCAATTGTCAATTCTGACAATACAGTCTGAAAAAAACAAAACCAACCCACAGCTTGGAACTGAAATACAGAGTACTTAACCTTCTGGTTAGTTCTGATGCTAGAAAACGTTAAAGCAGCTTCCTGGTAATAACACTTAACAAAAATAAATAAATAAAACCAAGACACCAAGAAAATACATTATGAGGTTTTACTTTCTAACTTTCAGACATTTGTTAAATTTCAAATTTGTTTCTCAAACAACAATGAAGGCAACTTAAAAATTTCTTTGCAGTTTTATCCCTAAATTTATAGAGAATATTCCAATGTTATAATTTGATATGTATAACTAATATTATGTTAATACACATTATACATTATACTAATTTGGTGCTTTCTATTCTAATAAATGCTGTCAAACAAACCATTAGCTGAGGCACCAACTCAGAACTCCCAGGGCATTCAACTGAGTGAAATTTGATAGTTGAAGTTGTATTTAAATGCCTACATACTTCTCATAAGTAAAAGGCATTTTTCAATTAGACCAATGCCAAAAATAGTACAAACTGGGAAAAGCAGATTTTACCCTTAGATAACCCAGATTGTCTGCTAAGCACCTGACCCAGTGATATGCAAGTATTTTTGTGACAATAAAACACAAACTCCCAAATTTAGGTTTGTCGCTAGAGAGAAAATAAAACCAGCAACACTGTGGAAACAAGGCTTACTAATGATCCTCTTAATCCGGCAAAAAATACTGCTGGCCGATTGCCCAGGAAAGGATCCAACTTCTTTTCATGTCAGTGTTAAAAAGAAAAGGAAGTTTTGCTTTTAACATCTCTCTGACCTATATACTCAAAGCGTCTCCACCTTTCAGATCAGGTCTGCATACACATATCACAATGAGCTGCTTCCAGCATATTTGCCTTCATAAATATACAGTAGCAAACCAGACTGGTGTCAAGAAATAGTAAAAAAAAAAAAAAAAAAAAAAAAAAAAACCCACCACAAAACCCCAACAATACCTACTCTTTACGAAGCTCAAAATTACCACAGTTCTTAAACCCTCAAGTGTCAACAACTTCTAGCACAGCCCATTTTCAAAATGATTGACAGCTATCATATACCAAGAGCTTAAAGCGGTTACTCATCAACACACAGAACAAGATCAGAATATTAGCCAGACTTTATGAAGTTAAAATCTTAAATTTTCCTTAAAGTTTGCAAGGACTTGAAAAACAGCAGTTTCTCTTGAGTAAATGCAAAGCATGCTAAACTTCTGGCATGGTCCCCGCATGCCAAGCATTCTGATTTATCAGGACCCTTTTGCAAGGAATGTTTTCTTTAACTTGCAATGGTCACTACTGATGTCCACTGGCATTTTGCTCCAGTTCTTTAACTGCAGGATGGATAAACAATTCTGCCAATCTTTATGTCATTTGTATATACTTCATGGATTTTTACCAGAACAGCTCTGTCAGAAATACAGAAGAAAGGTTCAGCTTATTTAAATACACTGTGTTAGTAACATCAGTTTACAAAGCAAAAAAGTACTGTGGAAGGTATTTACGTTTCTCCTCTCAAACTGCAAGTTTGGTAAAAAGATTAAAAAAAACCCCAAACTTAGAGTTGAACTGTTCTTGGGGCCGTATTAGTGCGCAATTAAACTCTCCCCTCAAGTGATGTTTCTAACCTGCAGCCCACACATAAAGTGACCAAATCCAACACTGTAAAGGGAAGGAAGAGAATGATGAAACTTTATAAAGGAAGTTACTGGGAAAATCTGTAATATGCATCAACATTAGTTGTAAATCCTGAGGCTCATTTCATATAAAACATGTTTCTCAAGGATACCGGGACAGATTTACTTACTATCATCTGGGTTACCCTGCTGTCAAGCACACTTAACTTAATCTGTTAGCAGTTAAGCTTTGAGGTAATTTGAACTTTCATTCAGATCTCCAACAGCCCCAGCAACTGCTTTCTTTCAAACACATTATAAATTCAGAAACAGTTAAAATACTAGTTTCAGGATTAGCTTATCTGAGATGATCAATGAATTAATAAAGCTATATAATGTCTAAAAAACATGGCAGCTTGTTCTGAAATGGCTGGTGTGACAGCCCTTGACAACTGGGTCTTTCAACAAAGATCTAAAAATATATTTTAAAAATTTAGCTCACGGGCAAATAGATTTAGTCTCCCAACTATAATAAACGAGACAGGCGGTGGGGGTGTAGAGAAAGGAATGAGGACAGAGGTGGGGGCGAAATGGGGACTGAGAACGGTACGGACAAGAAGCCCAGCCAGGGTACAGCAAGAATTTGGCTCAATAGCTAATGCAAAGCATTAGTATGACAGACACAAAAGGATTCTACTTTTAGGAAGATAAATTCCTTTAGGATTCGTTTTCTAGGTTTTACAAGGACTACTTCATCTCAAGTTAATAAAACTTCAATAAAGGAGTGGTGCTGCATCTAGAGTAGTACCCTTTCAGCTGGCTTCCAATGTAAGATTTTAGCATTAATTGTGGATGTTTTTATTGCTTCTCTTAGTTTGGAAAAACAAACCAGATTGATTTTTGTCTCTTATTTATGCTTAATTTAATAGTGACTGAGGTGCAAACAGAACAATAATTACTTCAGAAAGTATTTCAGAATGCACTGAAAAATGTTACAAGATATTTTCCAATACAGTTTTCAGAGGTTAAATACGATCATATTCACACAACAGTGCTTGTAGTCAAACACTAAGCAGTATTTTTATCCCCTTGTCATCACAACTGCAAAGGAAACTATCATAACATCCAAATATAGCAACTACTATGTAAACATCTAGTTGTGGAAGCTATATAAAAATACCTAGCTATTCATTTATTAAAATAATGGAAATTAAATTCATAGCATATTGAGCCAACTAGTACATTACCTGATGGTCTTCATGTTTTAATAAACTAGACAGTGATTCCACACAGATCTCTAATGAAGAATCCTGAGGCTCCATTTTCCCACAGAGTCGGGATACTACAGCCATAGCTGAATGCAAAGTGTCTTTATGAACAAGGTGGCCACTGTCACGAATGAATGTCAGAACACAATTCAACCCTCCAGCTTCAAACACAGCTCCTGATTCACGGGTACAGATTAATTCTAACACCTACAACAAAATGAAACTGTGTTAGAACGAAGCACACATAAGTTGTCAGTTATTTGTTTATACCCATCTACAGAACTGGGTAAGAAAATGAGACGATAGAACAAAACAGCCCTCTCTTCCTCAACACCCAGAAAGGGCCAAAGCCTCCAGTACTCTAGGTATTACAGTTTTCTTTAAAAATAGAGGAGCAAATACAACATCCTCCAATAGCACAGTCATAACAGGCGTTCATGAGAGACAGCGAGGTAATACTATCTTTTCCTGGGAGAATTAAGTCTTTGGATAACACACAACTGCAAACTCTGAAACTTCCAAGAGTATTGCTGTTCCAGTAGTTCAGTGATGTACTTCGAGTACAAATAAGAACTAGCAAATAGGAAATACATGCATAAACACTGATGCCATGATAATCAAGGACTCAAACTGCACACCATCACTTGGACATGGGTTGTGCTTTAAACAAGACAATTTTAAGGGTATTGTATACTTTTCTGAAAACTTCACAAGGGTGCAGAGGAGCTTGTACAGTGCTACTGAAAAGACAGCAGACTGTTTTGGTTTTGTTTTTGTTTTTTTTTTTTTCCAGCAGGTAATTTATGTATATCTGGAGCAATTCTTCATTCCCTTTTTAGCATAAAATTAGCCATTAGCATTCTAGTCATGTAAGATAAACAAGAAAAATTTCCTTCTAGTATTTTTGTATCTTTGTCTATACTTTCTTTAAAGAAAAGGTTTTATGCCTTTAAAGGCATCTTAGCTTTGAAGAGCACCACACTGACAGTAAAGATAAGCAGCATTGCTGGCATGTACACTTTTATCATACTCTACAGTGTTGTTTCATATTTTAACAAAATACGAGGAAGCTTTTCAGCAATGGCAAATTTTCCACCCCTTCTTAAAACCAGAAGTTTCTATAGACTACGTACCTTCACACACTGCTCTGCCAAATCTCTGCTGGTTCTGTTGTTCAGTTCAACAACTACTAAACGATTACAAAGTGCCTTGATAGCTCCATCCACTCCCACAATCCTACGGGTGCATTCGGCTGATACATCCAGATAATACGTTATGGCACGAGCTGTTACTTCTAATACATTGTCTGGAGCGCTTTCATCGAGAAAAATTTTGCACAGTGCTGGTAAAAAAGTTCGAGGAGGGCATCTGCAGGAAAACAAAGAAAACCACGACAAAACATTACTGAGTTGTGCAAGTTTCTCTATATTAAGTAACTTCACAGACTTTCACATTAACACATTTCACAGTGGCACAATTTGCTCAGTTAGTTTATAGGTTCAGAGCATTCATTTGGAGTGGCAGAATGTAGGCATCCCATACACATCCTAAAATTCAAATCAGAAATCCAAAAAGATGCTGTATTAGGGAAATAAACCAGCTGAAAGAAATATTATTGAAATTTTAAAGTCTTGCCAGGAAAAATTTATCCTCTTGGGAAATCACTTTAGAAATTAACCTCACTTCATCCAACAGAATGCATTTTTTCCTTAACAGAACTTCAATGTGCACAATGATTAATAGGTACTTAACCATGAAGTATTATATTTGATGTAAAAACTAAAAGTTTTGATTTTGCTATGCAATTTAATTCTCTGAGTGGTCCTTCTTCCCTGTGGTATAAACAGTCTCACTTGTTTTTTTTATCCTATTTCAGTTTCTTCTCCCCCTGCATTGTTCTTTTTCCCCTAACCACACTGAGAACATACTTAATTTATTTAGCTTGCTTCTATTGCATTTTCCCTTCCTTCTCATGCCTCTGGCTCTCCTCTTTATTGTTAGCCTCATTTCCACATGCAAGGGACAGCCAAGAACATCCGCACAACTTCATAACAAAATAAGCAAGCTGCAACAGTCCTCCTTTTACCCCTCTCACATAACGGGATGCAAATCAAAACGGATGGTCATAATAACGCTTTTCACTATTATGGCTGTTGTGGTTAAGAGTGATTTGGATTAAAAGTTCTAAAAACATGGAGATACACTTTAAGATAATTAATCTACTGATAGCATACTTAGTTAGCAATAAATAATATCATGATTTTTCACTGCAGTGGTAGAAAACTCCCAAGGTGATGGGGAAATATTTTGTGATAGTAGTCAAAATAACTGGATCCTTAATCCCTAGACATAAGAGATCAGAACTAAACCTACAAGAAGCAAATATTGCATTTTTTCTTAAACTAGGGTTTTGGTATGCAAAAGAAGGCCTAAAACTTCTCTAAATCCAAAGAGAAAGAACAGAAATAATAGCATGCTTTGATCTGGAAGACAGGTGAAGTACTCATCGATGAATCATTCTGGAGTCTAACCCAGAGGTCAGTCGTGTCCCACGTGGCATGCACCATGACTCATAAAAGGCACCAAAGTTTCCTTGAAGATCTACTCTTGTTTTATGAAGTAATTAAATAATACTGTGTGACAAATGAAAACACTACCCATCATATGTAATGATGTAAATTAATAACTGAAGCTTTGATAAAGCTAAATCACTTAATACTTATATTAGCCTATCCAGCCTACGCTGCCTGTTGTTCTTAAGAAAATTGCTATTTAACTGCACATCTTCCTCAGGAAGACTTTCTACAGTAACTTTGCATTTTAAGGACATTATCCACTGGACAAAAAAAGTCTGAAATTTGTCTCCATTATTACATGACTACCACACAATGACACAAGAAGCATTTCAGTACATAAAATTTAATCTGTTTTTGAGTTGGATCTTTTACACTGCATTTTATGCAACATCAAACAGATCACTAAAAAAACAGATCAACAAACCAGGACTAGGGAAGTGGCTAGAGCACGTGTTCTTCAAAAATTAAATTGCAAGAGAATATATGAATATACGATGACCACAGCCAGTGGTATGAGGTTCAACAAGGCCAAGCACTGAGTCCTTCACTTGGGTCACAACAACCCCATGCAGCACTACAGGCTTGTGGAAGAGTGGCTGGAGAGCTGCCTGGTGGAAAAGAACCTGGGGATGTAGGCACCAGTGTGCCCAGGTGGCCAAGAAGACCAACAACCTCCCAGCCCGTATCAGGAATAGTGTGGCCAGCAGGACTAGGGAAGTGGAGGTGTTAGAGCAGGTCTGGAAAAGGGCAACAAAGCTGGTGAGGGGTCTGGAGCACAAGTCTAATGAGGAGCAGCTGAGGGAGCTGGAGTTGTTTAATCTGGAGAAAAGGAGCCTGAGGGGAAAACTTACTACTCTCCACAACTACCTGAAAGGAGGTTGTAGTGAGGGGGGCCTTGGTTTCTTCTCCCAGGTAACAAGTGATTGGACAAGAGGAAATGGCCCCATGTTGCACCAGTGGAGGTTTAGATTGGATATTAGCAAAAAATTTTTAAACTGAAAGGATTATCAAGCATTGGAACAGGCTGCCCAAGGAAGTGATAGAATCTTTATATCTGGAGATATTTAAAGGAAGGGTAGACACGGTGCTTAGAGAGATGGTTTAGTGATGCCTTTGTCAGGGTTAGGTTGATGGTTGGACTAGATGATCTGAAAGGTCCCTTCCAACCTAGACAATTCCATGGGGAAAAAAATTACCAATAAACACAAATTTTAAAAATAAAAATAAAACCCCCATGTATAACCAAGTGGAAGCTAAGGAGCTTCACTGTCTCCATTGCAATACTAGCAAGTAGTAGCAAACCACTTTTCTTAGATTTCCAAAGACAGCAGCAGAAAAACCCTCTATATTTTTTACAGGGTTGCTTTTATAGTTAAAAGCAACACTTAGAAAAAAGAAATGTGTTAGAATTGCTATGATTTAACAGTTTATAAAAAGACACAGCACAAATGGAACTTGGCTGTATTCTTCGAAAATTTAAAAATTTGGAAGAAAACTTCCTATCCTTAAAACACATGTCCATAAGAGCCAATTACACAGCAGATACAGCAAAAATACAAAGTTACTAAGAGCCTATCATTTACATTGAATTCTTTGCCAGCACACAAACGCCAGTGTACCGTATCAGCAATACTCTTAGAAGAGCACACTGGCAAGAACTTAAGGGTTTGGCTTTGGGTTTTGTTTTGGTTTGGTTTTTCAGTGGGGGCGGTGGGGTGGGCTTTTGTTTTGTTTTTGTTTGTTTTGTTGTTGGGTTTTGTTTTTTTTTAAATTACTTTTTGTCAGAACCTCTAGCTACATTAGTCAAGAGACCATACTTTTTCAATTAGGAGGCAAATAACTCCATTTGCTGTCAGGACATTTGTTCTTTGACTTAAAGGAATGGTTTCCAGTCCTCCCATTCAGAAACCAACTTGTATCATAAGCATTCAGGAACATACTGTAGGTTTGCCATACACTTAACCTGTGGGAATTACTTGGTTCTCTAAACAAGAAGCTACCCAGACTACGACTAATTTCGTAGACTATATGTGTGTATACATGTTGAATTCCTAAAAAAGCATCAATAAGAACTTCACTTGTTCTGAAAAACAGCAACTTGTTTCTGAAATAGCAACTGCTGCAATTTTAACAAGGGCTTTCATGGAAAATTCTTTCAAACTACCTCAACTTCTGAGCTCTATGTACTTGATACTTGTTTCTTTTAACAGTTTGGTTTCAGGTTTTTTTGTTGGGTTCTTTTGGGTTTGCTTTTCTTCTACTTTTGTTGGCTATTGCTAGTAACCAGGAACTTGAGAACTAGATTACACAATGTAGAAGAGGCAGTAGAAACATTTTATAAAGATTTATTAAGCATAATAATGAAGACTGAAGAGGAAAAAAAAGGAGGAAAAAAAAGCCAATAGTGAAGCTTTAAGTCCTAAATTGTCATCGTACATCCTCCCCCCGGTCTTTCTACAGCAAATCAAGAAACAACACACACAAAACCATAGGCTTGAAAGTAAAACAGAACAAAACACACTAGCTTTACAGCATGAAATTTTATGCACTATCTACTCCAGTACACACTAATTTACTGCAAACTAAACATTTATAATGCATATTATCATTAATATTTTTTTCCTTTTAAAAGTTAATTTATTCTATTTCAATGCAGACCTCATTACACAATTTTATATAGCTGCCTGTTACCTAAAACTGAAAATCTAGCCTTCTAATTGAAATCTCTGGGCCAAATATAAAATAATATAACCCAGACAAATGCACAGTAAAAAAAGGTGGAAACCTTTTATGAAGAAGCATCAGTCATATAACTATGTATATAAAGATAACCTACAGCTTGATTGTCATTGCAACTCATACAAACTTAAAATTAACAAAAGTGTAAACAATTTTTCCTCAGACACCATGACAAGGAACGTGACACAAAAAAAAAAAAAAAAAAGACGACAAAAATTCTGGTTGTTGTCTTTTAGTCCCCAAAACAGCAAATGAGAGTTGCTTCTTATTATTTTAGCACACAGTATGTACAGTTGCATCATCATCTTCCCCTTCATGTCTCTCTCAACTCATACAGTTTGGTTCAAGTTCTATACAATAGAGTAATACAAATTAAGTTATAATCCGTAAAGTCACACTGGTCGACAAAATATATGCAGAAGTCTGAAGTATTTCTGTAGAAAGCAAAACAAACAGACCTGGATTCTATCAGCCCTGAGTCTCTCCCAGTGTCAAAAAAATATTATTATTGTCTTATAAACATTGCATTAACTATCCATTATACACAGCTACTATTTCGAAGAGGTCATAGCTGGCAAAAGATTCAAGTTGTTTTTTCAAGCCCCAAAGGATGATAATAACACTGACAATGACTTCAAAAGTAAATCCATGTCATCAGTTATATCCTCAGTACAAAAAAACATTTGGCCAATGTAGTCCACAATACACCAATTTGCCTATATAGGACCTCTGCACTATCTTGCCCGCTGTTCTGCAATATTATTTCAGGCCAATAGATTGCTATACTTTGTTCTAAGCAGGACAGTTCTTTAACATTCTGAACTTGTAATGATATCAGCAGGGGAAAAAAAAAAAGTTTACCATGCCAGTCAAGTATAAGAAATTCTTCACTACTCCTATGACACAGCTTTTATGGTCAACTACAAACTTTTTACAATTCTATGAAAACACAATTATCAAGTTACATTTGTATACATTTCTGAAATACATCTTCAAGAAGCTGTGCCCAAGCCGGATAGTCCTTCACTCTGTGGGTGTTGAGAGTTTGAGACAAGGCAGTCTGTTTTGTCTCAATATGCAGTAAATAATAAACAACATCCGTTTGTTGTCAGTTAACCCACCACCAACAGTCTCTGCTATTTCAATAGAGAGTTTCTGAGGAAGAAATGTTTTTATTCTGGCTTCTCCAAAAACTATCAAAGGAATGGATAGCACTGCTGTTGTTACGCCCACAATTGCTACTTAAGTTGTTGCTCTGAATGCACATGCAAAATGACTGGGTAAAACTGATGCTCTACTTTGCTTTACTTGCAGCAATAAAATTCAGAACAAGAGGAAGATGTACACCCCAAAAGTGAAGCGCTACTCCTACTGAAGATTGAAAAAGAACTTTCACCCTGGTTGTATAATAATTATAGAAGTGTTCTTTGCAAAAATATTTGGTCCAGGCACTAGAAGATTTGATAGAATCAAGAGCAACAGCTAAATAAATGGAGAGCAAATTTACCACTAGATAAGCCACACGGACCACTAGTTTTACACAGACGGATTAACATACTTACGAAACACCCTCAGTACAAAGCAAAAAACCCAAACTTCCTTCAGTATTCTGTAGTAAAACATTGCTGTGTTTATTTCACAGTGAAAACCACAAACTAGTGTTCCAGTAGACAAAGAGTGGTTAGTTACACAGGAACACTGAAAAGATGTGTGCAGACTTTATTCATGAGCAGGCACAAGCCATACAGACAACTTCACATTCTTTTTGCCAGCTGAAGTCTGCTTGGGCCTTCACAGTTCCTAAAGTTTCTGCTGGTGAGGGAACAGAAAGCACCAGCTCTGTCCTCCACACCCAGCCTAGTGAGTGATTGAGCCTGTAAACCAGCAGAGAAGTGCATACCCACACACCCTCAGTGCTCCAGCCACAGCCTGCTCCAACAGGCAGCTAGAATAGTTACAGCATAACATGGTACAGCTGTCATTTTGAAGAACTCCAGTCATTGTGCTGTAGGTAACTTTTCTATGAATAACTGTGTTACAAACAAAGTACACAGGTCAGCTTTATAGAGATCACCCTCTAATCCCCAAATCCACACTAAGCTCCTACATGGGTCTCTTGTGGTTGAAACTATGAGCATCTGCTCTACATGTCTCAGGGACAAGAACATGCACGTGGCAGTAGAGCCAAAGAAAGGACTGGAAGGGGCAGGTGGGAACACCAGCACAGGATGGGAGATGAGATGCAACACTGTTACAGCCGTACAGCAGGTGTCCAAAGCACACCCCTCCCTGCTGTCTGGGATTTCTGTGTGCTGGCCCTTAACCCGGAAGGAAAAGGGAAAGTCTCCACACTACAGAATTACGTAAATAGGCTTTCAAAGTAGACCCTGAGTTTTTACTTGATCCAATCCCGAGTAAAAGTACCTTTACTAAAGCATAAGTAAAGACAGCCCAGGGAATAGAAATCCACTGCTCACCTGGAAGCAATTCTAGCAACCAGGTCCCAAGAAGAGCACTTTCTGACCACCAGCCTCTCTTTTTACTGAAGCACCAGGTCAGCAAACACAATCAGGGTCAGCAGAATCCAAAGAGTGACTCAAACCAGACATGTTACTTATGCGTCACTACTACACCTTAATTCCAAGGTAAATCCCTGCTGGCTTCCTTAGGCAAGCTGAAATACATCAAAGGAACCTACAACTGTCCCAAGTATTTGCTGTTAAATAATAGGTCCCGTCAATACCACAGACACTAACGCTGTTCCATCTGAGACTGTGCTCAGAACTAAGATCTACTTGGGCACACAGAGAAGCAAATCATTTCAGGAGTGTCTGTACCACAGTGACCACACATTAGCCTCGCCCTTCGAAAACTCTCTATGTGGGAAACACAAGGCTGCCAAAAGCTCCTGGGACAGCAGGGAGGCTGAGGGCAGAACTACAGCACTGAATGAACTGGTGTGGCAGGACACCAGCTCATGGTCAGCTTTTAGGACATGAGCATCTACTGACAGATAGACGACGTGTTGGATTTCCAAGAGAAAAGAACACAAACAAACCTTTCTGCACTGCAGGCCTCAGCTCCCACCAACAAGAAAAAAAAAAGTGCATAATTTCTAAATTTAAAACATCAAATATCAAAACCAGCTTTACCATGTTGCTTTTGTTTAACCAAAAGAAGTATTTATCTCAGAAAAAAAGAAATTCTACAGACAAAAATAAATAAATAAATAAACCAACAAAAAAAAACCACCCAGAAACCCAAACTTCCTTTATCTTCAAAGTTGAGGCAGGGAAAAAAATAATAATTTAAAAAAACCCAACCACACTGTTCACAATGACCTGTTTGCAGTGAAACAAACAAAAAAGACAGTGTTTTATTACAGAAAAAAAAACAACTTATCATTTAAAAGTTTTTATTCTTTCCAAATAGAAATTAATGGCTAATAAGAACTAATAGGTAGCTCCAAAGTTCAGACACTTCTCCTAATGAATATGAAAAATAAAGGAAAATACTTTAAAATTTTCATTTCTAAGAAGCTATAGTAACACCACATTAATGTACAGTAATGTAGCTTCCTAAACTACTTTAAAAGTCCTCTCAAGAAGAGTGACTAGGGACTGACTTAGCGAATTAAAGAGGTTACTCTGTGTTATTCTTTAGCAAAAGACTGACTTCAGTGAGTTAATGAGGTTATTCTGTGACCAAAGCTACAGCTCTCGCTAAGTACTTTAAGTCTCTCAGTTCTGGATGTCCACAAAACTTCGTTCCTGTACTCCCAAGAAAAGTGCTTCTGCTACTTTTTACCTTCCAGTCTTCCACCCACCGTATTTCAAAGATCTTACTGGAAGGCAGGTTTGGAAATAACACTTTTTAAAACGTCTGAAATAAGTACTGTTCAGTATCAGTATTTACCGTTTACAGAGGTAAATCCATTTAGATTAGGATAGTAGAACATTCTCTGTTCTCTGTACTAACATCAAGAAAAGAACTAAATCACATAAAAAGTGCCGATGATACAATTTCTATTAAAAAAAATTCACACTTTCAGTGCCACAATGAGTTCATTAGACTGTAAAGACCATGATACACAAATTCTTTAATATACATTCTTCCTCTGCAGAAAATGTAATTGTTCTAAGAAATTTATTTAAACATCACAATCATATTGATAAGATGTTGAGAAAGGCTCTTAATCGTTTTATCAAACTTTTCATAAAATATATTTATCAATATACTTATACTACTACAGCACTTACAGCACTATAATCAGCATTACTCCATATGCTGCCACACTTCTGAATCATTCCTCCATTCCCTCCCCTATTCCTCCTTTAGGAACAGGAGTATCCATAGGGATGCAAAGTTCTTAAATAGCTACAGCAGTAGCCTCCCACCAGTGCGAAGCCCTTCAACTCAAATGAAGTGACTCAGCTGATTTTACAGCTGGCCAGTGGAAAGAGATACCAAGGAAGTAAAAATGGGCTGTAAACTCACTTAATTTCTGTAATTGCGTTTCTTATTTTATATGCACTTAAAAGCCTTTGCTAAAACAGAAACAATAATGGTAGTTTAAAGACTACTGTCGTGTTTAAATAAATGACAATCCCGCTTCATTCCCAAAACAGTTAACGCGACTGCTGCTGGCACTGGGGCATGTTACTCGGCTCCCCAGTAACCACTGGACTGGGCTGATGCAGAACCACCGCCATGTGACAAAGCCTTCGGCTTTGGGCGCAGGGTCCGAGGCATGTGACTGGCAATAAACCAAGCACAGCGCCTGCCAGGGCTTCTGCTGGGTCTGTAACACATACCAGCTGCTGAGACCAGCTAAAAGGGAGAAAATAAGCAATTATACCTGCCTATACACTATTTAATAGTTATCTAATATATAATTAGTTTAAATAACTAAAAATTAAAATACTGAATTTAAACTTCATTAATAACTGGTTTTAAGGGAAAATATACCAGTTAGGCATTTACAGCATTTACAGCAATGTGTCACTTTAAAGTTGCAAAGAACATACATCCTGCACAACTTATCTGTTCTTAAAGCAACAGTAACTGCACCTTATTTTTGACTAATACTTACTTTTCCTTTCTGTAGTTCATAGAATAGTTTGGGTTGGAAGGGACCCTAAAGATCATCAAGTTCCAACCCCCCTGCCATGGGCAGGGACACCTCCCACTAGAGCAGGTTGCTCAAAGCCCCATCCAGCCTGGCCATAAACACTTCCAGGGATGAGGCATCCACAACTTCTCTGGGTGAGAGTTCTTTCAACAGAAGAAAATCTCAGATATGAGGTTTTCCCTCGTTGTTTCTATTGCTGAAATACTGTTTTGTTTCCACATATAAACCAAAGCCACCACTAATCAAGGTGGTCCACAAGAGAACTGCCTACACATCTGTGTTGCCTACATATATTCTTCTGGACCCATTCTCAAAACATGTTGTGTACACTATTTTCTTATAATGCTGTTCCAGAACAAATAAAGGCCAGAAAACATCCACTTATGTTGGATCTTTAGATCTCTCTAGTCTTTAGAGAAATCGTGCTGTATGAGCAAGAAGCAACTACAAATTAACTGCTGACTTAAGAACTGAATATGAACCTCTGCTCTTAACTGCCATCACAGATCTGGCCAATAAACTAAAACCAGGGTATTAACAACTCCATTCTCTATCTATTCCAGCAGAAACTCTGCATTATTAGAAATTATTTCAGAATTCAAATTGACGTTTAGAAATACTTTCACACTTCCTTTTAGCTAAGGACAGACAGCTGAACTCTCTTCTGAGCATTCACTATTAGAAGGGAACACACCATGTAAGTACTCGACCACACATTCAATAAACATCAGTTGTGCAAAACAAAAAAAAAGAAAGTGTACAAGAAACAGCTTCTGCAGTATAGATAATTTTTAAATAAATTGTTAGCTTTGCTCTTGAATTTACAAAGGATACAGTGGGCTGCCTTTTGCATTTTTCAGTATCTTATAAAAGATATGTCATGTCTCAGGGTAGTAATTCCATATATGTTTATTCTCTTATCTCCAGCATTTTGTGCCTATTTTGCAGAAACTTGGTCCACAATAGCTGAGCAAATTAAAGAACCTGAAAGTACAGATAATTCTGCCTATGATTTCCACTAGTAGCAACCTCAATTCTGCAAACGCATAACGGTTCAAGTATGCGTTACATTTGCTAACATTTCCAAGTAAAATAAGCAATTAAAACAAAAAGTACGATTTTGTAAGTCTGCCTAAGTAACCACATCTCCCCCCTGGCTTCTGCCTTCTGCTGGACTTCCAGGTGCTCAAAATGAGAACAGACTTAAACAACAAAGTCTCCATTTCCCCATTACCAATCTACTGGCCATCCATACCGTCCATGTGTTGTACATAGTCCCATCATAAAAGACCGATTTTTAAAATATTTTGACAAGTACAGTAATTCAAGAAAGGAAGCCCCTATTTGAAATGCCTTCACCACCTATGGTCTCACCCAATCTATTAGGGGATGGAATCTTTTGAAAGACCATTAACCTGCTGCTTTAAAGTTCTGCACCCATCTTTTCTGTGAAGATTCTTGCAAGAATCACTTCAATTTTATCTCAACATAAAGCCCTGACCAAAACAAAAGGTACTCGATAATAATGATACTACCCTGTCACTTTTTTCCATTAAAGTAAATAGCAGCAAACACAGTGTGATGAGTTATGCAGAATTGTCTGGACTACTCAGAAGCACAGGTTTATTTAAACACAGCATGTTTTAATGTATATAAATACCAAGTTACAGATCTTCACCTATGTAACACATCAAGCCACGCCCACAAAGCAAACAATCGTATCCTGTAAAGGAACTCTGGACATAAATTACTAAAACCACACTTCCTGTACAATGTTTTGGAAATATGTAACTAAATTTGGGATGTATAACTGGTAACAGTTAAATGTACTCCTATAAACAGCATGGATGAAGCTAACACTGGAAAATATTTCAAAAAAACTTGGAAAGCAAAGAACTGGAAAGTGGGAGGAAGATCAGGAGCTGACAAGATACTTGCATCCAACTACATCCACAGCAACAATGGTACTAGCTTTTAATTCAATAGGAAAAGGAGCACTGACTGCCACCCTGCCTCCTTCCCCCAGAATGCAGAAGTCTGGCAAATTCAAATAGAAAAGGACAAGTAAATTTCAACAACAAAGGCAACTAGGCAGCAGAATAAATAGAAAAACACAGGGTAAAATTAGGTAGGAGGCCTTATTGTGTAGCATTAGCTACATGTTATGTTTACATCAAACAAGATGCTCAATTCAATAATAACCAGGTAAAATATATGGGCCCATGACAGAGAGGATGTCAATTCAGATGAGGTAATCTTCCCTTCCGCCCCTTTCAACCATTAAGATCCTCAAAATGACTACACAAGGCTAATTAATCTCCGTAATACCCATGACAATGAGGCTATAATTCCCATATGACAAAGAGCAACCAGAAAGACATAGCATGTTAGAAAGACATTGCAAAAAAAATCCAATCACCCAACAGCAACCAGCCTTAAAAATCAGAAGCAGTTGTGAACATTATGCTCTAACAAGAGAGCTCCCTGAAAAACACAGTGCACACACACCCCTACTTCCATCTCAGAAAAGCACGTATAGGATGCTGAAGATCCCGCTATTTTGGAGTTCAGAGTGATCGACTCAGTGCTAGCCATTGGTAAAGCTTACAGAATTTCATTTGAGAGACGTCTGCATTAGTCCAAAACAATAATTCACTAAGAACATATGCTTTGCCTGGTTTGAATAAATAATGAAAACCGTAGTCTGTTGTTGACAGCAATACTTATTCTGATTTATTCACTGCTGTACTCCAGCACAAAACTGCAATGGCTTGACTTGGGTTTTTTTCCCCTTAAAATAACAAAGCAAAAAAATCTGCAGGACACACAACACAAACCACCTTAATTCAGATCAAGCTGCCCTCTCAGCCAGTTAGTTTTCTCACAATTATTACATCATTAAAGGGCAGTTTACCACTGTCTGAATTACAAAGACGTTTTCAAAGCTAGCCCAAACTTTAAAAATAGGCCTGACAACCACCACTTTGGATTCCTATCCCTATCTCTACAAGAAAAGTTTCTTGGGTTTCTATCTATATTTAATTTTGAATTATACAATTTTGAGTTACACAATCCTGATAAACACAGGAGACCATAGTTTTAAGCAACTGGGTGGAGGTAAAGCTGAACTGTTTCACGTTATTCTCCCACAGTCTCACCAGCTCACATCAACACACTCTTTCATTCACTAGACTTTCTTCTTACACTTATTGCATATTAGCAAATACAAGGTAGAAATATAGTAGTGAATACACACTTAGCAAAGAACAAGGTTTAATGTAAATTAAAATGAACCTATTTGAGCTAAAAAAATAAATGGAAGGGATTTCTACTCTACACATTAGAAGGCTAAATTACGATCCTTTGTATAATTTTTGGTTTTATTCTTCAAATAAGCTGATAACTCCTGATAATTCATTGCTAACCAAATCTGTTAATGCTAAATATACTGAAGTAACTTAGGGCATAGCAAAAAGGAAAGATATGCTTTCTCCTTCTGAGCATTAATAAGACCTATTTCCTCCGTTCAGTGGAAAAGAGGCTTTGCTTTACATGTTCTACTTCTACCTTGTTCTACGAGTTTTCCTTGCTAAATACTTTTACTCTGGAAGACAGGGAAAGCAAAAATCCACACCAAGCCCAGATCTAAGGCGTTTCATTTTGTTTCACCAAAAATAATGTGAAACAATCAGGGTAAAGAAGATAAATTGAACCACCTATGTTGAAAAGGGCTATATTAATAATCATAGAGAGACTGTACCTAACAGCCTCAACATTGCCTTTGAAATTACTTGTAATAGCTTAAACACTAAAAATATCATTTCAATTATGTTAATATAAAATACATACTTAAAACTCTTGTTAAAGTTGACTTAGTAGCACATAGTTTAACTGCAGTTGGGCCTAACTTATAATCATAAGTTTACATATTTTACTCCAACTACTTAACGTACCCATTTTTATTAACTCATTAAGGTTCTGTAGTTCAGGCTATTGGCTCTTGCTGCTGGTAAAATTGTTAGCCATTCTTCATGCTAAGTGACTAACAGTGTCTGTGACTCATTATCACCAGAAGATGAATATGCCACCAATTTCTGTAATGTTAACATGAGTAACACTAAAAATAATTTAATCAAATGTAATATGTAAATCTGGGGGAGAAGTAAAGAAACGTCAATTATTTGGCGCTACTACCTGTTACTGGCTGCACACCCCGCAATCTGTTGTGATACCACTAGAACTCTGCCAGAACGCTTGGAAACATACCCCCATACATTTGTGCCTACTTCCATTTTTCTGATTTGATCTGAAAATGCTAGTTTCGATATTTTGTACAGAAACACATTACTAGCTTTAAAATATGCTATTTCCTTGAGAACATTTGCAAAGTAAACCTATTACTTTACTGCAATAATGAAGGACAAGATTTTGAAAACATCACTTCAATGTCTTTTTTTCCCCCCCTTTCTCTCCAATTTTGTGATCTTCTTTGCTAACTGAGACTATATATTGTCCTTAAGAAATTAGTCTGGAAGCAGTGTCATGCTTTTAGGGAAAATGCATACCATTCATATTAATATTTTTCACATGTCTTTGTTTCATAGCTTTGCCAGTCCTCACCATATGCAGCTTTTAATCACCAGATGTACTTCACTGAAATGATGAGTTCTTTCTTAGCATATGTCATAAGAGCAAATAATTTCTTATGTAAAAGTGGACTAATACTTAATAAAGTCACCCTGATAGATCCCTGTAAAACAAGACATTTCGTTCTCCAAGAAATCGACTATTTTACAATTCTACCTTCCATCTTCCAGTTGTTGAATTCCACATATGAAATATTTCTCAAAGTTTTCTTAGTCAACATAATTAATAGCAATAAACAATTCCAAGATCTTGAATTAACATCTGCACAGCATACAAAAATTTGGGAATGCTCTTCTTGCTTAACAAAAGAAAAAAATGTTCAGAAGTCTAGAGGGTGGTTTTCTTACCAACAGAAAAATATGTCCACATTATACGTCAGGCATACACTCAAACCATTTACAAAATTAGTTCCTGAAAAATGTGCTTGGCAACACTTCTGTAACATAGTAAATCTATTTAGATAAGCAATAACTCCTTTAAAAACATCGCTGAAAAGCAACTTGAAAATATTATCAAAGATTATTTTAGTTACAGTCTTTCAGCACATGACAATTTTGGTTACTTGTACTGTCACTGCAAAAGACTTTCAAAAAACTTTTCAAGACATCATCTATTTCTTACAGAGAGTTTCAAAATAAAGTCACTCCACCTCTGGTGCTCAAACACTTCTATAATCTGCTGTAATTCACTGTAACAGCAGAAAACTCACCAGCTTGTTCCATGAGTTTAAAGAGCAGCTTGCTCTTCTACTGGATTAGAGGAACCAAGAATATGGTTGGGAGGTATAAAAAAGGTTAGTGCTAAACGGGAAGAAGCAGCTCTCCTTTTGAAGCTATAACAAGCTATTAGGTCAGCTCAACAAATACCACAGAACCAGATCTTCAATGTATTCACAGTGCTAACTAGAAGTCCTGGCTTTAACTTTACTGTAAAATCACTTGAACAGGCAAAGAACCTTGATAACTTTTTCCTAGCTTACACCTGATTCTCTGCTGTTTGTCTTTGAGGGAAGCTTACAATAGCAAAAGAGATCAACAACTGATAAGACCAGTAAAATTAAATTATACCAAGGCTCAAAACCATTTGGCTTTTTAATTTTTGTATTTTAAATGTTTCTTCTTTTAGACATAAAAACTAATTTTAAGACCACAACACTGCAATAGCAGAGCATTCATTATCTACACTTTAAGACAGACAACTATTGGACTATTTAATTTATTTATATTGAGATTAAAGTCTGTTCTAAATAAAATGCATACAACCCACAACATATTTTAAAAGTTGACATTTCATTCCTGATTCTCAAATACCCAGAAGACATCTGTATAAGTGCTTACACCCAAACTTCTACTTCTGTTCTATACTGAATATAGTGAAACAGGAAGTTCACCTAGATTTGTCAGAAAAATTAATTCTTAACTACCAAATTCTCTTCTACAGCAGTAAATAAAGAAGTCAGTAAAATAGCTTTTCTGAGGCTGAAAACATGGTGCCCCACCTGTATCAGTACTACAAGGGACAGATAAGGAAGCCGAAGGCATCTCCCTACAGTAACTCGAGTCACAATTTTACCGGTAAATTCATTAAAGCCAAGATTAGGCTATTTGAAATTCTAAAGCAGTGCACAAAACTCTGCTTACTGTCACCTACCTACTATAAATCTAAATTTTAGAGATTTATTAATGAAAGTGTAACATTCATACAAGTTGTGAAAGATGAACAGCTTTTAAGACATAAGCTCAAGAACCATTCTCTTCTCCAGAACTACAATACTAAACGCTGTAACAAACATCTGCCTTCCTAAACACTTCTAAACCCACACTCCTAAGAAGCAAGAGTTATCAGAAAGACACTAAACATAATCCGAGATGAAAAAAAAAAAAAAAAAAAAAAAAAGATATGTCAGATTTAAAAGTTGTGATTTTACACTTTTGCTACCTCCTTTCCATACTACTTGCAGGCCCTCACAGGATGCAGCGTAACACATGCACAGCAACACAACTAAGTAACAGAAGTGGTTACATCAGCATTTTGTGCTGTGAGAAATTTAAAAAGGTGGAAGAGCAGGGAGTCAACTATACAAAGCATACAAATGCAACTGAGGAAGGTGGCACAAGCGGTAACATTTTTCAAAGTGACAAAATATTTCTGTGAACAGCGATTAATATTAGTCATTTTTGATTAGATTTACAGAGCTCAGAAAAATCTACTTAAAACATCTTACCAGAAAAAAAACCCTCCAGCACCTCCACATTATAACTCTGAAAACTCTGAATAGATTTCTTTAAATTTAACCGTCAGATTGTGCGTCAGAATAGGCACCACGGAGCACTCACAGTACACTACATTTTTTAATCACACAACATCAACAGAAACTCTTCATTCGGCGATCTACACTCAAGTTCAGTCTGTAAAAACATTTCTGAGGCTGAAAGTTTCTAGGAATGTTAGATGTCATATGCAGCTACCAAGAGAGGAAAATAACATTCCATAAACGAAAGCCAAAACTACTTACGTTTCAAAACAGCGATCCACGTTGTCTGACATCAGAAGGAGCATGCATAGCTGTTCCAGTGCTATAAGCTGCATATCCCTTTCATCTCCCTGCCCCATCTGCAGCCATTCCAGCAACGTGTCTGGGTCCACATCTGCCATGGTTCTTTTTTTTTTTTTTTAAAGAAAA
>VZRU01018595.1:1476-15006 GCA_013398155.1 Pedionomus torquatus
AAAGCAATGCCAAAGAGAGATTCAGCTAGCATGATATCTGGGGAAAAAGCTCAAGAAAAGAAGAGACAAAACATGGCACCAGCTTTGATAATACTAGGGACAATGTGAAGGGTGGTTCTCAGTCTCAGGGCTAACCTTTTCAAAGAGACAGAATCACAAAATCTTCGTTGTTGGAAAGGACCTCTAAGATCATCATGTTCAGTCATACACANTCTGTCCATCAAGGCTGTCAATGCTGATGTACCTCATTCAGGCTTTTCAAACACACTTTAGTTTTACCACATTCACTCATTTGTGTTGGGTTTTGAGCCAACCAGCCCTCCATGTGCCAACTGATCTTGTCTGAAGTGATGGTTGGTGCCTGATCATCATCATCACAGTCACTCTTAGTGTTTTTTCCTGTTGGAAATCCAGGCACCATTCATTTGTGTCTTAAATCAAGACTTTCAGTTCAAGAAATAAAGTCACTGAGCAGTCCCCAGATCATAGTTTACCATTTCATATTTTGTTTTTTTCCTACGTAGTGACAAATTAGAGGCCTCCATGCCTGGAGAGCACCAACCTCCCTTCCTTCCTCTCTCTCCATGGATGCTACCAGCTTGCAGAAATTTTGTTATTTTCCTCTAAAGTCAGATGCGATTAATTTTGCAGTATCTAAATGAGTGCAGTTCATGCATCTGCAGCTGACTCCTTATGGTGTCCTTCCCAACAAGTGTGAGGTGATAGCTATGCTTAGTGTAGAATCCTTTAGCTGTATCTCAGGTATCTATTTTAGGAAGGCATGGATAGTGTATTTAAAATGCTTTTGTCACAACTAGCATTACAGACACTTCACAGTGAATAACTCCTCCATAGAAATTTACATTGAGCTAGATGACAGCCACCATAGGTGGACAACCTACGTTTTGTACTACTGAGCCTTGCCAAATTTCTGACTCACAATTTTCCATTGCAGTGTTCTATAGTCACTAACAGATTTCATCATTGTCCTCCAGCTTTGTGCACGTATGAAATCAGCTCGGTAAGATGAGAATTTCTGCCAGTAGCTTCCCTCCATGCAAACAATCAGCCTCTCACTGAGACCCAGTGCAATTTCCCAGGCAGCCAGATTCTCAGTCATCGGTCAGTTCCTGTGTCCCCTCTTTAATGAATAAATTGTTATGTGGCAACATGCAAAATGCTTGACTGCAACTGAGATTTTTATTTTTTAGGGACTTTATTCCAAGACAAGAGGATAACAACTCTCTACTCCTCCAGGTAGCTACAATGCAGCAGTATTCGTTGTCTGCAGAGCTGTTTCATATAGATGGGCAATTGATTATGTGTGTTTAACAGATGCCTTGTGATATCAATCCCATCCATGCATGTGTTTTATCTTCTATTTTTTTCTCCTGTTCCATGATTCTTGGCTCCGTTTCCCTGTACTGCAAGTATGCTCAGATCAAGGCAAACAAAAATGGCATCAGCAGGAGCGACAGTTGCACCTTGAGATCGTCAGGACTGAAGCACATACCACTGAGGCCACCTGGTGTACAGAGCAGAGCTGCAGTCCACTCTGCATGCTCCTTCAGCAGAGCCTATCATAGATAACTAAACAAAACAAACAAACAAACAAAAAAAGAAGACATTTAAAAAAAAATAAGAAGAAAAAACTTACTGTGTTTAGTAAGAGCCTCCTTTGACTCCTCAAAGGCAGAGTTGAAGCTCGCTGTCTTTGCTCTGCAGAGGAATGTGTGTGGTTACACCGATGAGGAGAGAGGTGTGGGAGGGAGCAGACCGATGAAGCACACAGAGCACCACAGTAGAAAAGACTCGTTTTGCAAAGTGGGTTGCCTCTGCTGAGCTGCCAGCACCAACTGGGATCAGTCTTGCTCTTCCTCTTGTGTCCCATACGTCCTCCTATAAGGCATGGTGAAAGCCTCCCTTCAGTGTAGAGTCCTTACAAAAGGTCCACTTCCCAGCACCAGTGGGTAAATTTGAGTGTCATGTTCTTTTATTTTCCCTTTTTCCCAACCATCTTGAAAAGTATTTTGTCTGGACACTTGGTTGTGAGAACAGCCTTAGTAAAGAGAGAACAAATTGTGCCATGAAATTAGGATTTGGAATGACCATATGTAACCTGAGCTTGAAAGGATTTCTTTATCCTTGGCTTACGTACATCTTACAGACATTTGTAACTGAATTTCGGGGGCCAGGGCCATACCAACCTTCAGACAGATGTAGCTTACAGGCCTCTCGGTGCCTCTCACGCTTAAACTCTATGCTTAAACTCATGCTTAAACTCATGCTCTCATGTGAAACTCTATGCCCAGGGTCACATCCTGAGTGATCAGAGGACATCAAAATGTTACTACTGAGTGACTAACACAAATGTTTCTCTGACCATCAGACCCATAGGCCAGGCACCACCCTGCACGGGATGAGTGACTGCTAGGTAAGAAGCTGAATTATGGCATCATCCTGAGATCTGGAGTTCACTGGGACCCAACCTTGGGGCCAACATCTAATAGTCCATGTGCAGGAAGCCCAGCACTCAAATCTGCTCTTTGTGCATGATGGAGTCCTCTACAGACCATCCGGGGCTGTTCTCCAGGCAGCCTTTGTGGTTGCTCACCCAGGGACTGTACCCTCTATCAGGAACCTGCTGAGCTGCAGGTTTCCTCTGCCTTCAAGACTCTAGTGTTAGTCAAAAAATGCATGAAGTGTCAAAGAGTTGGTCAAGGGAGAGAAAATGGGCATCAACTATATGATACTCTCCCTGATGAAACAAAAATTAGCATAACCAAGTCACAAATTATTTTAAATAAAACAAGAGCCCTTAGAGAAGTAAGCCTGAATAGAAACTTCATGGGAAAACTATGCAGTCTCCATTAATGTGAAGTAGATTTTTTTTTTGCTAAATCAAAGACAGAGTGCTGTATTTGTCGCCAACGTGCTGCTGCCTGGCTCATACAAAATATCCTGTCCATACATTGTTGATACTTTTGGAGGCAATTTGGGTGTCTGTTAGTCATAGAGATAAGAGAGAGATGCCCTGTCATTTCCAACTAGGACACGACTGCTCCCTGCGATACATTCCACTGCAGAGACAGATTATTTTTTTTTTTTCAATTTTTTTTTCCTATTCAGTGGCTTCGAAGAAACCCAAGATAAAATCCTGGGAAGGTCGACTAGAAAATATGTTCAGGATTTCCAGCTGGGAAAAAAGAGCATAATAACCAGCTTAATTTAAGGTCAACTTAAAGGAATTTGTACACTCTAAAAATAAACTTCTTATGTCCTGAGAGTATTAATAGATTTTTTTTTATTTAACCTTTTTTTTTCCCTATAATCAATTTTAAAATTAAAATATGTTTTGAAACAAAAGTCAAAATATTTCTTAAGAAAATACTGACATGAATTGCTTTGGTATTTCCTGAACTGAAACATTTCATGTGGAAAAACATTTCAGTGTGAAATGCTTTCAAAAATTATGCTTTTTTTTGAAAAAAAAAATAATTTACTGAAATGGACCCAGATTCATAAACAGTTTGGGGTCTTCCCCAGAACTCCATCTCTTTATTTCCATGTATTGGGGGATCCTAGAAAGTCCCCCGTTTCTCTTGCAGAAAATCTTGTTGTTAAGAATCGTATTTCACCTGAATCCCTCTGGCTTGATTTTCCCATTCCCTGAGAACATCTTTACCAGTTCTCGACCGAGACACTGCTGCTGACAGAGCCACTCTCAGGCATCCCAGTACCTAACAGTACAATAGACACACAAATGTCTATTTGTCCTTTTAAGGGCCAAGCACTTTGCAAGCTGACAATATGTCAACAGCTTTTGCTCCGTCGTGATCAGACACTAGAAAAAAGTGAAGCAAGAGAAAAGAGTATCTCCTGCCCTGTCCCACCCAAATAAATCCAGGCTACCGTTGTACCCTGAGCCTCAGCTGGGACTAGGGCTGGTCTGGAGGCAGAGGTGAGTCTAGATGGAATGTTATTGCGACTGCCCAGTCACAGCCGAGGCAGGTGTTTCTGTGAGCAGCGTTGATTTTTGTGAGTCTGTCATAGTGTGTGGCCATTTGCTGCAGAAAAGTAATAACTGACCCACCGAAGATAAATGAACCACAAAATCCAAGTAATCACTGAAGGGACTTACACTCTAGCAGCCATCACACGTCAGGAGCAGAATTGAAAATTACAGAATTTAGGTGGAGAAGAAACCGGTTAGACCATCCAGGCAATTTTCTTTCTCTTGTGAGAGTTATTGCCAGAATATTTGCTGATGTTCTGTTTTGCCTGGCTTAAAATCTTTCTTTTGAGGGATTTCAAATTATTCCATACCCCCATAGGTCCCTTTCTCAGAAAATTTTCCTGTAAGGTTCGCCCAAATTTCACATTTTCTCTGTCTTAATTGAATCCTCTTGCTGCTAGCTTTACCCTGGGTATCACGCCAAATAATTGCAGCTCTCCTTCTGTGTTAGCAATCTCTTGAAGTTTGGCTTTTTGTAGCTCCTCTTAATTGCCTCTTCCACTGTATGCATATAGATATGATTCTTTTAATTCTCCCTATAAACCCGTGCCTCCAGCCTTCTGATCAGAGGAGAGGAGGTAAAATGAAGCGATTCCACTCCTCAACAACTTGCTGACAACACAGTGCTATTAATCAAAGGCAGTTTTCCAGCTGCAGTGGAATCATATACAAACGGAGACAGACTGTGCAGGTCAGAGCTGCAGTGATTTATTTTGGCATACTCACCTATCTTAACACGTCTAGAAATTAGATGTCTAATCTACATTAGGCATCTGGCCCTCTTTTAAAAACACAAGTGGGAGATATGAAGCTCTGGTTGCCTTGCAGGCAGCTTTGAAACATCCTGTAAGGGGAGAACGTTTCTCTCCCCATGCAGGACAGTTGGACAAGTCCCTTGTGCACAAGGTGAAGACGCTGACATTTAGGCATAGGTAGGTGCCCACATGTGAGTTGGATGTCCACACTCCCAATCAGCAGATATTTTCTGGGTTTAGTCAATGCAGCTTCAAGCAGGAT
This sequence comes from Pedionomus torquatus, assembly GCA_013398155.1. NCBI lineage: Eukaryota > Metazoa > Chordata > Aves > Charadriiformes > Pedionomidae > Pedionomus > Pedionomus torquatus. The sequence goes on from VZRU01018595.1 coordinate 6,509, forward strand.
TCAGGAGACCACATATGGAGGTCTTGGTAGAGCAGAACTGGTCTCTGTAATCCCTTCAGTGCATGACCTGGGTGGCCACTGACTGTAGTGGGAACTGAGAGAATTCACATGGGTGAGTTCTTTAATTTTGGTGTTCTACTGTGCAAGCTTTATTCTGCTGTGGGTGTCCAATTTTCAGACCATATTGGGAGAGATGTAGCCTCTCCTAACTACTTTTTCAACTTCAGAGACAAGAAGGAGTCTCCCTCTAGCTGCTGAAAGTGCTTGGTTCTAAATGACAAACAGATCACACTTCCACGTTTATGCCCAGTTCTATAGGTCAAGTTCTTCTCTTGGTAATGTTGTCAGTGTTTCTCTCCTGGCATCAAAGGAAAACTTGGGTTTGTGCAGGTTTAACTTGGGGATCCTTGTATTCCTTTACATTCACCAGGATGTTAGAACTAAACGTAGCAACTATTCTGTAGAATAAACCTTATCTGAGTTCACTGAAAATTGACTTGTATTGATACTTACCTAACAACTGAGATTATCTCTCTTGGGAGACCATAACACTGGTGTTTCCAGAATGTAAGATATCTCTTCCTTTAATGAAGGGCAGTATTCAGAGGAAAAAGGGTCTAGCTCTTTCTGCTTCCTAACAGTTGCGTAAGCTGCACTCCCAAATTCCAAGCCTTTTAATGCTGGTTGATATTTTCCTTCCCTATCTGCTCAACCTGAAACACTTACATGGTGCCTGATTTTCAGAAGATATTCATTCACATCCTTTCTGCTGAAAATCAGGCTGCTCTGATGAAAAGTGCAATGGAAGTCTCCCTGTATTACTGTTACTTGGCATATTTTGTGGACTCACTCAAACATTAGCCCAATCTATGACCCCCAAAGAATTAGATTCTTTTCTGTGACAAGGCTCCTATAAGGTTATGTCAGGTTGTGAGAGAAGAGAGCTTCCAACCAGGCAAAGACACATTTGAATTGCAGAGCCCTGAGGAACAGACAGCCTTTTCGGGGGAGTGAGGTAATAAAAATCTGGAGTCCTCTCACTGAAGAAATATAATTTCAAAATGGAGATTTATCACCATCATCATCACCTATTACTATAAACAGTTTCCCTTAACCTAATCCAGGGATTGCCATTATCTCAGCTGGAATGAGGGAGAGTTGGGTAGCTTTGCTCCTGAGAAACAAGAACTTATTTATTCAAATAAAACCCTGGAATTCTGTAAAGCTGCGTTAGGTGCTACCCTAATGGTTAGACAGGATAGTTTTTTCTTCATTAGCTTACTGTCCATCTATTGCTTTGGGATCTTAAGTTTCTGGCTGGCTCTCTCCTCACAGACCCAGGTCTGTGCTGGCTGAGCAGCACCTGTGATGGTGACACCACAGAATAGCACACTGCTCCTGTGTGGGGCTCCCATCCAAGGCAGGAGTCAGCAGACATACATTCATCAGATGTATATACCATAATATATAGGAATTGTCTGACCAACTTCTATCCAATTACATGCAGCTATTCTAGCAGTATTTTGAAACAGAAAGCCTCCACAGGAGGTAAGAAGGACATTGATGCTTGAGCGATGCTGATGTGCGATCAGACCACTGTGACTTGATCCCCTTCCTGACTGTTTAGTTAAAGCCAAGACTTTGGCAGCTCAGCCTGTTTTCNACAAAAATACCAGAGACCCATAGGATCTGCCAAGGTGCATTTATCTCAATAATGAGTCTTCTTAGTGCACATTAAAACTCATTCTGTTCTATTCTCTGTCCTAAGGGCATTCCAACCCTCACTTTAGATTGTGGAGAGAGAGCAGTCTCCTTGGGCTCCTGGAACTACCCCAGGTGATGCCATCACAGGAACATTGGTGAGGGCATGCTGGACTGCCAGCATACCAAAGCACTCAATTTTGAGAGAAGTTAAACCTCCCAAAGTTTGCCCACACAGAACACCCACACCTAAAGCTACAGAGGTCCTGCTAGCATTATGGTTTTATTGTTAAATAACAACAAAGCTTTCCTTTCCAAAAACATCTATCAAGAGGAGCATTTGCCCATGTTAGTGTGTTCCCTGCTGACAGACCTTTCTCTGTCTTATCACTGATCTATTGAAGCATCAGGAATTATTTTGAAAATCTAGCAGTGCTGGGAATTAGCCTGGGGAACGTAATTGTGAATTGTTTTCCAGGGACTGATAAGTCATCAGGAGTGTGAGTTGCCCCCCAGGTCACCTGTTCACTTTCTTAAAACAATTTTGTGTAGTTAGTTTTCAAAATGTACTGAATTCCAGCTACAAACACCATATCAGCATCTGTTACCTATATCAGAGTCTCCCATGTGGGGAAGCCTGGAGCTCCTCTTTTTTTATTTCATGGGGGAGTTGAGTTGAATTGAGTTGAGTTGAGTTGAGCTGAGCGAAATGGAGTTGAGTTGCTTTGTTTTCTTCCTTGACTGGCAATGAATCCCAACTATTTCTCTTGGAGCATCTGACTATGATGCCCCAGTCTGAAATCATGGACTTGCTGCAGCATGAATTTTTTTAACTTTCAGACACAACTTGGCAAGAGTCAACAAACTCAGGGCAGTGCCCATGTCTCCTGTGTCCACCTCCTTGTGGTGTCTCAAAATGCATGTCTTAAAGCCAACACATTGCTGCAAGCAAACTCCATAATAAAGGGAAATTTAGTGGCCTTCAGGCAAAGAAAGCAAAACATCCTAGTCTTGATTAGGATTCTCAAAAAGCTGTCTTATCTCCAGCTTGGTAAAAGATGCCCAAAACTCATGTGTACTTCTGGAATAATTAGCTTGGGGTTTTGGCTGTGTTGATTATATCAACCTGCTCATTAATAATAATTCTGTGTTGCTTCTTCTTAGTCTGTGCCTCCTCTGGAAGTACATTCCCACAGCTTGTTCCAACACTGCAGCTAGACAATATCACCCTCATTATGAGTAAAAAGTAATAGGTATAGAGCCTGGTCTTAGAAAGGAGCATTATGATTATCCAATTTGGATTCCTTTGTAATAAAAGCACTGCAACTTCAATTTTAATTATAACACTTCCATCTAAATCTAAGTTATTTTAGGTATGGAGCAGCCACTGCAGCCTCACATAAGCTGTTCCTGCTTTCATGGCTACAAATTCAATCTTTTTTTTTTTTTTTCCTAGCCTAAATTTGTCTAATTTCAGTTTTGGTCAGGTGACTTAAAATAGATAGACTGTGAGACTGCCAGCTGACTCCTTCAGTTCAGACCTCTCTTAACCCTTTTCTTAGGTAAATGACTGCTTATTCTTAATCCCAATACAGTGAGTTTAAAAATAATTAATAAAATAATAGTAAAAATAATAATAATTTAAAATCATAAAAAATAATGGCCCAAGTATTAGAAGTCTGATTTGCCACTGCATCGATTTGCCTGAGACTCTGTAAGTTCATGCATCTTCCAAAGGGAAAATCGTAATAAAAGATAAGCCCATATTAAGCAGAAACTTAAATAAATGTAAATTTTCAGTATATTTTTCCTTACCATTTAAAGGACTGCCTGGAAATAAGGCCATGTATTTGCATCTCAGATTTTATTTGTCATGTCCACCCTTTAGGCATTGCTAGTTCTGGTTCCTTATATTTAGGCTAATACTGGCCATTTTGTTTAATGTTAAAGAAGTACCAAAACTGATGATCTGTCTGATTCCTAGGCATTAAATAAACATGCATAAGGCACTCAGGGGTTTCAAAAAGTGGTAGACACATTATACCTGGGCAGCCCCAAACACATGCCAGGTTATAAAGGTATTGGCAGTATTCAATTATAAACCCTGTATCCATAGCAGTCTCTTAACTGTCCTACTACTGCATCCCAATGGAGATTCACGTCCACTGATGCTGGCCTGTTTAGGACACAGGAATGGATTCTGACACATGCCTTCTCCTAAACATCATTAGATGGGAGTGTTCTTGGTTTTTGTTTCTTTCTTTTGGAAACAAAAAGGTCAAAGCATGCAGTTCAGGAAAAACAAGCCCATCCTGCAGAGTCAGTGAGCAAGTACTGGAGACGGATGCTGATGTTCTTCAAGTGCTGGAATTTATTTTGCAGAGTTCATCACTTTTCTCATTGAAAAAGCTGTCTCTGCAACATTTAGCAACTAAAAATATCAAGTGATGAAGTACAAGGAGTCCAGGAGGTGGGGGAGAGCTAAGCACTCAGCAGCAGACGTGTCACCCTGAGTTCCAGGGAAATTGAGAAATGAAGCACCAAGGCATCCCCATGCACACCTCTCCAGGAGAAATGTGTCCTGGAGTGAGGCACACACTTATTCAACAAAGGAAAACAAGGAAAATCTTATAATCAGTAATTGACTGTAGGTGTGTGAATAAAGGTTTGCTTAACACCAATTTAACTCTGTATCCAAATGATAGGCAGCTAGATCCAAGACTACAGATCTTAATCATGTCATAAATTATAAAGATAGGTACAGGCTCAAAATTGAGTTCTGTTTCTGTGCCCTCTCCCTCCTAATCCACTTCTTGTCTTGCGGCAAAATTTGTGGGCAAACAGCTCTGTGAATGAGGGTCTCAAACTCACTTCTGCAGAACAGGAAGAAATAGGTCCCAGATCTTCAAAAGTTACCCTGAAAATCAGCTGAAGACACTCAGAGTTAGCAATTATTTTTTCACTACAGCATTTGGTTTGGGGAGTGGAGGCCTTGCATTTATTTATTTGGTTGGTTGGTCAGTTTTCCTGGGTTTTGTTGCTTGTGTGGGGAAGATGGATGTGCTGAATGACAGCTTCAGCATCAATATTTCTAATTGGAAAAAAGTGTACATGAACTAGCACGTCAACTTGAACACAAGATTCCCAGACTTGAGGGCTAAGGATCTATTAGCTACGGTCAGCTTTCTTTGCACCTATTACTGTCACGACAAGTTTGGAAGTCTATCTAATTCATTCTGGTGTAGGATTGCCAAAAATCTCTGAAGCTTTATGTTTCTTACGAAACAATTTTTTCACCTCCTAGCAAAGTGAGTATTCAAGAAACAAGTAAATTTCTTATTTCCCTCTGATAAAAAGACAATTACCTAGTAACAAAAATTAGATTTAAAGAGTCTTAAAAGTTCAACGGATGAGAAAAATATTCCAGTAGATAGATTGTGATCGGATTGTCCATTGTACCTTACAAATAGAATAGGAATGCTTCCTAATGCCACCCTAATTTCAGCCATGTAAAAGCTTAGCATATTAGTCTAAGCTATTTGAGGTCCTCCCATAGCAGTTGTGGAGAAAGACTGTCCAGGGAACCACACAAAGCATGAGGGACAGTTGTCCAAGACGAATAATACCAGAAGCTGGTTTTCTGTTACCTGTGAAAAGAGTCAAGTCAGTTAGCAGACATTAAGAAGTCTGCATTTTACATGACTGAACTGAGGCCACAGAAATCCTACTCTTTGGATCTCGAATTGCTCTTGCCAGTTTTTATAAGCTGGCACTGTATTTTGATGGGTTTCAAAGCGAGAAATGTAACTGTGATGCTTCATCAGTATCAACACCAAAGCACAAAATGCTGACTACTAAGACCTTGGCAGCACTTCTGTAAACAGACACTTGAATACATGGAAACGCAAAGGAAATTGAAGTCTAAATGGAGCTGTGATTTATCTCCTGACATTAATGATCTAAGACAGGATGACCCCAAAATTTCCAGATAAATTTGTGGTAGATAACAAACTCAGACCTCATACACAATAAAAAAGTGCTGTTCCTTAATGGGAGGTAGAAACTGGAGCTGAGGGTACTGCACCCAACAGAAAGGAAAATAGGTGAAGCACACTGATGTAGGCATTCAGCTCAGCCAAAGGGGGAGGCACTGCAATAGCAGGCACATTTGAGGAAAAATTCAGCTCTGTAGGAATTTAGGAAAATTATCATAGGGCCTCCCCGAACATTTGACCCCACCCAAGCCACAGCCACTGAGTAAAACTTAGAACATCTTCTCTATTATCTTTGCTCCTGTCTTATGCAATTTCACCTGGACATCTCAGCATCAACTCACACAGAAAAACCAATTCCTGCAAAATTTTCCAGGAAGATTTAGAGGCACAGAAGCCCAGGCAGCATCACTAGTCACAAGACTATAAAAGAACTGCAATATAAAACCCTCTTTCCACCTCTTCTAACTTTGGCCAGGCTCCTTAGCCCAAATGATAACTCTTTTCATAACTTTAAATAATGAGACCTCCTTTCTCCTCAAATACCTGAATTTTTATCAAAATGCCAAAATTTGTCTGGAAAACACAAAAACTTGCAAGGTTCTCTCTGCACCATCTCTTTTCTTCCCTTCTCCAGTGCCATGGGGGTCCTGACTCTGCCTTATGTCCCTCTATCCTTACTCAAGACACCACTTTTTGTACCCTCCCTGCCCCTCAGCTCATGCTAGGGGATGCTCCTCTCAACAGAGCAACATAACTCCGTTTATCCCAGCAGAGTCTCCTGCCACAGAAAATCCTGCCTGGCCTCCAAAGCCTGGGATGGACCATTGATCTGATCCATTGGGACTGTGCTGTGGGATAGTCTTTGCAGGGCAAGATAGCACCTGCCTTTTTGCCACCAAAGCTGACTTCAGAGAGCTAATTCAGTCTAACTACACAGTCATTAGCTCTGCATTTACTTTAACTTCCTTATAAAGAGATAAATACCTACAGCATGTGTCAACCACAGCTCATTACCTGCTGATAAGGAAGACTGGGAATGGTTGAGGAAAAGGACACCATAATGAAAAAGAAGGAGAGTAGGAAACAAGTCAGCATGGAAATCAGCATGACTGGGACTTTGGCCACAAAAATAATATTTTCCCCTTCATCCTCCTTGTCATTATTAATATTTCGTTTCCTTAACTTACTCCCTCTGCTACATTCGCTAAAATTAGGCAATAGCAGAAAGTTTGATGCAAACTGAGCAATTCATTACTCAGAAAACAGCTTGACAGGTAGGTTGGCAAAGGTAACCCATGGTCCCATTTGCCCTCACCCAGTCCCAGCAGGAGTTCCCGACTGCAAACAAGCCAATGTTACTGCTGCTCCAGGGTTTGCTCTGAGGTTTTGCTGGCAGCGGAGTGCCTTGGCTGGGTGCTCACTTCTGTGATCCACAGCCAGCACCATTGCTCGCCTGAGGATCCAGGCTGGAAAAGAACATAGGGGTTGTCACACCGGATCAATCTAACGGTCCGTCAAGCCAGCCATTGGTTTCTGGAAACAGTTGTTAAAAGGCGCTTCAAAGGATCTGCAATGGGCTGGGATGGAATTGTCTGCCCACAGGGGAGGTTTCACAGTCCCAGGTAGTTGTGGGCTGGCTTGTGTCCTGCCATGTGGAAGCTTAACATCCTCTCTGAGAGAAAAAATGTCCCGGATCCTCACCCAGACTGGCCCGGGCTGCACAATTGCTTTGAATCCATGGGGTTTGTGTCTGAATTGAGAGCAAGCCCTTCCATCCCGCTGCAAATATTCCCAGCGCACACGTAAACCTCAAACTCCTGCTGCCTGCTGGGTGGAGCACATGAAGCACTGTACACGGTGACCCATTGCTGTCTCTCTTGGCTTCAGTTTAATTTTCTGATTTCTGATGGCCATGAGCTACACATTATCAGTGAGCAGTGTTGTGCACTTTGGTGCGTCCTTCCAGCCCATTGACAACAATGATAGCTTGAATTTCACAAGTTAATCCTGTGCTGGGGACAACAAACCTCTTACATGCATTTGAAAATGTGCTGTCTTTGCTTTGCAACACCTTTCCCCTTTTTCCCCACCTCTAAGAAAACAGCTAATCCTAAAATCCTACAAGAGATCACAATAAAAACAAAAGACCCCAAACTTCCTCAAATCTCGTTGAAAACTCAGGCCCCAGTGTTAACTCACTTTGGGGGATAAAAGCAATGGAGAAGGAGTACTTTCTCCCCTCTGGTGTATCTAGTCCACGTCAGAGATGCCATCACAGAATTTGCTTGTATTACAGTTCAGTGTGGACGTCAGATCTCCTGAAGTTCATGATGGCATCCTGGCAAAGTGAACGTCCCTGCTCTTTCTGGAAACCGATGACACTGCCATTAAAATATGTAAAAGCAAACAGCATCAAGAAACCTGCAGGCTTGGCAGTGCTGCCAGGGTTGTACAGAGCCCCAAATGCTAACAATGGCCATGGATTTGAAATACTGCTGATTCCTCCATTTCCCATTTCCCCCTGTCCCAGTGGTGTCATTTGGAAATACATTACAGCTGAAAGACTTTGGGATGTTTTAATTACATGTGACTAAAACTTGCTGTTGCTAGAATTAGTGCCCCTATGTTTACGATTTATAGGTTTCTGTTTCGACACTAGTGAGGTCATAAATAACATGAAATGGGCCCTTTAGTATTAGAAAATTCAGCGCTCCTCTCTAAGCTCTGACACACACGAACACACACTCTGAAACCCTTGTACAGCTTGTGGTGAGCACGGTATGAAATACAAGACAAGGCACA
>VZRU01018595.1:35506-45886 GCA_013398155.1 Pedionomus torquatus
GAAGCAGTAGGTTAAAAAATGTGATAAAAAGAAAAAAAAAAAAAAAAGAAGGTCTGTTGACTTTCTGACAGAAAATTGCATATTCTGTACTGTATTCCAGAGAAGTAGCATTGTGTGGGTTTTATAATGCATCTGCCTATTTCCAAAACTACTTGATTGAAAAAGGGTTTTTTTAGAAGAGGAGGGTAATTTTCCATAAAAAAAGTTCTAGTTGACTGCTGGGGCTGCCCTTTCCCACCATAAAGTTTCCAGCTGTCTGCACCAGGGCCACTCAGCATTGCACCTGCCCCCAGTACAGAAGGGGATGGTCAGATCCCACCCTTTCCCAGCCACCACCAGTCTTTTCCTGATTGCTGCTTTTTCTGGATTTAGTNCAGTGACACCAAGCAAAACATGGCAAACCTGCCTTTGTTTGCACACAAGAAGATAGGACTGAAATACAAAACCATGCATATAACGCACAGATAAAATGGGGCTAGCAGAAAAAAAGGAGTCGTTTTTAATTCTTCCGTCACAGGATTAGCTCTGCCAATTTTCCTAGTGTTTATACACTTAGAAGAGGTATTGAAACAGAAACTTCAGGGTGAATCCAACTTAGAAGTGCTTGACGGTGGAATTTATTTAAAATACTGCTGAGGCAAGTCCATACTTGGGTGATATGCTCACATTCCTTTCTGATACGGGATATTAAAACTACACATGACGTCAAGAAAATTTACTGTATGCTGAGAGTGGCATGGCAGACAGGCTTTGCCCATTCATTTCAGCTACATCTTTGCCATGTGGCCTTCACCTTCTTTCTGTTCTTCCCTGTTAAATCCTACGGTCACTTGCAGACACTTCATTGGGAAACAGCATTGACTCAGATAATAATAGAATGTCCTGATGCAAAATTAATCTCATTTAAACAGAGACCCTGCCCAAAAACTTGGGAAAGCCCAGTTCAGCAAAGCCTGTAAGCAGGTGCTTAAATTCATCCCTATTAAACACAATGCATTAGTGCTTCCCTAAAGATTTTGCAGATTTGGGGCTCCTGCCTGGTTTGTAAATGGTGAGTGGCTTTGATTTTAGTGTGCCAAAGGAGTTCAAAAGCAATTTAATTTTCATAATGAGAATCTTTCTGCCAACAAAAGACAAGTGTTTCTAAGTAGGTCTTTTTGCTGTCTATTTAAATTAGATTAAATAAGATTATGGTGTTATTAGCATTATTAGGGTTATTATTCGGAAATTACTATTCACAGCACTTTTATTGTCATATTCTAGTTTAAGGAAAGCAAATCTATTAAAATGATTGAACATCAATACATAAGCTGTTAATAATCCAGTGGTATCAATGAGTTCATCTTTTCAATTCAGTTGCAAAAGTCATCGTTTCCTATTTAATATCCAATTGTTCATTAGAAGAGTTTCTCTGAAACTCAGCAGCTCTCTAATGAAGATGTATAGTCATTACATTTCAGTCAACCTATTCTTAGTACAGTCATTGAATGGCATTTAGTTGTTGCTATGTAATAATGATATCATGACCCAGACCATGACATCAGACTTTTTTCATGTCACACATTTTAATCCACTCCAATGACACATGGTTAGTGCTCCAACTGAGGTTTTTAAGAAACATGCTGCATAGGTTTGATGGGTACATTACATCGCTCGTTCCTCCAACTCAGGGATGAAGGGTCGCAGATAGCACAGTAGTAGCTTATATCAGAAGAGAAGTAACAGCTGTGTATGAAAATGACAGAGGGTAGATCAGATTTAGATTAGATATTAGTAATAAATTCTTTCCTGTGAGGGTGGTGAGACCCTGTCCCAGGCTGCCCAGAGAAGCCGTGGCTGCCCCATCCGTGGAGGGGTTCAAGGCCAGTTTTCACAGGGCTTTGAGCAACCTGGTCTGGTGGGAGGTGTCCCAGCCCGTGAACTACTTGTTATGGTATGAGATATTTCCTTTTTCTTTTTTTTTTTTTTCAATAGAAGAAACTTCAGAGTAAGTTGAATCAATGTGGATACAATTCAGACTTTTAAAAATCACTGTGTTAATTCCTGGATAAAAGCAATCAATTTTATTTGTGAACAACTATCCAAATAAAGCTCTAAAAGAGGCAGTTTCCACAGTCCAAGGAGGATGGTGATTTGGTACCTGCTTCAAAGTTTAGGCTATTTAGATTTTACGTTTAAATTGCTGATGTTGTGCACATTTAAACTGTGATATCGGTTTGAGCAACATGCATGGGCCAACCACCCTGTCATCAGTGCAATTTTGGCTAGAATTTAGATGGAGAGCTTCAGTTTGGCAAACAGGGTCTTAGAGGAAGGATTTCAATATACATTTAATATGGAGAATATGCCTCTGTGCATTGCTGAACAGGAGTGGATTTAAAGACAGAATTAAATTCTTTGCTGAATGGGACTTATCTAAGCAAGAATGACTGCAGCTAGATAGGGTTAGTAGTGGACCTGAGGGAGAAAGAAGTGCACAACTTTGTTTCTTTAATCCTCCAAACTGCTTCAGAACCATTTCTAGAGATTACTCTTCTCCCGTTTATCCTGCAGGACTGCTTACAGCATGATGACTTAAACCATTAAGTACCCCCAGCTCATACTCTTCAGCCGTAAACTGGTGGTTCCTATCCTGCCTTTGCAATCCTTTTATTGCCTATTCTGTCTTTGTAAAGAAATAAACAATCCCTTTTTTTAGAGAAGTGAGATAGTCATTTAATCGACATTCATGATAGCTGTTGGTAGACAGGGAACGTCTGTTGTTCACAAAAAAGATCAACGTGGGTGTGTGTGAGTGTTGCCGTTTGCAAGCAGCCCCATCACCAATTGCATTATGCTCTCTGGGGTTGATTGGAACACCTTTGGGACCAACTGTACGTCAACCCCACTACTGAGGTATTTCTAAAGGAAATACAGACAGTACCTGCAATTCTGAGTCAACAGAATTAGCATTCTCTGCTGGAGGATCTCTGTGGCTGGTTATCACACGCCTGTCCAGATCCTTTCTGTCTACTCTCTACATCTCCTTCTTTGGTTTAGCCACTAGTCTGATTCAGGCAGACATTCTGGGGTCCTTCTTAGGACCTTCACTGCCTCACAAGGATAGTACAGAGGAGGAGCACAACAGTCCCAGTCCCAGTACAGTCCCCCTACAAATTTGCCATCTCTCCAGCTGGTTGCATGATGAAACAATATGCGATGTTATGGTTTGTGCATGAAAGACTATGTGTCAGAAAGGCTCAACCCTGATTTGACACATGAGAAGGCGATTAGGGAAACAAGAGAAACCAAATGTCTCAAGAAGGAAGATTAAAACCCGTGGGATCTGGCTAATTCTAGAGGCAACACCACTTATGTTATTACTTGATGCCAGTAGTTACAAAAATAGTAACTATGCTGCTTAGCCCACGGTGATTCTCTCACATTGGCTGAGAGTGGCCACATCACTAGCCGCAGAATTGTTTCATGTGTGTGGAATAAACAGTCTACAAGAAATGCAAGAGATATCACAAGTAGGTCGCTACTCACCCATGTGCATGTCCCAAGGGACAGCAGCACGCACGTGAGCGAGCCATGTTGATAAGGGTAAGACTGCCCTGATGGGACAATATTCTGGCTAACAGGACAAGATCCAAGCCTTTGACCACACAAGAGTGCAGTTGGTTTCCTGACTGATGTGAAAGCTGCTGCAACATCATCTTAGAGAAGCGATAAAGGTTTGCCATGGCTCATCTGCTCCCCATTGGTAAGAAACAGTTGTCAGTGAGAAAAGACCAAGGAAATGTTTGAATGCTGAGCACAGAAGTGCAGAATGAGGTGACACCTATAGAGGAACAGATTTATATAGTCAAAGATCTTGGATTCCCATCACTGAGCTGTCAAGCAAACAAAGGCCAATGCCAAGAATAGAGGATAACTGAGATCCGTGTCCAAGCTATGAAGCTGAATCTGATCCAAGATGCCCTGTGGCTGTTTAACTAACTAGGAAAACTCAGTCTCCCACAGTCAGTCTCAGTCTTCTCCAGTCATAATAGCTCAACTGTTCCTCTTGCCATGATAAAGGCTGTCAAGAAACAAATCCACAATATCTGCAAGGAAGGTTTAGAGCCAGTCAGTCATCATTTGTATCCATGTCTTCAAACTCAGCAAGAATGTGGGGTGGGAATACTCCGTTTTGTGCACATTCCAGCTGCAAAATATTAAAAACTTCTACAAACGTCATGACCTAACTCATGATTTTGGCAGCTACCACTCTCTCAGGGATCATCTACTGATGTCAGATTCCTTACTTCACTTAAGAGACATGTTTTCAAACAACTGTCACGTGCAATTTCCTCTGCACCTGAGATTTTTCCTCCAAGGATGAGCCAACTGCAGTAGCCTGGTGGTGGGACACTGACCCCATGTGTGCTTCTACTGCAGTAATTTGCAAGAGCAGGGCACATCCTTGAGTGGAGACAGTTCCTATGCCAGCAGCTGTGATGAGAGTAGACTGAGAACACTTGTAGAATTGGACATTGTGATAAATTTTAGACAGTTTATGGGCAGTTTTACCCAGTGCTGGCTGGCTTCTGATAACACTTGAGTGAGTTAGTGTGTATCATCTCTAATTAAAAAAAATAGCAGCCTAAAGAGCAAAAACAGGGAAAGACTGCGAAAAGACAGTCAAGTGAAGTGAACAAGTCTGATGTACAGACTTTTTTTATCCACCTTAATATTAGAGGATACCAGTCTAAGATGGGCTGCTGGAGTTATTCCTCATCAATTTACAAGTTTCATCTGGAGGCAGTGTCTATCTGCTTCCTGGGTGCTATAAGATTTCCATCAAAATACCCTTGGGTGGGCTAAGACAATTATAAACCTCAAAATGAAGAAGCCATTTCTCAATTAAATTGAGAAAAGAAAAACAAACAAACCAAAAACAAACAAACAAAACAAAACCAAAATATCCCTCTGAAAATCTTCTCACATATACACAGACATTATTATTTGTGCTAATAAGTGTAGTTTAATGCATCTCCCAGTCAAAAAAGATGTATATATCGGTGCTACAGAGTGTAGCAATTAGAACCCCCCTGATATCCTGTCCTTTCTGCTCCTTCCCTCTCTCCAGTATTCAAAAGACTTCAGCTGCTAAAAACACTCGCCCTCATATCCCATTCCCCTTGATGTCAGCATCAGCCAAGTTGCCCTCTTCCTTACCTTCTTTACGTCTTCAAAGGTAATTTTAAAGAACACCTCATTTAGCTTTCATTTTACTGAGATTCAGCCTGCCCATAAATCAGAGCTGAAGGGGAACTGGAGAGGGTCTCAGCTAATCAAAGCTCCAATCTCTAAAATGTTTAAATATAAATCAAAATAGTTGAAGGCTCTCCAAAGCTTCAATTTTCTTTGAAAGCCCCAGTTCTTATTTTTTCTGTGCTGAGCTCTCAATTTCATCCTCATCCCTTGAAGGTATTTTTCTAAGTATTTTTTAGTCGTTTTCTCCAAGACATTGAGCTGCCTGGTTCAAGAATTATATTAAATTTTGACCTGTGAGTGAGTTGCTATTGCTCCCAAGTAGAAGCGCTTTGTCCAAATTAAGGTTTTAGGGTTCAGCTCCTAAATTGAAGTTTACTAATGACTTTAAGGCTAAAAATGTTCCTAGAATCTATTGAAAACATGACTTTGATCATCCATTCCATATTGCAGTCAGTACTACATGCTCCATATGTCAGAAATGATAAAATGTTCTTGCCTCCCTCTTTTGCTTCAGAAGTCTGGAAGTCTGCTAAATTAATCTGCTTACCTGTCTTTACCACATCTTATAGTTCTGGAATGCAATATGGGTTAGGAAAGTAAAGAATATAAGCTTATTTCTCTCTCTTCCTCCCTCCCCTCCTTCCTGTGTTAAAGTTATTGCAAGAAAGGAAAAAATTACACATCATAAAAGATATTTTTGTCCCTGCATGTAATCATTCAAGCATGTGAGTTTACCTAAAGAGTTCTCATTGAAAAGCCGCTCCTTTCATTCTTCCCAATATGTGGAGTATCAACATGTCTTATTGGTGCGTTTCATTTTGCTGAAATAACCAGTCTTTCAGAAACCTCCCTTGTAAGAATTAAAACTAGGAAATGTGAACTGGGCATTTTTCCAGGTTTGGGGTGCCCTTGCATCAACACCGATGCGTGAAAGACTTTCTGTGAAAAAATACCCCGGGTTTCTCTGAACAGATGATGTACACATAGTTTGGATTTGATGTATCGACAGTGGGCACACAAGGTTAGGCAAATCAGGATTTAAGGATACGTCTTGTAGCATCCCAGAACAATGCCTGCCCTATCTAGGATGGCTGTTTTTGTCATCAAGTGGGCTGACCTTTTCAGATCTCTCTTGTAGATGCCTGAGTCAGGGCAGATGAACATCAATAAAAATACCAAGTTATGTCAAGGGTTGGTAGATTGTTAGACAAAATTTTCCACGTAATATGCGTTTTAGCTTACTTTCGTCGTGAAACATATTTCTCCAGATGTAAACAGAATTTTGAAATTGGGTTGAATTCAATTGCATCACACAATAAAAAATTTCTTTGTGAAATGTTTTCACCATTCAGAAAGCACATCTTCTACCAACAAAGTATTTAACAAATATTTAGCTGCATGTGACTACGGTTCTCTCTAAACTCTGTTTTGCCCTTATATATAAAATAACTGAGCAAAACAGCCAATTCAGAAATCCAGGGCAGCATCCAACTGAATGGGTGAGTGCTCTCTGGGAGCAACAGCTCCTGTAGGGGAAGGAAAAGGAAAAGGAAAAGGAAAAGGAAAAGGAAAAGGAAAAGGAAAAGGAAAAGGAAAAGGGGAAAATGGAAAGGGAAAAAATGGAAAGGAATAGAAAGGAGAAAGGGGAAGGAAAGGGAAAGAAAGAGAAAACAATACTTCATTTATATAAAATAAAATGAAAACTCCAGGTTCCTTAGACCAATTGATAGTCAACCTTCCCCTTAGAAGATATTTTTTACAAAACTATTATAATATTTTACCTGTCCTCATAGATAACTCCCATTTTTCTCTTTCTCAAGAAAGCAAGTTGGAAAAAGTGTTGGCTAAGGAACAACCTCCCAGAAGGTAATGAAAAAATAGCAAATGAAATGTTGTGCTTCACATTCTCTTGTCTTTCACATCACCATCATCATCCAACACAAAACTGGGAAAAATCAAAACAAAGAAACACCAAGTAAAGTAATATAGGCTGTTTTGGAACTTCCTTTGATACCCTTCTGAAACAAAATCTTACTAATGTTAGGCAATTTTTGCAAAGTGTTAGCACTTGAACAAAGACATTTCCACAGGTAAGAAATCATTCAGCTAGACTTTTCTGAACCAGCTAAAATGCAAAGGAGAAAGAAAACAAGTTTTTTTAATCAGTTCCAACACAAAATCTGGCATGTACAAAATAATTTGTACATAAGTAAAACCCTTTTTACTTGAAAATATGGAATAAAACACTTGTCCACATTCATAAGAACCTGGTACACAGAAATGTAATATAAAGTAAAGAACAATATTGCCAAAATAAAGGAGTTTAAAGTCTCCAAGACTGTATTTTGTCTGGAAATGAGGAGAGCATTCCTATGCACATAAGGAAATAAGTCCTGGGATGTCCCTCGTGGCAAAAAAAAGGTGAGAGTGAAGAAACTCAAGCTACTTTTGACATGAAACACATTGAGCTTCATAACAGAATGATGTGACTTGGGACCTGCAGTACTGGGGAACTGGGCTTAATGATTCAGTTTCTGCTGCTTTAGATTTCCCCACAACTGCAGAAAGCTATACCCAGTCCTACACAGAGCCATCAGAGGACCATTTTATATCTCTTTGGTACTGAAGGAAAAGCAGGGGGGGAAAAAAGAGGTCTTTTCCTTCAATAAGGAAAGGTCATTTCCTTTCTTTCATGTTGTGAGCCTGCCTGACAGCTAGCCATACTGCAGGTGTCACTTGCCAAAGTGCAAATGAATGACTATATAAATATTACTAATCAATGGCAGGTATCAGGACTGTAATTTTCTTAGTATCCAAGTAAACTGCAAATCAGGTGTGGTGCTGCTGACAGCCAGACACTGCAGACTATTGTCTTGCCTTTACACAGGACCTGTGGCATGGGAATATATTAATTTTTAATGGAAAATGTTGTTCTTTATGGTCAGCTCTTTCAGCAGAATTATTTATCAAGGCTGACATCAACCAGATACACTGTACATTGCAAAAGATTGATGGGAGAATGGAAAGGAAGGGAAGGGGGAGAGCTAGTATTTACAAATGGCACGGTTTTTAAAACACCACTACTTGGAATCAAGTGCAATTACAGTGCGTTTAAATGAGTAATAAAGTATTTGTATTGCTAGTTTGCAAATTCAGCATCTTGAGAAGCCCGAATGGATTTTCATGTAATTATTGTCATTAACTCAAAGGAGTAAATGCTCAGCAGAGAGTCTGCTTTAAAAATAAAATTAAAAAAAAAAAAAAAAACAAATAAATAAATTAATCATTAAATGGCATCTTCGTGCTTAGTTCCTCATGTGATCTTCTAAAATATACACCTCATAACTGATGAGTACCTCAGTGACATAGCACAAGCTTCCTGTCTGCATAACATTAGCATCAGGGAAGCTATATTTGGGGTCTTCTGAGAAGTTTCTCATAGGAAGGTGACATTGAGAAATTTTCTTTCCCTGCAGCCTTATTTTTCTGATTTTCTTGCTAATAGACCCATGCTTGCCTTTTCTACAATTGTTATGCACCGAAATTGTTCCTGCATGTTCTTACTGCCAAAACTGTCACAAATTCCCCTGTTAGCCCCTTATTCTAGAAATAACAGGCACTGTGTGTTTCACCACACAAAATCTAAATCAAAATTGCCCATAGTTCTTTTTAGATTTGAATATGTTGTGGGAGAAATCAGCTTAGCAGCTGGCCACTAGTAGAAAAACCTGGTAAACCTAGTTTAAAACAAAAAATAAAAACGAAGAGGTGGTCTCCTCCTCAGCAGCACAAGGAAGAGTTTCTGTCTTTGACCCCATCAGTGCCTCAGAACATGGCCTTGGGTAACTCTCCAACTGTCCATTTTCAATGGCTAAATGGGGGCAGTAGCACTTATCTTTGTGAATTGTTTTCACTGTGATATGAAATGATGATATGAAAGTTCTAATCCCTAGTCAATCCAACAGTAGCATGTGGTGCCTTATAATAAAAGACCCTTCAGCCTACCCCTTAAAAATAGACACTGTGGGATAGAACAGTCTTTATGGTTAGCTAGGTTCTGGAACAAGGTGGAGTTCAAATAAATCAGCAGGGTTTTCCAGCACTGGCTGAAACAAGAGTGGCAAACAACAGAAAAAGTGATAAAACAAACCAAAACCAAGATTACATTAGCCTAGTTACAATGAGAATCCAGTTTTGAGCTGCAAAGTCTGTCAGGAATCTTGTCTCTACCTCTTGTAGCAAACCTCTGTCTCAAGGTGGACATGGAATGGTTACTAGTACAACAAACGACATGGCATTCAGCTCTCTTTTAGAAATTGCAAACACTTCCCCAAGATAAAATTATTTCTCTATTTTGCCCAACTAATTATGACTTTAGACAATATTCCGAGCAAGAAACTGCTTTCACGAAGCCATCTCTGATGCCTTCATTCATATTCTTAGTAACTTGCTCCATTGCCAAACAAGGAATATTTTCTCTCATGATTGCCACAAGCAGGTCCTTGTTCCACCCGGATGTAATATGTGCACTCAGACCAATGCCTGACCTCAGTTTCAACTGCTACAAGAGCAACTCCAAACTCAGAAATGTCAGTGTGTCGAGCAGGGCTTTGCTTTATAAACATTCCTTTGTTAATGAAATTGGAAAAGTTCAGAGAAGGAATTTTCCATGAGTAATCATTCCTCACGTAAACACCACTTAAAAGTCCCTTTCTCCAAATTCACTTTGACAGCTGCTTGGGAAATAATAATAGTAACAAAAAATCTTGGTCTTGTTGTTATATCAACAAAATGAACATCTGCAGGTTCATGCACTGGAGCCCAAATTTTTGGGTCTCCGTCCAAGAGGATGCTCTCTTATTTTGTGGATGGAGCACACCCACTCAGGACAGAAGACTTTGGCTGGTGACCCACTTCTAAGGACCACTGCTTTAGAGGACATCAAGCAATCTATGATGACATTAGTAAAAGAGAATCACCCAGACTTTGTGTCATCTGCTTGTTTCCCAGATCTTAAAAGTCTTTTTCTTTCCTCGGTGCAGTCCACAAGCTGATTCCACCTCCTTCCTCTTATCTTAGAAACAGATTGCCATCTCTTGGGGAAATGGGGCTGGATTTTCATTTCTACAGCACCCTGTG
>VZRU01018595.1:50338-69375 GCA_013398155.1 Pedionomus torquatus
TGCAGAAAAGTAAATTAAGTTGAATATTAGAAAAAATTTCTTTACTCTGAGGGTGGTGGAACACCCAGAGAGGTGGTTGAAGCCCCTTCCCTGGAGATATTCAAGGTGAAGCTCGACAAGGCCCTGGGCAACCTTGTCTAGTTGGGGGTGTCCGTGTGACTGCAGGGAGGTCGGATTAGATGACCTTTGGAGGTCCCTTCCTGCCTAGATGATTCTATGATTCCCTTCAACATTAATTCTGTGAATGGTCTAAAACATAGTCTTTCAGGAGAAAGGACTTAACCTTGTACTGTCAGTCTGCAGGGGAGTCCATATGGCCCCACTTAGTGGTTACTGGAGGTGAGACATACCAGGCTGTGGATGGTAGCACTCACAACAGGCTTGTGCATTTTATTTTTGTTTTATTTTAATTTTTTTTTCAGAAAAGTCCATGCCTGAGTGTTAACGTGAGTGTTAAGAAGAATATAAAAAGTATAACACCATAACCTGTCCCCTTCCTTGACTTTCAAAAAAAATATCAAAAAAAGTCAAGAAGATTCAACTTACATTACAAAATCTAAGTACTGGCAGGTTACAATGAGCTAAAAATCATATAAAAAAATTCTTATAATTTGGAAGTCCTTTTCATTTGCCCTTGCATAATGGCAACCATGGAAATTTTGCTCAGCTTTTCCAAGGTGATTCACTTTCTGGCTCGGAGCAGGCATGGTTAACACCAGGTGCCAAAAAATTCCTTCAAAAAGCATTTTGACCTAGAATGAAAGTTCCAGTCCCAACAGTAACTTTAATAATTGTTCATGCTGCTGCTTTTCTATTTTGAGCCTTTTTAAAAACGCCTCCTGAGAAACAGATTTAGTAGATATCTTCAGTACTTTTTCAGACTCTCAGGGGAAATGTCAATGATGCAGCTTTGCTTTTGAAGGTCATCTTGGGACTTGAAGTTCATGGCTGTTGAAGGTATTCTGCTTTTTCCTACTCATTCCTTCCAACCCTGCAACACAGAGGCAATGCATACAAGTTTTATATGTCTTTTTAACTATTCTAAATTGCCCTGTCTTAAAACAATTTGAGCAAAGGTCATGATTTTTGGAATATGCTCGCTATCTTCCTCCTGAAACTAATCTTCAGATTGGAAGTCCAAACACTGAGGCACATAAAAATATCCGATGCCTTTTGTATCGCTGGTGGGTCTGAAGGGCAAAGTCTGCTAACTCTGGCAATAAAGCAGAGACAACCAAAATAGGTGAATTCTGGTCCATGTGTGAATGCAGACTCTCTCCCTCAAGAGAGAGGAGCAGCTTTGCTGTTTCATTTCCCAGTAACCACCAGGACGCCGCAGAACTCTGTGGGCTCACAGATTCCATGCCATGTGCACTTGGCTTATTAATTAAAACATATTCTTTACTGTTTTCAATACATTAAATTGAATGCGTCTAATGAATATCCAGCTGCACTTTTCCATCTTTATACATAATAATTTAGAATCATAAATTGCACTCGTTCCAACCCAGGAACATTTTGCCCATTATATGGCTGGTGGTGATAATGTATCAGACAGCAATAATGATGCTTGATTTTCATAAGCTGCACTAAATGGGAAGTGCTCAGAGCTACATGTTTTGATTAGCAGACTAAGCAAACCATGACATGAGAGTCCTTATTTACATGGAATACTAAAGCTTCTTTCACAAAGTGATTTATTTAGCCAGAGGGACAATCTAAGTGTACCCAAACTGCCTTAGCTGAGATCTAGATCATCTCAAGGTGGACATCTCTGAGGCACAACACACTTGAAGAATTGCCTAGTCTGATATGTGAAATTGGATGCTAAAATTAATTCTGTAGGTGGTTTACCAAGAAAAGTAGACATTGAATCAAATGCAAAACATATTCTATAGATGTCTGTAAACCTAGAAGAGGTATTTTGCTGCAGATGAAAATGCCTATGCCTTCCATTCCTTTTCTAACGCTCCTCCACCTTCCTCCAAAGTACCTTTGTGCCCTTCATGCCCTCCCTTCACTATACAGCTACACTTCTGTCACTTCACGGGCATAATGCCTTCCTGATTCACCAAAACAAAAGCAAACAAACCCATATATACATTCGCTTGTGTGCTCTGTGTTGTTCATTCAGCTTCACCCGTTGGGTCAGCGTGCGCAGAGATGACCTGGTCCCCTGACAAGGCTGTAGTTTGGCAGGTTGAGGGACATGACTTCTCTCTGTGGGTTTGGGACAACTGCTCAGACAAAGCTGTACTCTACCACATTTTAATGGAATTTCTTCTTTGGATTGTGGCAAATACCTGTGCTTTAGCTAAGCAATGTTGAATTCAAGCCAACCCAAAGGAAGAATGACCATTATGACCATACCCCAGAGGGCCTGGTTTCAAGCCTGACACAAAGACTACCAAGTTAGTGGGGGCAATAAACTAGAGAAGTGAATAAATGAAGATGAAAGAGCAAATAGCTGGTTATTTGTGTGGTGAATACACAATACTCCTCATTGACCTAGGTGAATGAAGAGTTCAAAGAAAACCTGATGCAGTGAGCTGACAGGCTGAGAGTTGAGGTTGTTCAGCCTGGAGAAGAGAGGGTCCAGGAAGACCTAATAATGGTTTTCCAGTACCTGAAGGGTGCTACAGGAAAGATGGAGACTCTTGATCAGGAAGTGGAGCCATAGGAAGAGAGGGAAGAGTTTTAAAGTGGAAGAGGGGAGATTTAGATTAGATACTAGAAATAATTTTTTTACTGTGAGGGTGGTGAGGCACTGGAACAGGTTGCTCAGAGAAGTTGTGGATGCCCCAACCCTGGAAGTGTTCAGGGCCAAGCTGGATGGGGCTTTGTGCAACCTGATCTAGTGGTAGGTGTCTGATTTTGATGATTCTGATTCTATGAAAGGATGGTAACAGTCTGGAAGAGGACCAATAAACTGAATCCCTTCCTCTATCTGATGTTTTCTGATTATATTTTTCCCTCTCTTTATTGTGAAAGTCCTTTGTGGCCCAGTGGACATTAATCACAAATCTGTCAAACTGTTAAGCTCTTTTCCATCATCTTTGCAAAGCTCTAAGTGGAGAAGATGTATGGGGAAGAGCTCCACAGTGAAGGAGCAGCTGGCAGGCATCTAAATACCTGCCACAAGTCCTCTTCACCTGAGCCTCATGCAAAGGGCAATCACACTTCAGTGCTCTTTCCCTGGGAAAAGTATGTTCACCACAACACAGTTGTGTTAGGTCTTAGAGGTCTTGTATAAATGGTACCTCTGCAGATGGCCCTTCTTGGGGGTCAAGGTTTCTAATTCTGGAAGAGCTGGTCCAGAACATGAGATGGGCAGAAGAGCAGCCTCATGCTGGGCAGGGAGCACTGGGCCAGGCCATATGAAATCTGAACTCTTCTTTGGCTCAAACTCACTACTAGTGTTTGACCTCAGCTAGAAAACAACTTCCTAGCTCTGTCCTACCAGACAGAAAGGTCTGTGTTACCACCTTTCACACCTAGCTTTTATAAAACACGTTTTAAGGGGAAGTGTCAAGTAATTCCCATTTTACCTGTAGCTGCATGCAAATAATTTATAGCAAATAAGGACACAGTGGAGAGAGATTCAACATCCAGCAGTGTCCCATTGCACCTGTCCATACTAAGCAAGTCACCTATGGCTCCGAGGTCAGCTGGAAGTGGGGTGGCAGTGGGGGACTTCAGACAGTTGCTCTGAAACACTGAAATGATTCATACTTTTAAATAACTTTGATCTCTGTTTGGAAGCAACATGTGAAGTGTTAAATAACATTATGAAACAAGAACTTGGAAACTTTTCTCCAGTGATATATTTGGTTTAAGGCTGGCTTGGTAAGTGTCCCAAACTACTGAATGTGCCTCTATAACCGATACTGGAGATGACTGAGTGCTGATTGCATTCAGAGATGCACTCGCAGCTCTGCAGCTCTCCAGGCATTATCAGAACCCTCCCAGACTACAAATTGATGCTGACAGTCACCAAGAAATGGGCATTTCTGTCACCTCTGGTAGAAATATCTTGACAACTGCCTCTTCACATCTTGGCACTTCTAGTTCCAGAAACTAGAGATGAAAGTGTAGGGGGAGAGTAGAGGTATTTTATTTCCATGACTTTCATTAAAGTTGTGGTTGGAGACATCCAACTCAGTCAGAGATTGAGCAACATATCCATCAAGGGAACTGATGGGCTATGTTACAGCTTTTATCTTCTGTCCTATGCAGCTGAAGCTTATAAAGTAACTTGGCAAACCTTTCTAGAGATAGTCTGTCACCTGGAAGCTTTACTGCTTTGCTTCTGCTCCCTCTAAAGAGGGAAAGGAGGTGGCCAAATTCATCTTCATGTGACTCAGCTGGGCTGGGGGGAGTCAGCAGAGGGATTGAGCCTGGCCTGCAGTGTGCTGTATCCGATATGAGTTATGTGATCTGACAGGACACGATCCAGCTCAAGGCTTTGCAACAGCATAGGCAAAAATTACATGTGGGCATTCAGGAATGAGGGACCGGGCTGAGACAGAAAGTCTTGCAAGGCAGGGAAAACCCTGGAGAACTAGATTTGCAGCTCCTCCTGCTGCCACAAGAATTGACTGCTGTTCCCATGAGGGCTTGACACGTCCTGGGAGGAGATACCATCCCAGACACCCAATCTCTCTCCCCAGGAGCAGTGGTGACAGCTAGAGAGTCTGGCAGATGCTAGTATAGACAGGGACCAACGCCGTACTGCCATCCGACCACTGACTATTGTGCCCACAGAGCAGGCTGCTTCCAGCCATCTACTGGCTTTATATCTGGCACTGTAGTGCCTGCAGCTTGAAACCGTTATGCCTTTGCTCACCGTTTCCCTGCCTTGAATCGCTCCGTCAGCTTGTAGCCGCGGGAGCCACGTTTTATGTCGAGCTGCTGCAGTCAATAAAGGAGACACGTCCACACCCTTGGCTCTTTGATGAAGATTTTTTTCTTTTCTTTTTTTGCTCATTCTTGCTGTAGTTGGGGTTTTTTTGTTTGGTTGGTTGGTTTTTTGGAGTGGGGTGGGAAAGGGGGCTGGTGCATAAAGTGTGGTTCCGACCAAAAAGCTGATTTGAGTGGGTGAAAAGGCAGGAGATGCTCAGACTGCCATAGGGAGCATAGGCTGAGGACATGCAAGGTCTTCTTCTGCCCTGGAGGGAGCATCCCTCCTGCAAGATGTGCCTGGAAAGCCTGCCAAGGCACCCCTCAGATACCTGAAGTCAAAAACCCCAGATAAGGTTTGTCATTTTAAAGAGGTACAGGGAGAGAGGGGGAGGTGTCCCAGGGGCGCTCTGCAAGGAGAAAACCACGCAGCCTGCACCACTGGTTGGCATCCGAAACCGCCCCTGCCTCTCGACATGTTGAGTCATGAGTCTGGTGGGCTCGTTCCACAGCCTCACGGTATTTCTGTATCCTTTCACACACATTTAGGAAACCAGGGCATAATCCTTACGGTGCCGTATATTTGCGGTGTAAATATACCAGCTGCTTCCTTACCCCCCCTCCTCCTTCCACACACACACACACTGATATCTATTCATATGCAGTCGAATCCAAGGCTGCAAAAACTGACTCACAAACCGTGCCTAAAATTAGCACGTAAAAAACCTAATCCCTCAACTTTTCTGCAGCACAAAACACAACCACCCTTGGGTCAGGGACAAGGCAGGGGCAGGAGAGGTTTAGATTTTTCATGTAGGAATGAGCCATGAGGGGGGTTTCAGGGTGGGAAACACAGCGCATATTCCAGGAAGCTATCAGAGAGATGTTCAAAACAGCCAGTCATCTCACCAACCTCTGGTCCTTGTTATTCCCCTTCCCCCACCGTCTCCAAGTTATTATCTGTTTACCACATTTTTAAACTATAACAAAGAAAAGAGAATAAAATCAATAGCCCTCTTTACAGCTAGGGGGACAAAAGTGTTCAGCTCCCCAGTGGGAAAGCTGGTTCTTTCTTTCTTCCTTTCTTTCTTTCTAATTTTAAACTTCACTTAAGGTTCAGTGATTGAACAAAAGCAGACAAAAAAAATATTGCAGTTATCTGACGTACAGAAGTGTAACACGAAGTCTGCTCATTATGGATAATATTTATGGCAGATCATAACATTAAATTACAACTCAGCCGCCTCAGCCAGAAATTTGTAACACCACACATGTGCTTCTAATTAAGGGCTTTTGAAGTTGCCCTGGATATTTATTTTCAAGGGATTTAGTGCACAGAACGATTAAAGTTTGCTCTTGTTAGGAGTTCTGCAATCGAAAAAAAAACAAACAGAGTGATTGCAAATGGACCTCAAACTAATATATACATTTATTTCTGCATGAGTGTATACGTGCACATCTGTATATCTATAAAAAAATAAAAATGTGTGTGTTAACATAGATAAAATAATATATTAAAAAGAGGGAGACAAAGGCCCCTTTGTTTCAAATGTGGTCTGAGTCCAAAATTTGTGACCGTAATTTTGTTTATAGGAAATCCTTTATAATGCTAGTTTAGTGTTTCCATATGGAATTCTCATAGGACTCTTTTTTTCCCCCTCCCTTTTTTATTTGGATAAGGCAAGAGAAAAGTGAATGTACATTCCAAAGATGCATAGTCATTCCGGATCAAATTCAATGGATTCTGGCAAGAGTTGAAAAACACAGATGCAGTGTTTTAGGTCTCCTGCTGTGCAGCCTCCAGCCGTGAGTGTCTGGTTGAAGCACTTTGTAAAATCATGAAAACCCTATTAAATTCATGAAATATGATATACTGCGTTTTCAAGCTAACTTTCCATTGAACTGTCCATGGAGATGGAATTTGGCTGGCTTGCTTATGCAGTGAGTGTGTACAAACACACACACAAACACACACACATACACACACACATACCCCTCTGTGCACACCAACAGGTACCACCAGGAGCTGCTGCCTTCACACAGAGAGGGCTTTTCTCTCCACTTCTGCAGCTGAGTCTTCGGAAATTAAATCAGCTCAGGAGTTGGTTTCCATCTACCTTTTGCCCTGACCAGTTTAACCAACTATTAATTGACCACCGTACAATTAAACGACCAAAGAAGTCCTGATGTTTTAGTGAAAGGGAAGGTAGCCTCTGACACAGCTGCCCCTCTTCTAACTTAAACCAAAATCCCTTGCTAGGAAACTACCCGACTGAAAGTGGTCTGATATTCTTACTTCATTTCCTATTGGGTTTCACATAATAAAACCATCATATGTTTAGGCTTGGGTTTCTTTTCTCCTTTTTTTTAAATGAAAAAGTGAGAGCAGTCCCCTGAGGAGAATAGTCTTGCTGTTAAAATTGTACGCGAGACACAGGCAATTGCAGCCCTCTGCATGCCTGTCGTGGTGAGAGAAATATGTATTTGAGTAAAACTGGTCTGCCCTTGCTTATTTATGTCTAGGCATCCACTTGGTTGAAAGTTTAATAAAATGTGTGTATACCTGGGCTCGCTATACAACTGCGTGAGGTTTTCTTTACCTCCACGTAAGGCAGATGGAGTCCTCCCATAAAATATGCCGTACTTCCAATTGTGTGTTTTATTCAAGGATCTGTAGGTGCTTTAGGAGCACTGAAATTCATAAATGTTTGGGCCAGAAGGGACATTTCAGCATTCAGTCCATCTAATAGAGACTGTAAATTTCATCCTGTAGCTGCTGTATTGAGCCTAGTAATGTTGACTTCCAGTTTTGAGATGAAGGCTTCAAGAAAGGAGGAATCCATTGCTTTCCCTGGCAGTTTGCTCCAACAGCTAAACAGCCCTTCTGTTCAAAACACTACCAGCAAAAAATAACCCAGGAGTTTTAAGATAATATTGCTAACAAGAGGGTTTAAGTTGTGCATCTGTGATTAAGACTGTCCATGAGTCTTAACTCCAGTATTTTTGACCAAAAATTACTATAATGTGCTTTCTTTCCCTCCGTGATCTCCACCAAGGTCTGCCCCACCAGATCCACAGATAATATTAAAGATTTTCTGTGAAAATTCATGGTGGTGATACTTCAATATCTTTTCATACTTTTGGCACAATCTTTCCTGTTTCTGCTGTGTAAGTTTTCCATCAGTGGAGGTCTGACGCTTATTAAGTGGGCTCACCCACATCTTTTGATGAAAGGTATTATTGCAAGCACTAAAGCAATTCAAAACTGGAAGTTGCTTTGCAAGAGAAACATCCAGAAGTTTTGGCATTTACTAAAATATCCCAGATCCCTTTGGACTGGAAATAAGGGCTTAAATTTCAGGACCACAGTGCATGTTTGACACATTCACTGGCCCCAGATATGCCAAAACAGAGACAATAGGCTGTCTGCTATTTCCCATTCAAAATAAGAAGGGCAAAGGAATGCCAAAAGTCACTTAAGCACTACATTTTTTTATAAATAAAGTTTTAAACTTGAGCTTGTTGCAAAATTGTTTTTTGAGTAAGGGTTAGATGTGAAATCTCTTAGGTTGTGATGAGATGAATTACCTTCTGGAGCTGCCTGTGTATCTCTGTTGACTGAAAAAAGAAGTCCAGTGTCTCTCATTCAGACCTCCATGTCTTTTTAGACATTTATTTTTGTTAAGAATCCCATTTTTTCCTTAAGAAAACACACTGAAATGAAAACAATTGCCAAAATGTTAGTACAGCTGTGATAGTCTATGAACATAAACAGAAAATGGAGATAGCAGAGATAAGAACTCAGTTTTTTGGTTGATTACATATTACAAAGTGGTGTATTTCTGTACAGTGCCACCAGTGTCAAGGAGTCTACTAAGTTACTTTACGTTTATTTAAATGTTATTGATACTGTGATTCACAATACAATACACTGTGGTCTTAAAATCTCCTTTAAAACACTGAATGCTAAAGATGCTAAAGGAATATTAATTAATGAGGTCTATGTTAACAGACATCTCGAGGGGATTAACATGCAAAAATTAGATAGCTAAGTGCATGCCATTTAGGCTTAAAGTGCAATTCCTGCTGAGTTGTGTGAAAATTTTATGCAGAAAAGCACCTGTACTCTCCATAGTGCAACAAAATAATGGGGGACTTATTAAGTTTTACTAATTTGATATATAAAGTGTCAGTTACAGGACTTACATATTGACCGGTTTCTGGATTTTGGTAGAGGAAAGGCATTCACAGGGGACAAACAAAAATGGTCTGGGAATATTTTACCAGGTATCTAGTAAGCAAGGTGAGAGAAAAGAAAATTAGAGATATCCTTGGCTTTGTCTTAAACTCCCCACTACCACCCTAGCACTTTCTGGTTACAGCCACCAACACAGTGCACACCATTTTGACGCAGTCACACTGCTGGAGCATGTCTTTTGCAGAGCTACCTTTGGTCATATTGACCAATGTGCATGTACTTGGGTCCTTGACCTTCCAAAGCCTCCTGAGACTAGAAGAGACATGAACTGGAGGTAACATCAGGCTCTTTGGAGCACCCCTTACCATCCATTGACCAAGATGTCGCATCCTGCCATGCAGGACAAGCACATCCAAATTCCCCAAACATGTGAGCTGTCTCAGACCTCAGTCTCATGAGTGTAGATTTACAGATTACTTCCAGAGATGTCATCAAGGTGAGGAGCGCAATGCGTAGACCTTTCAAAGTTCTCTGACATTACTGTTCTTTACTTATAGAACAAAATGAACAGAATGCCCAGAAAAAGGGGTCTTCAGTAGAGAAGGGGAGGGACTGTTTATCTGGAAGTGTAGTGGTAGGGTGAGGGGTAAAGGTTTTAAACTGAAGGTGGGGACACTTAGATTACATATCAGGAAGAAATTCCTCAGTGTGATAGTGGTGAGATTCTGGAAAATGTTGCCCAGAGACGCTGTGTCTACCCCATCCCTAGAAGGGTTCAAGGCCAGGTTGGACAGAGCTTTGAGCAACCTTATCTAGGGAGAGGTGTATCTGCCCATGGCAGGTGTTTGGACTAGATGATCTTTAAGGTCCTTCCAACCCAAATCATTCTATGATTCTATAAAAGAATGGTATTGTGCGCTTCCGTGCCCCAGCTCTCTCCCTGTTTCTCTACGGTTTAAACTCCAACCGAAATCTTTTTGCAAAACCAAGATTCTATTTACCTCTGAGAAGATGACCTGTTTCTTCTTGCTATTTCGGAAGTGGCTACTGAGGCATCTTTAACCTCATACTCTCTGTCAGGTTACCCTCTGGTCAAACCCATCAGATGAGTACATCTCTCCTTAGTTACTCTCCTAACTACGTACCAAACCAGAACATTTCTTCTTGGGAAGAACCCACTCTTGACTTGTACTTCCACTTAAGTAAAAGATCATGAGAATGTAATAGATGTTTACAGTATTCCTTGTGCTGTTGCCTTTTATTATTTTTTTTTTATTATTTTGGATATTTCAAAAGTAAGGAAGAACAAATCACTCCTACGTTCAGAGCAAAGCTTAATATTTTATAATATCTACAGTTAATAAATCAAAAATAAAATTAACAAACCACTTTTCTCAGCTGAACTCTTAATTTATTTCACATGGACCTATTCAACAGACCATCCTTCTTTTTGGTCCCCTATCTAGCTTTACATAGCCACATATAGTAACTGAGTTTAATACACTGACTTTAAACTCTTTGGAAAATGAATGATATTTGATTCTGCATTCATGCAACATTTTTCAGTGCATCCGGCTACATGATCAACACACAACATGCTAGCTACCAGTACGCAAATATTAATACCTGATGAATCACTTATCATTAGGAAATAACCAATCACTCTATAAATTCTCATTTCCAATAGCCACAGCTACTCATTACTTCAAATCCCATTTAAGGCTTTTCTGGATCACAAAGTCTCTTCTCCCTTTCCAACAACAATAAGACTGTTAAAAATTAACATTGTGCTCATTGCTTAAATGTAACGAAGTGTTTAATCCACCACTCAAGGAGCCTAGATCCTAAAGCTTTTCCTGCTTCCTCAGGCAAAACTCCAGGAAGACAATGTGAAACAAGCACATTGTCAATGGCATCTTGCTAAATACACATGTGGAGGGGGTGTAACTATGGAGTAGCTGGGATGGGCACAGTTCAAGAGTTACTTCCTAAGAACCCTGTGTAGAAAATATGTAAGTGGAAATGTTAGCTTCTTAAAATATATTTCCTCATCCCCTTGCAAATCCCAGTGGCTAAATAATTAATTAAATAAATAAAACTTTAAATGTAATTTGAACATCTCTCTTGCTTGTGGCCTTCTATAATCAAGTTTTCTTCACTCCGTGCCTCTCTCTAGCCAGTTAATCTCATTGTGATAGGAGTAAAAATAAGTATTCATAGCTCTTTCTCTAACGCTGGCACAGCTGACTGTGTTCGGACACATGCTGACTGTGGCCCTTGGGTTGCCTGGTTTGTCCTCTGCTCTTGTTCTCTCACCACTTCGAATTGCTGGTTCTCGTAAGCAGATTTGTCTTCCTCCACAACAGCACTTTCCACTCACAGATCTCACATAAAATGTGGGAACACGCATCAGTTGAGGTCCACTGCAATAGCCACTGTCTGAACGTTGCATGACACGGTCCCTCCCCCAGAACCCGCTGAAGTCAAGAGAAAGGTTTATAATTTACTTCACTGGGGTTTGCGTCTAGCTTGTGAGGATTCAATTTCTAAGGCTGTTGATCTGTTGCCTTCCATGAGCACTAATTTTACTAATGTATTTTTCAAGGCAGTTCAGCTATTGCTCAGATAATTTCAAATCTGTCAAGTCAAATGGATGTGCTGCATGCCATGGTCCATAAGAATGAAAGGTCAGCTATTAATTGGCTTCGGTTTAAGCTCAGAGACTTCAGAAAAGCCCTTTTCACAGCCACAGCACTTAATTTATGGATAGATATATTTGGATCTATTTATTTCAAGAACAAAATTCTCTGGTTTGCAGCCATTGATTTTATAAAAGAGATAATAAAAATGTAATGAGTATGGAGATGTAGAAGTGGAAATGACATGGAGAAAGTAATAATCATTAAAATAAAAATATAAACAAGTCTATAAACTAAACCCTCAAGGCATTTGCCATGTGCAATGTAACTTTTATACCTCTTGCTTCATAATACATAACTTTCAAAGAAAATTAATTTAATTCTTTTGCTAACCTTACCCAACCCCAATCAAGTAATAGGTAGAAAAAAAACCCAATTATATGTACACTCAGTAAGCTTTCATTTAGTTCAAGTGGCTATTTGAGTATTTTGACTGCATAATAAAGATCTGAAACCCATTTTCCCAACAGCAACACCGAAATCTCAGAAACTCTGCTTTTCACGTGAGACTGCTCGGACACTGGAGCTCTGCTTATGCTTCTAAAACAGGTATTTTGTGGGACACTTGATCCCTCTAAATTTCATCAGGTACTTTAGCCATGATTCAGAAATAAACTATAAATATGGGAGCAATCTTGCAGGAGGGACAGGGATTAATGGCCAAAGTATGCTGTCCAACCAACACCTGGTAACGATGGAGAGAAGGACCTCTGGGCCCTAGTCTGAACCGGCACGGAACAGAGGACTGGCCCTTGTCAGCCCATCAGCCCATCCCAGGTGGAACCACCAATATCAGAGGGTTTAGCCATGGCAGCTCCTGCTGCGAGTCCAACCCCACAGCTCCATGCGATGGTGCATCAGAGCTGAGCACCTCTTGGGACGCTCAACGGGTACTGTACTGGCTGTGTGATGCCAGGCAGGAGGTATCTCATGTGGAGATACAAGGGGATTTCCACAACAGAAGCAAAAGGTCAAAAAGCTGTTTAATCCCTCACCTCCCTCCCCCCAAGGTCCTGTCAGGAGATCCCAGTAGTGTGATTGCTGCTTTACTGCAGAAGGAAGGACTGAATCACAGAGATATTGACGTGCGCAGGTTAAAATTGGGACCTTTGGTCCTTAAGTCTTCTCAGAGACATATAGCTTGATTTTTCCCGTTGTGAAGCCTTCCTGCCTCCTGCTGCCTTGAGCAGACTTCAGAGTGCACACACACAGATTAGAAAATCACACTGACTGTTAAAATGCATGATTACAGATATTTCCATAATCACAGGCAAACATGTCAGCTTTAAATGGCCCTACTCTCAGGTTCCCCACCTGTAAAACAGAAAACAAGGCACTTTCCACACTTCTCCAAGGCTATTTCTAGAGGTGAATGAGATCTCAGACGACAGAAGAACCATGATCAGAAAGCCCAGAGATAAAAGAGAGTTTATGCTGCAGAAAATATTATTAAGAGGCCTTCAGAATCAGGGGAAGTTGTTCTGTGCTAAGAAATCCCTGAAGGTTTTGCTACCCTTGAGTTCACTGATATGGCTGAGATATCCATAGTCACATAAAGATTGCAATTCTGTAAGCAGCTGTGTTGATTGCCAAAGGCAAGATCAACAAAACAGTCATTATCATGGTTCATATCAAATAGTTTTTAAAACTGGGGGAGCACCAAAAGCTTCAGCTCAGTAGGTGGCCTGCTCCTGTGGCTGAGCCTCAGAGGACAGCAGAGCAATCCCTGTGTCCCCGACTTCACCGGGGCTTGAACAGGGACGTAACATCTTTGAGTCACAAGCAAACTTGGGAGCTTTGGACAGATGATAGAATCATAGGATCATAGAATGGTTTAAGTTGGAACTGATCTTAAAGACCATCTAGTTTGAAACCCCAGCCATGGGTAGGGACACCTCCCATTAGACCAGGTTGCTCAAACATTCATCCAACGCAGTCATGAACATTTCCAGGGATGGGGCAGCCACAGCTTCTCTGAGCAACCTGGGCCAGGGTCTCACTACCTTCAAAGTGAAAAATTTCTTCCTGATATCTAATCTAAATCTATCCTCTAGTTTGAAACCATTACCCCTTGTCCTATCACTATATACCCTTATAAAAATTCCCTCACCAGCTTTCTTGTAGACCCCCTTCAGATACTGGAAGGCTTCTATAGGGTCTCCCTGGAGCCTTCACTTCTCCAGGCTGAAAAACCCTAACTCTTTCAGCCTGACCTAATAGCAGAGGTGCTCCAGCTGTCTGAGCATCTACCTTTGTGGCACTCCTCTAGACCTGTTCTAACAGGTCCATGTCCTTCTTGTGCTGAGATCTCCATAGCTGGACATAGTACTGCAGAATAGGTCTTATCAGAGCAGGGTAGAGCAGAATGCCCCCCCTTGACCTGCTGGCCATGTTTCTTTTGATGTACCCCAGGACACAGTTGGCCTCCTCCTGAGTTTCAGCCCTGTGGGTACTGGAGTCCTCAGATATGCACATTTCTGCAAGAAAGCATGAACTTAATGCAAGTGTGATAACATCATTCTTCCCTATGTCTTCCTCATTTTCATCTCAGTTAACAAACAAGGCATTCTTCCATCTTTGGCTAGAAAGACATGTGGGAGAAGTATATTACTGAACAGGTCTTAAACCAGGACAAAAGCAGCCAGAAGCCAGCTGCCTGCAGAGCTGGAGTGGTTCATCGTGCTGCTGCTCGTTGCTTGTGCCCCAGGATGGGATCTGGGGAGATGCAGCTGCCAGGTTGGACGAATACTTTGGCAGACTGAATGCAACCCACAGGATGAACATTTCTGGCTGACCCAGCCTCTCACTTGCTCTCTGCTTTGTGCATGTCCATTCTCCCACAAGGCAAAGGCCTCCTGACCCAAGTCATGGCCTGGGTTTATGTCTCAGGACATCAAGTTCCAGCACGAGTCAAGGTAATTACAAGGCAGGAACTGCAATACCCAATGTCCTCTCACATCATCCCCTGTGTCTGGATATAAACGACTGCTGAACTTCAAAAGTAATTCATTTTTCCAGATTCTCAGTTTCTTAAGCATTTACA
This sequence comes from Pedionomus torquatus, assembly GCA_013398155.1. Classification (NCBI taxonomy): domain Eukaryota; kingdom Metazoa; phylum Chordata; class Aves; order Charadriiformes; family Pedionomidae; genus Pedionomus; species Pedionomus torquatus. Next base: position 65,178 of record VZRU01018595.1, read on the forward strand.
ACTTAAAATACTTATCTCTCCCATTACCTCAACCAACTTGTTGATATGTCAAATGAGGAACATGTTGGCAAATTGGCTGCAAATGTTTCTTCTCCTTCCGCTACCCTGTCCAAAACATACAGATTACGCCATCCTGAACTCACATAAACTCCCAACTGTGTTTATTTCAGAGCTGTAAAGCTGATTTGACTGTTCAAATTGATACAAGGAAATAGAAACAAATCACTTTACAGCCTCCAAGTTGGCTTCTGCTGCCCAAACATCTTTCTTTGTGCCTCAGGCCTCAACAATCCTCCACCAAATGGGTCTGAGCACAAGCCATGTAGATGACTTAGTTCTCACATGTGTTCTTTGGGGCTTTTCATACTCAGGTCTTCATTTTTCCCCCTTCTTTTAATTTCCAAATCTCTGCTTCATTTTACCCATTCGCATACTTACTGAGGACCGTGACAGTGTCCTTTTAAACCAAATTATGTCTCCTTGAATGGTGTTGTGTCAGACAATCCAGAAAGCTATCATACATTTTTCCTCTAGTATAAACTATAACAAGAACTGTGTGAATAACTGATTTTTTTTTTTTAATGCTTGAACTGAAAAACTAAGAAAAAAAAATTAGTATTGAATGAGTCTTAAACTGCTTCATTTTTCTCAAAGGAATGAAAACAAGCACGAAAACACAATAACTGTTTTATTGCAGTACTTTTTGCCTTTGAAAAATTATCACTGAATTTAGCTAAACTAGGCTTTAAAACATCCAGACTGTAACTCTTTGATTTTCCTTCCTTGCATTTGATCTTTTTAATTTTCTTCTGACAAAGTACTCTGCTAAATACAGCTGTTATTGCTAGATGCAGAGTGACCTGAAACTGCTTTTTTAGCTATAAAAATGAATCGTACTCTCAAAAATTATTCTTCTATATCCAAAGAGAGAGATCTAACCTTTTCCTCCAGTATAGCACAAAACTAAATGATTATGTTATCTTTCTTTTTTTAATCTTTTTTTTTTCTTTTTTTTTTTTTTTTTTTTTTTTTTTTTTGCCAAGATTCTTTACAATCTTGGCTAAAATCTCCCTGGTAGTTTCTGAGGTAGCTTCTTCTTTACTATCCCTAATGGCAGAGGGTGAAGGACAGGGACGGAGGCTCTCAGCATCCTGCCTAGAAAGCTGTATCTACTTGTGGTGGGGCATGGGACTTTGCTGATACTGTAGACATGGAAAACATAAACCATGTCCCAGAGATGAAATATCTGATGTCAAAGGCAGCATTATTTATAGTGTGTTTCTTTCATTGACTGTGTCGCTATAGTAGTTCAGCTCTTCCTAGAAACACAGGAAATCCCAGAGCAGCTGCGTGGAGAGTATTTTACTCCATAACAAGGACCCTTGGGTGCATATTGACCCCAAAGCTAACTCTGACTTTGGCTCCAGAAGAGGAGTTCAGATTAAGGGATTCAAACCAAGTGGAAGCAGCCCTCAGTTCTTCTCACTGCCGCTGGCAAACTTCAGCCAAACCGGTGGCTTTCCAAGTCAACTTTTCATGACCCTCCAAACTAATCCCAACCTTTGCACTGGACTCAATACAACTGGCAAATTAATGTTATAAGCCTCATTATGCCTCCTTTAGCCTCATAAACCCTATATTACCCAGGCACTGGCCACGGAAAAGGCACTCAAGGCCACACAATCCTAAGACTATGGTTTTTGAATAAGCTGAGACTAGTTAGATGTTTCCTCCACATAACTGGAAACCTTCATTGAAACAAAATGTTGCATTTTGAGCATTACAATAGAATGTGGTACTAAACCTAACCTTGGCTGTAGATAAGGCATATTCTTCCGTGTGAGCATTCACTGTGAATAAAACAAGCTGTTGTAAACTCTGCTTTTCCCTTCACAGTCTTGCCAAAGTCCAGCTGTAGTCTTGGGTCTGCAACACATCTTTCAAATCCTATAAAAGTAACTTGCACAATAATATAGGGAATGAGAAAGACATAAACCATCACAAGAAACTTGAGCTTGAGGTACCCAGATAAACTGATATCAATATTCTCTATTACCAGAACTTGCAAATTTGAAAATAACTGTAGCTCTGTAGTCTCCAGTTTTATAGATGCTACCCCTAGTCTAAGCCCATACTGTGCCAGGAACATGAATTGAGCAAAAATTCAGAACAAGGCAACAAAATCGACCAAGAGGAACACACGGGGTCACCAAAATTCAAACCTAATCATCATTCTGCAGCAATTATTTGCATGATCATTGCCCTATCTGAACTCTAGCCTCCTGTGTGGTCATACTGCTAACCAAAAATTAGGAATACAGCATTTTTAAAAAAAAACTGTACAAATCATCAACATAACTGACCTGTACAAATTCTAAAATTCCAATACTTTTTAAATTTAGAAATAAACTAAAATTTTAATGAATAAATTTAAATTTTGAATTGCCAAGATCTACCTCCATCTTTTCAAAAATGACTTCTGCAGCCTACACTAGCCTTAAATCTCACTGCTTACCCTAAATGTGTGCCCCAAACTGGCTCACCCACCCAGCTGTGGGAGTGAACCCAGTGTTACTCACATACATGTGATGAAATTGGGGATGCATCGCACAGAGACACCAATAGCACTTTTCCACCTCTTTCCACTTGAATAACCATGTGTGAATTGCTGAAGCTGGCTGTGGTTTTGGCTCTGCTTCCCTGTTTCACAGACCCTAATTCTAATCTGATTCCTAACTCCCCCTCCCTCCTTCTCTTTCCTCTGGATGAGTCAAATATTGACCTAATCCTGGCTGTCCAACATTTCTTCTCTGGAAGCTCAGCCTGGACACATCTCCTACCCTTGGCTGGGCTATTTACAGTACTCACACTTAAAAATTGAACACAGAAGGAGGTCTGGCAAAATCTTTCTTTTTTTCTCTCCCTTCCCTTTCCTAACAAGCATCAAGGTTTCAGATAAAACATGTCACAGCACAGACCTTAGTCTCATTTGTCTCCTGTACCATGGGCACTAACCCCACTCCCATTGTTAGCTATGGACTGGGCATGCAAGCTCCCACCATAACCAAGGCAAAACGGTAAAAAATGCCCCTTGTATGAAAAAAATAGATCAATAAACTAGGACCCTTTTTCTAAGTCCATAAATCAGTCATCCTCCAGAAAATGAAAGGCAGATTCTGGTGTCAATTGAAGTCCTCAATGAGGACCATATGGGAACCAAAGAGATATCGTCACCTGCATCCATGGGGAAGGCTGAACCTCAGTCAACACTTGATGCAACCCAAGGCACTCCCAGTGTTTTGCCCACCCAGCTCACAAGGCATGCTTACACCATGGTGGCCAGAGTAGGTTAGTCAGGAAAGGCCAAAATTTTAGACATGAAGGACACTTAGGTATGTCGGTACAGGTCTAAGCAGCACAGGAAGGGAAAAAGAACCAAGAAATTGGGCTGGGATGCAGCAGTCAAATGGAGGGGAAACTGTAAGACAGGAAACAAGTCCCAACATGAACTCAGTTTGTAGGAGCAAGCTCAGTGGAGGGACTTCACCAAAGATGCAGGAGGTCTGCTGAGCTATGCCATACAGCCTCCAACATCCAAGGGTTCTGCGGTTCCCCCCAGAATGAATTCTGCCCAATCCATTGACACACCAGGAAAATAAGCAATCGCACACTTGTACTTTTACCTTTCAGTGTTAGGGGTGTTTCTTTCAGAGGAGACCCTCACAAAATATCATCTGACCCACTCAGGGAACAATTTCCCTGGCATTTCTGCTGGGAGAGTGAAATTCTCCTTTTCCTGGCTCCACAAATTCCCCATTTAATATCTTTGCCTCAGCAGTCAACTTTCCTGGACCATGAGCAAGTACCCTTATTAGGATTAGGATTAAACTAATCTGTGTATGTAATTTGACCCTCTTAGTTCCCAAATTTAATTTAAAAGCTTTTTGAATTTCTGCTAAATAATACCTGCCCCTAATTAGAAACATTATTTAATCAGTTTTCACATGTTTTCGACCTTATCAGATGCTTGTCACAACCCTGTGTATGATTTAATCATCCTGCTTGAACACTAACATATTGGCCACCAAAATATGTCAAAGATGTCATCTGAAGGCAGGAGGTATTTGTTGCTTCAGTTACATACAGTTACAGTTCTCTCATAACAGTAATAAAGCACCGGGGGGGGGGGGGGGGGGTG
>VZRU01018595.1:78915-93418 GCA_013398155.1 Pedionomus torquatus
CCCACCAGAAGGTGGTGCCCATCTTCCACAAAAGAGGGGGCAAACCCTTCCCTGCCTTTGGTCCGCTTTGGGGGCGATACCTCGAAGCCCACCCACGCTCCTCCAAAATGGTCACAGGACAGCTGATGCCAGACTCCCTCAGAAAGCAGGGTGGCATTTTCCCAGGTGGAACCCGCAGTATAGCTCACCAGGGTGCATTGCAGTGTATTTGCTCTTAAGTGCTTATATCTCAACTGACTTTTTAATCAACAACTCCCTGCAACTGTAATTAGCAGTTTAATAAAGCCATAATCCTGCCTGGATATTCATTTGCTATTTAAAGAGCACAGAGCGCCTGAATCAAGCTGCTTATCTTTGTCTGAAGCCGCACGTGGATCCCGAGGTCTGTGCAATACTTTGAAGCTACCCCAGCTTGCTCTTGACAGTCCATCAAAGGCAGATGTGGAATGAGGAGCACAGAAAGGTCACAGATTTGCTTTGGTATAGGAAGGAACCGGCTAAAAGCATCAAGAGGGATACAAGCTTCAGCCAGTCCTCTGGTATTTTCCTGTCTCCTGCTGTACTGGCAATTTGCATTTCTTCCCTCCAGCTCGCTGCCAGCCACACATCAGCAGGCTCCTTTCTCGGTAGCTGCAGCAGCACACAGGTACTGCTTGGTTACTTGGCAGAGGTTCTGTCCCCTCTCCAACCAGCAGCTTGTCACACGCTGCACCAGGATCTGGAGTGAGGGTGGGATGCTGCTGGGTGTCTGTGTCATGTTCCTTGTCCACCCTGCAGCTCTGTGTCACAGCTCCACGACAGCAGTGGGCCATTTCGTGGTCCTCATCCCTCAGAGGAGAAACCACTGCCCTGGGCAGCTCACACCTTTCTCAGCCATGGTTCAGGCGGGTCCTTTCTCCATCAAACACCTAAGATAAAGGGCATCACCATGGGGCTCTAAAGTACAGCAGAGCATTGGCAGGACACAAGCTAAGAGGTTTTCTAACCCATGGCCTTTGTGATTTACAGTTAGTAAAGAGATGGAGCTTGGAGAGATCGTTGTAGCTGACCATCCCAGTGAGAGGCAGCTGTACACGGAGCAGAAGTCGAGAGCCCAGGACATGCTGGGGAGAAGCAGAAATCGGATCCACCAACTTTTTGGGTATCTCACAGGAGAAATGAAGGAATATGGAGAGTGGATGAAAAGTAAGCAGAGGGATGTGTTTGGGGCTTTCTTGCTAGGAAGAGCTAGCTGGGGACATCAACACTGCTCACAGTACTTCCAGTGGTGGGGCACGAGATGAGGGTCCATTCCACCCCTTGAGTCACAGCAGAGACAGCATGGTCTGAGCTTACTGCAAATTTCTGGCCTTCTAACCCAAATCATTTTATTCTCAGGAGGGTAATCTCACTGTATCCTCTTGCCATTACCATGGCTGCAGGCACAGTTCAGAACAGGCAAAGGACATCTTTCACACTTAATCAGTTATGTGTCATTAGCTTCAAGCCCAGAATCACATGTCAGAGTTGGGGGTCTGGTCCTGTTGGGGCCAGCGACTGTGTCCTCATCTGAGTGTGGGCTTGGGAAGGGGACTTGATTCCCTGTTGTGTGCGCAAAGCCTCTTGTATTACCAGCCCTGGGGGAGCAATAAGTCCTGTGGTTGTGATGTTACTACAAAATACAAAGCAAGAACTGATCTCAAAATTTTGATGTCCAGACAGGAACAATACATGAGCAGATGGTCTTCATTACCCAGAATGGTTTGGGATTTGGAGGTTTGAGAAGCTATGTAAGACTATGGGTCCTCTGTTAAGGCTAGGTTCTTTGGCTGTACAGCTCCAATGGGAGAGAATTAAGAAAAAGCCATGTACATGGCCAGGCTGTAGAGTGGCTATCATTGGTGGAGGACATGGGCCGAGATGACTCCAGGCAGGCTGGCAGTGTGATTCCCAGCCGTAAGGGATCATCTCATCCTACTTTCTCTTTACTCTGATGGTCCATGCTTGGTAGATTCCATGTCCTGAAGAGTTTTGGCCATGGCCCATTGGTTATATTTGAATACTTATATTTAATACTTGTGTCTGAAACCAAGAGTATTGCTGTTATATTTCATACCTCAGCACCAAATATTAGTAATAGTTTTTCCAGAAAAGCCTGATTATTTTATTCCAGAAAAGCCTGATTATTTTTCTCTAAGAAATTCATTCCTCCTTGGTTGTAACTGCCTGTGTCCCCAACAACGCACAGCCTGAGGGATGTTTGTGAAGCCATCCCTTAGCCTGTGCTCCAGCCTCTTGGGTGGGCTCTCCCAGTAATGCTGAAGAGATGCAGAGTGGTACCCAGCTTTTCCAAGATCCTCTGTTTAAGCTACTCTTATTGGAAAGCAAAACTTGAGTTGACTGTAAATACAGCACCGCAAGTGGAGTGGGGAAGAGAGGACTTTTTTTAGGAATAAGTTATTGCCCAAGATTCAAGGAGTTGTATGACACTTTATGCTGTGTCTGATTAACAATCTAAACTAATTGATTCAATTTTAAATATTTAAGAAGATGGAAGCTAAATACACACAGGGCATGAATATATTGTGCATGCAAACAGCACCTCTTATTTATTCCACTTACATCACATTTAATCACAGCAGCACAGGAATGGTTACACCTTCCCCAGAAATGTGGCAGAAAAAGACCTTAAGTCAATTTGCAACAGAAGACCCAGCAGCAAAAAGTTACTGCAGTTCTACAAGACCCTCCTCTGCTTGTGGAGAGCATGTACATAGATGTACATTAGCGTGTACATTATATTGCTGTCCTCAGGCAGGCTGCCCACACACATCCCATCTGCACTCAGCTGAGGTACCTGAGGTTGGTGCCCATTTGCACTGTCTGTGCTCAATGGTTTTCTCTAAAGAGCAATGGCCCTTTCTCCTTTGGAAGTGTCTCTTTCCCTGAAATGCAATCCAAGCTATAAGTCTTAATTTTGGCTTTTTGGTTCCCAAAGTACGCTTCAGGCACCTTTGAGAGTTTAATCCCATCTCCTCTCTATGGTGAACCTCCATGTCCTGAGTCCCTAAAACAAGAAAATTGTTTCCTTTTCACATTTCCCTACCCACCCACAAAGTCCTTTCAGGCTTTGCCTAAGTCCCTCTCTGCATCTGAATTATACACCAAAAAAAAAAGGGACTATCTCATAAGTAAATTTATAGCAGAATCCTAAGTAATCTACCATGCAAGAAAGACTGTTCTTTGACCACTATAAATAAATTACTTTTTTTATTAATCCCTCCATGAACTTTATAGCAGTGCCCAGTCCATCCCTATTAGCTTTTCAAGTGCCAGATGCAAAATATGCTCAGACAGCAATAAATCAGAGACTGGTTTTACAGTCCTGTTGATACATTGCCTCTGTTCTGTGGCCAGAAAGTGACTGTAGAGATAAGTGTGCTTTGAGAGAATCCTGCTGAAACAATGCCTTATCACCGGCATTTTTATTTGATCTCCTCCAGACAAGCCCTTAATGGTGCAGCTGGTGGACTGGATCCTGCGAGGGACCTCTCAGGTGATGTTTGTCAACAACCCTCTCAGTGGGCTGATAATTTTAGTGGGGATCTTCATCCAGAGCCCCTGGTGGATGCTCACAGGGTGTACTGGAACAACCGTGTCCACATTAACTGCTCTGGCCCTCAGCCAGGACAGGTAGGTGCTACCTCGCATCTGGGAAATGAATAAACATTGATCCTTATGGTACCAGAAACCCGCTGATGGGACATAACCCCCCATTTGAATACATTAGAGGCAGCAAAACGGCAGACTGTTTTTCCTTATGTATGATTTGGAAGCAGTTAGGTGAGGACAGAGCTGTGGTCCAGGAAGAACAGGTCTATCCCCATAGCTGGCTGCCTTTGTGAGAGTAGACAATTACCGCTTTCTGCTAGCTATTGTCACAGCCACAGTCAAGAGGAGCCCCTTAAATGATCATTATTTAATACTCATAGAATCATAGAGTTGTCCAGGTTGGAAGAGGCCATCAGATCGTCAAATCTAACCATCAACTTAACACTGACAAAAACTACCAGTAACCCATGTCCCTCACCACCATTTCTGCCCAGCTTTTAAATACCTCCAGGGGTGGTGACTCCACCACTGCCCTGGGCAGCCTCTTCCAACACTTGACAACCCTTTCAGTGAAGAATCTTTTTCTAATATCCATCCTAAACCTCCCCTGGCACAACTGGAGGACATTTCCTCTTGTCCTATTGCTTGTTCCTTGGGAGAAGAGACTGACTCCCTCCTTGCTACAACTTCTTTTCGGGGAGCTCTAGAGATTGAGAAGGTCTCCCCTCAGCCTCCTCTTCTCCAGGCTGAATTCCTCCAGCTCCCTCAGCTGCTCCTCACAAGACTTGTGCTCCAGACCCCTCACCAGCTCTGTTGCCCTTCTCTGGACATGGTCCAGCACCTCAGTGACTTTTTTGTGGTGAGGGGCTCAAAACTGAACACAGTATGTGAGGTGAACCCTCCACATTCTCCCCTCCCACACAACAATGCAATGCAATTGCATCTTCATCACTTCTTCATCACTTTTTCAATCCCTCCCCTACACTCTCCTCACCAGGAACAAGATGCTTATGAGCAGGACACTTAGAAACTTCATTTCAGTGGGTCACTGTGACAGGTCAGGTCACCATCAGCACAGCTGCCTTCCTTGCAAACAATTCTTTTGATTGCAGATCAGCCATTGCATCTGGGCTGCACGGATATAACGGGATCCTGGTGGGAGTGCTCATGGCAGTCTTCTCTGACAAAGGAGATTATTACTGGTGGCTTCTTCCTCCTGTGGCCATTATATCAATGGCCTGGTAAGTGCTATTTCTCCACCTAGGGTCATTTCCCAGAGAATGAGGAGCCCTGCTATGTACAGCTTAAACACTTTGGAAGCCCCCTCTGCATCAGCAGCTCCAGTCATAGTAGCCCTGGAAAGAGGCATCCATTGATGCATGGACCTCTTCACCGTCCGGGGCTGGACTGACCCGGTGCCCTCCCTCTGGCTGAATTCAATATTCCCCCTCTCGGATACGCAGCCGGTCATGGGCAAAATTAATTCCTCCAAGCAACTCCGAATGCCAGACAATGTCCTTTCAGGATTAAATTTACCATTTCTAAATATGGACGGTGCTGCATAATCTATTTAACAGCCTTAACTGAAATTAATTCAAGAGTCACATTTTAATCACTGCTGGCAATAAGATGCAAGTCATTACTGCATTTCACTGCTTTTAAGATCAGATTTTTTTTTCTTCATTTTTTATTTCTTTAGCTGCCCTCAGCAAAGTTCATTTTGTAACAACCTCTCAAAACCCAGGACATGTTGCAAGAATGTTTGGTTTGTCTTGTCTGCCAGAACTCCTTAAGGCTTTCTATTCAAAAATTTTTTGTTCTTTTAGCTCACAAGACTTAAGGGTAGAGACGAAAGATTTTTAAATTAGACATTTCAGTGATTTTTTCAACTGATACTTTGAATTTCAGCTTTAGAAGTCAGCATTTCTTTAATTGTTTCCTTTTTTTCCTGACAAGATATATAACTGGCAGAAGCTTTGTATTTCAGCAAGAAATTAGGACACCATTTTCACTGAAGTGCTGATTATTTTTTTTCCTACAGCTACAAGCAATGAAATCTGTAAACTGCTCTGGGAACCGAATTTGTCATAAATGAATAGACTTCATCTGAGATTATACAGGGAGAACAAAGCATTTTTTCTACTAATAATATCTACACAACAGGACACAAGATGTTGCTTTTGAAATGCCAAATAATTTGGGTGGGGGGTTTATATTAGAACCGGCTTAACGACTTTCTAAGACTCAAATGCAGCTTCTTGAAGAACTCAAGGCATTAAAATCAATTTTTCTAAACTGTGTGATATCCACTGCTATTTGGAGCTTGCCCATAAGAACTTCTCAGATCATTCATATTGGAAAAGCTCAGATGGAAGCAGCAGGACACAGCCTGTTGCCGTCAAGGACAGTACCTGGCCTTGCAGTCTCTTCCACAAGCTTTCTGGGTCCCATAAAAGGCAGGTATTATCTCACCGGTATGTCCCCAAAGAGCATGCATTCAGGACCTTCACTTAAAGTGGAAATATGGCAGTCTAGAAATGTCCTGAGGAAAGAAAGTTGGGTGAAGTTTATAAACCCAGTTCTACAGCCAAGAATTTTGGGAACAATCGTGCTATCTCAAGGTTTGCATGCATTTTAGTATTTGGTCTCTAAATGTTTTGAGGGTTACCCCAAACACTTTATGTCCTAAATAGATTCAACTATGTTTCTTAAGAAGGAAGTTTAGTTTTCAGAAAATGCCATATGATTTCGGGTGGCACCTGGGCAGCACACAGCAACACAAGTCTCATTAACATGAGCAGGAACATCAGTCAAGTTCTGGGTCACGGCTGGCACAATGCCTTTCACAGCTCTTTTTACAATACTGACTTTGTCCTACACTCTGTCAGGCTCTGTATGTCCTAGGGACTACTCAGTCCCCCAAAATAGTGTCTAACACAGCAAATGTTTTACATCTTTCTTAATGGAATGTTTACCATTTGATGACCTCTCTTGCTTTATTTCTCTTTTAGAACTCTCTTCTGTTATCTCTGGAATTCTCTTCTGGTATCCTTCAAATGACTTAACATGCAAAAAGAAAATCACTTCATTTCTGACTCCCTCCTCCCTCATCAAGACAGGTGATTTTTATGCCATCTAGAGCTCTCCAAAGGTCTTTGTGTGACATTCCCAAAATTCTGTTTCTTATTAGGTTTTTCTACAGAACAAGAAGCCAGATGACCTTTCTCCATCCTTGCCTACATCCTGTAGTGGATGCAGCTTTTTTCTTTGAGTCCGGAGCTCAGCACAGCCGGCAGAGGGCTTGCATGCTAGCCAGCTGTCCTGAGAGAACGCTGTGGAGTTTATACCATCCATGAACGGATGTGACAATTGTTGCAAAACGACAAGTAGCGTTCTGTAATTTTTTGTCTGATGTAGGCTAAAAAAATTAAAGTGCTCAGTACCAGATGTTTCTAAAAGGAATGGCATTACTTCACATTTCCCAGAGCTTACGACCAAAGCCACAGGCTGTTTCATGGCTGTAATTGTTCTGAACAAGTTATACTTATTTCTCTTCTCCTTCTGTTCTCAGTCCAGTCCTGTCCAGTGCTTTAGGATCCATCTTCAGTAAATGGGACCTTCCCGTTCTCACTCTGCCTTTCAATATTGCGGTGACTTTGTACTTGGCAGCCACAGGACACTACAACCCCTTCTTCCCGACAACCCTCATCAAACCTGTGGTGTCGGTGCCCAATATCACCTGGTCTGCAATCAATGTGCCACTGGTAAGCTTCACCCCTACAAATTTATGCTATTACATTAAAAAGATGAGCCTGAATAACAATTTCACATGGGTCAGAATGGGGGTATGGGTATGATACATACAGCCAGACACAATTCACAGAAATACATGGCTCAGTTCAGTCCATAGAGGACAGTGCCATCAAACCCCTACAGAAAGTCCTGGCTGAGCCAGTAGAGGGGCTGATTGAGCCAGAAGGTAAGAAGCTGCTGAAACTCTCACTTGACCTAAAATTGGACTGCCCCAAAACAAGTCTTCAGTGCTGTCAATACAGGAGCACATCTGGATATGCACTCCCACTGTCCAGATGTAGTCAAAAGAACATCAGCGAGGCAGTCAGTGATGATGTGAAAAGAGAGAAGAAACATCAGGATCCCAAAGGAGCAGAACCCATACACAACCCCCTCTAGCTCTGGAAGATCACCTTCCCAAAGCAATATAATATGCTTCATATAATACATAATAAAGTCAAATAAATTAGGCCCACCTATAATGCTTTAGGTGGGCCTAACACTAGGCCCACCATAGCATTATTTTTCTAGGAAGGTTACTGTTTTTCTCTTTCACTTAAATTACCAAAAAAAAACCCCAAAAGCAACACAACAAAAAAAAAAAAACAACAAATGGACACCAAACCAAAAAACAGCCCCCATCCACCATATAACCATCCCAAAAGAAATAAAAGTCCATCTTGGACTGATGAAGTTCAAACCAAACAGTGAATAAACTCTGGTTGGAAGAAAATAAGAGCCCGCATTTACTCATCAGTCCCACTCAGAGCCAGGATTGCTTCCTTTCTTTCTAACAGTTAGCTTGGAAAAAGTAAGTGCTGCATGCTTTTAGGTGCAGAGATACAATAACTTGCCTTTTTCTGCTGGCTGCTGCAGCTCCTGCAGTCCATCCCAGTTGGTGCTGGTCAAGTGTATGGTTGTGAAAACCCCTGGACTGGAGGCATCATCCTTCTTGCTTTACTTATCTCCTCACCGCTTATTTGTTTGCATGCTGCAATTGGATCAACAGTGGGAATGTTTGCAGGTAAGAAATATTTACCAAAGTAATTTTTTAATCAGGGAATCTTGACACTAAACATTATAAGACTCCATCCAGACTTTAGAGCTGTGCAGGCTCAGACATACTTGGGACAACACTCCCGTTCTTGAAGCTGTCTCTAAATTCAGCAGGTCTTGCTGAAGGCCACACAGCGCAGTGAAGGCAAGAACAGGAACAGATTTTCTTTAAACTTTGAGTTTGCTACTACATTTGTAACTCAGACAGGTGCCTTGTTCCACCTTGCTTAACCTTCCTGCCATTGGATGTGATGAATCCTGTGGAGATGATGATAAGGAAACCTAGAGGAATTGTTTCAGAACTGGTCTCCTGCCACTGCAAGTGTTTCAAATTACTATATGCAGATGCCTACGCCAGAGCTCCTCAGTCAATGAAAAGAAACAGACTTTTCTGGGATGCAGTTCATTCTATCCTGCTGCAGATTTGTAAAAACAGCTAAATTAATGCCACTCAAAACACCCTGTCTCTCCACTAACCAGAGAAACAATCTCGAGTTAAGAAAGATGAAACTGACTCTTGAAGTTAGACAAGATTAATGTCACTCATGTGACTGACTGCAGTAAAAAAAAGGTATGATGGAATAAGTGTGGTCTGAGATAACAACCTTGGAAAAGGCACAGCCATCCAGCAATAAGTTCTCTGTGCTCGGAAGCGCTTTGTACGAGACGTGAGATGCCTTATATTTGTGGTTTTTAAGCAAAACTATCCATTATTTGTGTGGTTAGGACTACTTGGCAAGTTTTCTATGGGTCTGATATTTAATCTAGAAGAGAAAGGTCAGGGGAAAGTATCTGAGGATAAGCATGGCACCAAAACAGAAGACAAATGAGGCCATTATACCAGGAAATGTATTAATCTTAAGAGTGACAGGAAGGTGGCCTGTACATATTGTGCTCTTCTTTTTAATGGTCCTCCTGAAGCCTCTGAGAAATCCTGCAGAAGTATCTGCAAGTCATGTTTGGGGCAGACCCTCTGCTCCCAACTCAGTGGGAGAATTTCCAGAGCACTGATGGAGTGACCATATCTAGTGTCTAGACCACATCTAGCAAAAGTCACTAGAAGAAAACAGAAAACACTGCTTAATCCCACAAAAGGCACTCAGCTGTGCCTCTGATAATCAAGATCAGGGTATGCATGAGTTTTAAGCAGCGTGTGTAAGCACAGGTTTCTGCAGGAAGGAGACCCAGGTGAGAAGATCTTCCTGCACTCTGGCTGGAACCCTCATCTGGTCACCCAGGGCACTAACTACAACACAAGCAGTGCATGTGCAAAAATTTTTGGCTGAAATAAACTGGGCCAAATTCCAACACGAGGGACATTCTCAGAGCTCCAAAATAATGAGCTTCGTTCAACTTCATCCTTTTTCTGCATGTGCACCTTCTACAAGTGTGACCACGGTTAAATTCGTCTGGATGTCATTAGGGAAGAGATGATGGATTCCCAGCAAGTGACAGGTCCTCCTGTAGATACTTCTCATGCCTGACCTGACAGCTTTGCCTTCTGTCTTGCAGCGCTGAGCATTGCATCGCCCTTTGAGAGCATCTACCTGGGTTTACACAACTACAACTGTGCACTGGCGTGCATTGCGATCGGGGGCATGTTCTACGCCCTGACCTGGCAGACTCATTTGCTGTCACTTGCCTGTGGTACGTATCTTCTGCAGAAAGGGAAAGTGAAAATTTATGCAGCCGGGCAGCGTACGGGAAGTACAGTTTTAGAGTCAAACACCGCTCTGCTGCAAAACTAGGTCCTGTGCAAGAGCTATTTCTGTGGTGGCATGGGAGTCGAGCTCAGATGTGCGAGCTGCAAGCGCAGAAAAAAGGGCCTAAAAACATCCAGAAATGGTGGAAGTGCTGCCTGTGAAAGCAGCACAAGCTATGACAGGAACAGAGCCTTAGCAAATTAGCAACTCAGTTCATAGAAGCAGCCTTTTCATAACTATATATATCATTAGAGGAAGCATGTCATAGGAAGAGAGATATTGCACAAGGTCAGTTTAAAATCCATCTGCCCAAAGACCCTGTCTCCAACAGAAGCTAAAACCAGACTCTATGGGAAGAGCTGTAGAACAGCATAGTGAGTATAATATGTATATGTATATAATATGTATATAAAATATACAGATATTATATATATATTATTTTTATATATATATATGTGTGTATAATATGTATATAAAATATGTTATATGTATATATAACATATAAAGTCTCTATGACTAAGATTCACCCTAAGATTCACCCAGGCTCCAACCATTTCCATTTCAGTAGTTTCCAGTCCTCAGCAGAGTTCCTGAATCTCTCCATAGCTTTTCTTTCCTTGACTTTGTCTTTGGGTGCCACTTGTGACACCCTTGGTCAACTGCCAACTGCTTGTGGTTTGAAGCCACAGGACAGGCGCTGGTGGAGAATTTCTGTTATCCACCACTGCACACAGGTCAAGTTGTGTCAACTGACCAAAGAAATTCCACCACCAGCTACTCTTGACAATATCACATTCTTCCTTCATGATCCACCTCCACAGAGCAGACAGGACCCAGTGTAGTCCATACAGCCAGATGTGGCATTGGGGAATTTTATTTCATTGTTGAATTCTAACATTAATCCTCACATCAGGTAGCTGGGAAGATATTTTAATGTAAACGTGGGCAATACTACTATTTCTGATAATTTATTTGGAGAGATGAACAGTATTTTCCTAATCTTGAGCTACCTTTGGTCTTCTTTTCTCAGCATTATTTTGTGCCTATTCTGGAGCAGCTCTTGCTAATGCCCTGTCTGTGGTAAGATTTGGGAGCGGGGAGAAGTTTTTGGGGTTTTTATGTTTCTTTATTTTAACTGCATTTTGACTTCTTACAACATGTTAAGGAAATGCCTCAAAATTCTCCATGTCAGCTTCGACAGCATTGAAATGAGAATGCTGCAGCCATTGGCAGGTCTTGTGTAGGTCCTCTGCCAGCTGAATTTTGCACTTGCAGACTCTGATGATAAAATTTCAAAGACCTTTGGATCATGACATCCACAGCAGGACAGTGCATGTATATATGAACTCCAGTGACAGTGAGCACTTTGAGATGCAACATTTAGTTGCAGGCAATGTTTTTGAACAATTCCCAATGGTCTAATTTTTTCCTTGCTTCTTTGGAGATCTTTCTCCTGCCCTACCCACAGATACTATCTAAGTTTGATCTGGATGTGAGAACTAAAATGTGGGGGAAGACTGTTCTCTTAAACATAAAGTTATTGTATCTGGAAAGATCAAGAAAGAGGTAAAGCCAGAAATGCCAAGCTTTTTTTTTTTTTTTTTCTTTAAGATCTGAGAGATTAAAGCAAAACCATATTTTAATATAATTGATTTAGTAACTTAAATAACAAAAAAATTAAAGCGAGCAGCTTCATGCATTAAATGTATTCATCTGGCATCCACTCAGTACCATGTAGGTCTCAGCAGATGGGTTGCTTTGTTAAGCACACCTGGTTTTGGGATGCCTCACAAAAAGAAGAACACTCCTTTTTTCTCCTTGTGATCTTGTTTTTTGGCAGACCCCAAGTCAGGTTATGAAGTAGGGTCACAGAGCAGGTCTGAGGGTTGGATGTGATGCCAGTAACACACAGGCACTGAGTACCATCCACATGTGTGAGCAGTTCTCTCTGTACAAGACATTTTATGGGACAGTGAGGCTGGGATTCATCTCATTCATTAGAAAATTTAAGTGCCTACATGTCAGCTGTGAGTCTTGGGTTTCATTACAGCCAGCAGAGCTCTGGAGCCTGATGCTGTTGCTCCGATATTGGTGTCAAGTGCCATTCTGTCCAACAGCTTCAACTCCAGAAGGACAGAGGCTGCCAGTATGAGATGCTTTATGTAGCCCCATGTATTTCAGATAAATTAGATACTTCCAAGTGAGCAGCTGAAATGAGATTTGGTAGCAGAGGAGCTTCGCAGACTTCCTTTGGCCAGCAGGCACCTAGCTCACGTGTAGTCCCCATGCAGGCTGCTGCATCTGGGCATCCTCCTGTGGATCTGAATGGGGAATGTTTTATGGGGGTGCTCAGGGATCATAGAACTATAGAATCATTTGGGTGCAAAAGGACCTTTAAAAGTCATCTAGTCCAGCCCCTTGGCCAGGAACAGGGACCTCTTCAACTAGGTCAGGTTGCTCAGAATCCCATCACACCTGACCTTGAATGTTTCCAGGGATGGGGCATCTTCAGCCTCTCTGGGAAGAGATGTCTACTGTCATCAGAGAAAGTGCGGGCTCTCACAGCTCCTCAAATTCAAGAATTTAGCAACAGGCAGAAGTAAGCAAAGGAAATGTGCAAAAAGAGGTACCAAAAGGTCCCTGTCTGTCTGTCCTCTCCCCTTCCAGCTTGGGCTGCCACTCTGCACCTGGCCTNAAGAGCAGAAACGAAAGGAGCAGAACCCTTCAGGCGACTCAAAAATAAACACAGGAGGGACCCCACTGTGCAGCCCCAAAACCCGACATGCTTACTGATTTCAGATGCCCACAAGTGCTTTTTTTTTTTGGTGTTTTTTCAGATGTTAGGCAAGCACATCATAACCACAAATACCACCTCCAGTGGCAGCCTGCAGGCTGGGGATTCAGCCTCCCATGCTCTGGAGGAAACACGATTTGCCCTTGAGCTAAGCCTTCCAAAAAGCTCTCAGGTAACATAATGATGACTGCCGTATCAATTCACATGCTGTTAACTTGAAAGTCACCTCTTATCAATATTAATTATAAGGACAGGCAGAAGAACGTTAGTGCTGACAAGAGGCTGCATTTAATTTCAGGTATGTAATTTAAAAAAATAAATACTCTGCAAAGGCATTGGTATCTAATATTAATAAATAATGTAAGAACTATGTCAAGAGCTGCACTTCAAATTAAGAACATGTATATTTGAAAGTGGAATAAACAGACTGATCTCTTCCTTTCTTGTGTCCCATCAATGTCTAACCCTCTTAATCCCTCTTAACAGCTACAACACACACAGGTAAATATTTTTACAGAGTGCATACTATTTTTGGTGCCATCTCCCGACTCCTCGTTAAGTGCCAAGACAATGAAGGTATGAATATATATGCTTTAATCAGACTAGAAAAGTGACTAGCTAGCAATGATCAAACATTTTTCTTTTCCTTGCATCATTTTCTGTCTTACAAACAGAAGATCTCTCTCCTGCCAAATGCAGGATAGCAGGTCTGAATCCCTGCAGGCATTCAGGAAAAATTCATGTAAAGAATGAGATAAATATTTACTGCTGACAGCAGTTACTGCAGTTCTTTCTCTCCTCTTCCTAAGGGAAAAATGTCTTTGCATTAAGCCACGAGCAATGAGCAAATCCCAGGCTCCCCTTGATGTTTACAGGGTGCCAGACTGAGATCTTCTCTTGGGTCTTCAGTGTCTGACCTGCCCCAGAGAAACCTCAGGAAGGATCATCAGAGTAAATCATGAGAAACTAAGGACCCTCCTGACAATGATCTCTTTGAGGGCTGGTTTCCAACAGCAAGGAGGACATGGCCACTTTATACCTCTTCCAAGTCCTTACAACAGGACAGTGCCAACTGGCTTAAAAAGGACTTTTCTTGGGAATCTTTCCCAAAACTTCAGCAAAACAAGCCTGACAGAAAGGCTTCCTCATTCTGAAACTATGTCACATGGTCAGTTAAAAAATCACAGTTACAAAGGACTTGAGGATTTAAAATGCAAAAGACTGTGCAACCACAAACATACAGATCAGATGCTCTCCTTCCTGCCTCTTGATGTGGGTAGTTTTGCATCTTCATTTCAGGGTCATTAAGCAGGTGTCACCCAGCTCTCACCCAGTACATGGACTTTTTTTTAAAATGGGTGAGCCTGGGTGATGCTCATGGGACTGTTTATGCCTCTATGAGCAAAAGACCAGCAACCACCAACTCTTTTAAATGTCCCCTAGCAGGAGCATCCAAGATTGAAGTCTACCTGGGAGACAAAATTAGAGTGCCATATAAGTATGTTGAGATGCTTTTTAAATGGGTTAAGCCATTCCATGGTCTTTAATAAAATTTGGGTACTAGATA
>VZRU01018599.1:949-11335 GCA_013398155.1 Pedionomus torquatus
TGTACCAGCTGAGTCATCATGTCTGCTCTGACGCCTCAAAGCGACATGCCAACCCCCACCACCGACAAGATCACTCAGGCTGCCATGGAGACCATCTATCTTTGCAAATTCCGCGTCTCGATGGATGGAGAGTGGCTCTGCCTGCGGGAGCTGGATGACATCTCCCTCACGCCCGACCCGGAGCCTACCCACGAAGGTACGGTCTCCTCGTCCCCCCGCGGCCATCGCGTTGTTCCTCACCTCCTCTCCGGGACGAGATGCTCTTCCTGGGGAAACCTGGACCCTGTTTGACAGATCAGGAAGCCCAACCGGTGCTTCAGAAACTGCGGTGTCTTTCGTAATCCACCCCTTTGAGACAGAGTTGTACTTAACTGTTGGCATTTTTTTAAGATGGCAAGATCAGGTGTGTGTGTCTCGGGAAGGAAGGTACCGCCATATGTGCTCAGTGGTACATTTAATCACAACTTTACTCCTCAAACAGGGCTTAGAGCCCTGTTAGTCAGCTTTTTCAGAGGGAGCACACTGGCAAAAGGCAGTTTTGGCTGTGCCTGCCTGCGGTCAGTGGGTGGGTTTTGGAAAGCCCTGGGTGATGGGGCAGTTACTCCTATTGTCAGGGGCTAAAAGCATCCCAAGTCCCCCAGCTCCCTTCTGCTCATCATGGCTGGGAAGCCTGGAAAGCAGAGGGGTAACGCATCGTCCTTTCTTCTTGGAAAAGGATTTGTGATCTGGGTTGGTGGTGAGAAGAGTTTAGTACGGGGTAAAATGAGGATTGAAAGCTTTGCGAGTGCTGAAAGCACAAGAGGACCTTCACGCACAGCTCCACCAACAAAAAAGCAGGGAAGGAGGAGATAAAGATGAATTTCTGCAGTGCTCCGGTCACCGACAGTGGTGGCCCGCTGGTCACCAGTCCAGCCTGTGGTCACCCAGTGTTGTCAGGTTCTGAGTCCCCGTGGCTGGATGCTGAGCGTCTTTCTGTCCTGCAGTGAGGAGGATCCATCTTTTCCCACCCTAAACTCCTGAAGTGCTTTTCCACCAAGCAGTCTCGCTCGACCCGTTCGACGCCGGCTTGTCGAGTCAGTCATGTCCTGCTGGACGAGGCCGCTTAAATTGCGGTGAGGATTGGAGCTTGAAAACTAATTCCCAGGTGATAATTGAACTTCCATTTGACAGCTGCTTCCAGCGGCAGGAGCCTGTGGGTTTGGATTTGCTTGCCAAATACTTAGGCACCCAGTGGGCTACCAGACAGAGGATTCCAAAGCTCCCTCTGAAGCGTGTCCCGGGGTTTTGGAGAGGAGCTGCAGGCTCAGGAGGGCAGAAGCAGAGCAGTGAGAACAGGGTGAGCTGAGGGGGCAAGAAATTCATCTCTCCAGGTCCCATGGGCATGTCTGTGGCACAGGCGTGCTCAGACCTTGCTCCCTCTTATTCCTATGGTTTTGGACTCTTGGGTGCTTTGGGATTTTTAACACTATATTCTAGTGTAGGTGGGTTGATTTTTTTACAAATTTTCTCCATCTCTTCCTCTCATAAATAATAACAACTTCTCTTTTGGCTTGTCATGTAATGACCTTGTCAATAAATGACCTTCCATGGAATCTTGGGGTCTTCTCATAGTATAGCCCAGAAAACCTTTCAATCGTACCATCAGTCGGCTCTAGAAAAAAAATAATTGTTTTTAAAGCTGTAATTACAGTGCCAGAAAGGATTAGAAATTAGTAATTGCTCATTTCGTTGTGATATTATGAAATTCATATTCCAGTCCCTAAAGGGGGGCTGGGGGAGGGATGAGGAGGGACTCTCGATCAAGGAAAGGAGCCACAGGACAAGGGGGAAGAGTTTGATACTGCAAGAGGGGAGATGGAGCTGAGATGTGGGGAAGAACTTGTTTGGTGTGAGGGTGGTGAGGCACTGGAAGGGGTTGCCCAGAGAAGCTGTGGCTGCCCCATCCCTGGAGGGGTTCAAGGCCAGGCTGGATGGGGCTTGGAGCAACCTGGTCTGGTGGGAGGTGTCCCTGCCCAGGGCAGGGGGTGGGACTGGATTCTGTGGCTCTATATGTCAAAAAGGAATAAAAATGAGAACTGCATCATAACGACCTTTATGGGGATGTTTTATACACTGATTAAATAAAGGGAGTCTGAAATTTTATTGATAAATAAAAAAGCTGGGAGGCAGACAGACTGTTTTGGGGAGGTTTTTTTGGACCCGAGTCCTATTTTCAGCAGAGATAGAAGGTCAGGAAAAAAAGTGTTGATAATAGAAGAGCTGACACAGCTTTATCCTGGTGTTGGAGCGGGTGGCACTGCATCAGCACTGCCGCTCTGCCTCCCTCTGCGCGGGCGCTGGGGACGGGGGTCACGGGCACCAAGGGCTCCTCTGGAGACCCAGGATCTGGGCCTGGTGCATCCTTTAATTTCTCCATAAAACTGATGTAGGAAAGTAGAGATTGTGATGAAAAAGAAGGGAAAGAAAAAGAAATAAGGGACCAGAGTTCTGCCAAAGGCATAGCGGAAGGTTGCTGCTTTTTTTTTCCCTCCCCCTTACAAATCAGGACTTGTGAAAAAGAATATATTGCGGTGGTGAATCCAGCAGCTTGCTGAAAGAAGGGTTTGGAGCCTCCACTTGCTGTCCCCTGCCTCTCGCTGCTGTTGCAGAGTTTTCTGTCTCTGGCCTCTTCACTCTGATCTGCTCCGTCCCCAGCAGCCACCCTGCCTTCATCATCCTCCTCTTCTTCTTCCTCCCCGTGCACCCAGTTCACACGGCTGGTTGTGGTGGGAGCTTCCTCTTCGCTGTTTTTCAAGATGTCTATCTTTTTTTTTCCCCTTGTGGCTATACAAAAGGTAGGGCACAAAAGGTAAAATCTTGGGAAAAAAAAAAAAGGAATTGCACTAACCAAGAAGCTGCAGTTCATTTTTCTTTTATTCCTATGGAAGAAGGTTGTTAATTGCAGTTAATTTATTTTTTTTTAATTTATTTTTTATTTTAGCTTTATTATTTCTGGGTTTTTTGGTTGATTTTTTTTTTTAGAGCAGATTACTGGGGAAGGACAGTTTGAACATCCAGGAGGAGGCTAAAGTAAGTGATTCTCATCTGCTCTGGTTTGATGAACCTCACCAGAGCGCTGTGGTTTAATTCCAGGGGGAGAGAGGCGCCAGAAGAAGTCTTTTGATGCTGCCAACTCTTGGAACTGGGATGTCGGGGGCAGCTGGAGGCAGATTGCTGCCCTGTGCTTGCGCTGCAAGGGCTCCCGAGCAGAGAGGCAGAAGCTCCAGCTGGTGCTTATTATTTCCAAGGATGGATCTGCTGCCAGCCCTCTCCTCCCAGTCTTGGAGCTTTCTTGGGGAATAACCCCACTTGAGGCCAATTTTATGGTAGGGGCTGGAGGGACAGAGAGGGGGCTAGTGATTTAAGGGCATAGCCATAATCCCAGCTTTCCTCACTGACAATGAGAAACATCCTGCTCTGTGGGGTGATGTTTTCCAGTAAAACCAAGACAATTTCTTGCTGCTACTTAAGCCAAAGGCAATCTACTTCGAGAAGCGGGTTCTGATCTGAGGAGAAACGGTGTAAATTTGGAGTGATTCCGTTCCTGCCGCAGAGTTGGAGTTTCTGAGTGTAACTCTGGGCAAAACTTGAATTTAATTCCATTCCCAAGTAGTGCCCGGCAGAAGGCTGGGTGCAGTGGTTTCATGCAGCTTGCGACACGGGTGCTTCATTTAAGGATAGAAGGAATTAATTTTCCGCCACTTGCATCAATTCTGCGGGTGTGAATACCAGCTCGTTCTTGCTACGGACTGTAAATCTGCTCGGCTTACGAAATGAGATGGTCTTGAAAAACAAACAGTGGCTCTTAATTAGGTAACGAGGAGTTTCCCGTGCTGCAGGGGGCACTAATGGCTATTAAGCTCTTGTTTGTTTGCAGAATTTCTAATTATCACTGAGGCACCTGGAGGGACCCAGGAGTGCAAAGCACCTCGATTGGGTTTCTCTCCCACCTTCCAGGCTGCGGATGGGATTGAACCCTGTCTCGTTTTTTGGGGGAGAAGCTGTAAAAGCCTCGCGTGGTTGTACTGGAGGTTAAATTTCTACTTGGAATAATCACCAGGAGCTTCACGTTAGAGCCAGGGAAATCTTCATCCTCCCTGGATCAGTGTATAATTGAGACCAGGAGCAGCCGTGATGACTGTATCATCTGAATTTACTCAAAACTGTCAAGAATTTCAATATCCTCCCTTGTTGGTGTGGTTTTTTTGGTTTTTGTTTTGTTTTGTTTTGTTTTGTTTTTTTGGTTGGTTTTTGTTGGTTTTTTTTTTGTTGTTGTTTGTTTTGGCGTTTTCTAATCCTATCCTGTTTGCACTAAAACAGGGAATTGGGTGTTACGTTTAAAACACGCAAAGATGAAACTATCTTTTGCATAGAATAATTGTTGGTAGCTAAGATCAGATGGTTGGGGTTTTTTTCTTCTTTTTTTTGACTAGGAATTTGTAAAGTTTTACTTCCAGACCCAGCCTTATGTGAAATGCTCCAGGAAGAAGTTGTGCAGCTCTTCTCAGCACTCAGACACCTCTTGCCCATTGACCTGTTGCATCATTTATTGAACCAGGTTCAACCTCAGGTTCAACCTCAGGTTCTACCTTCTCTCTCCGTTTTCTGTTGAAGTATCTTTCCATCTTTCTCTGCACGCTTCAAAACAGTTTAAAGGAAGCGGCGTGACCTTACTGGTTATATTTTTGGTTTGCAAATTGACGGCTTAAGTTTGGGTGGAGGGGTTGAGACCAGATTTAGTGGAACAAGTGTGAAGTCAATAATGTGAGACCCTGGAAGAGGTTGCCCAGAGAAGCTGTGGCTGCCCCATCCCTGGAGGGGTTCAAGGCCAGGCTGGATGGGGCTTGGAGCAACCTGGGGTGGTGGGAGGTGTCCCTGCCCAGGGCAGGGGGGCTGGAACTGGATGATCTTGAAGATCCCTTCCATCTCTAACCATTCTATGAATGCAAGGTAAATTAGTTACAGTGTGTTAATGGCCATAAATCTTTTGAAAATCAGTGAGGTTTTCAAATCTAATGTATCTGAATATATAATCCAGACAGCGCATACCAAAGAGTAAGATGATGAAGACGGTCATCTCCCCAGGGATGAGGGGATGTCCTGCGTAGTCCGTTTGCACTGAATCCCGTCACCAGCTGGGAAAAAAAGGAAATGCCCGACAGAAAGGGGACAATGGACCCTGAACCAAAGGGGAGGGCAGGTTAAGCTTTAATAAGCTCCTTGGGATAATTAGGACGATGTGTCAAGGAGGAGAGGGAGCAAGTGCCCTGTAAGGCTTGCGTTAAGACCTATGTCGGGGCTATTTTGGTTTATATTTTAAATTTTAAGCTTGTGTAAATATTTTCAACGCTCAAAGTAAGGAATTACAATCCAGAGTTGGTTTCTTTTAAGCTTTGTTCAGTCTAAATGAAATCAGATCTGGGAAACGCAGGGCAGGTTCATCTCCCTCGGAGATAATGAATCAAAAGTCTTGCAGAGAAGCCTCTTGGGTGTCAACTGAGATGGGAAGTGAAAGATGGGGGGGAAGAGAACAGTAGGTCTGGGGTTTATTTTCTTTTCTTTGTGCAAACTATTGAGTGCCAAAATAGAGTGAGAAATATCCCAGAGTAGTTATTCACGTGTTTCCCTCTGGAAAATACTTTCATTCCACACAGCTGCAAGGGACAGAAATGCCCGATGGCAATCGTGGGGAGGCAGGAATTAAATTTAGGATGGGATTACACTGTTAGAGGATGTGATCTGTGCTTGTTCCATGAGTGTAACAGAGAGTGGACGTGCAATTCCTGACTCCCCCCTGTATTTTATTTTATTTTATTTTTTATTTTTTATTTTTTCCTTTTTTTTTTTTTCCCCTTCCTCCCAGTTGACTGCGGATCCCTGACTTTGC
Organism: Pedionomus torquatus; assembly: GCA_013398155.1. Taxonomy (NCBI): domain Eukaryota; kingdom Metazoa; phylum Chordata; class Aves; order Charadriiformes; family Pedionomidae; genus Pedionomus; species Pedionomus torquatus. The sequence goes on from VZRU01018599.1 coordinate 6,876, forward strand.
TGTTTCCCTTAGCGCAGCGCCAGCCTTAATTTATGCCAGAAGGTCCGTGGCGTAGGAGAAAGAAAGGGTCGCGAGCGAGGAGCAGCATGTGTTATCAACGGGAGCAATGACAGGAACAGTTTTCCTCCTAAAAATATCGCCGCTTATAACGAAAACACAAGCTGTTGGTGCTCTAAAAGCAGTTTGGGAAGGGGAGGGGTTTATAAAGATGCATTAAGAGAGAGAAGGAAGGTGGGAAGGGGGTCCGGGAGAGCAGCGGGGGATTGGGTTTCTGTGTGGTCAGGGGAAATAGAGAAAATATATACATAAATAGAAATAGAGAAAATTTGCTGTTTTCCACAGGGAGTGCGTAGCGTCAAGGTTGGTGGCGTCAGGTGAGAGGAGAGCGGGGGCTTCCGAGACAGCCCCAAGGATTTTTAGATAGTGGTTTTTAAAAAACTGTTTCTTTCTTAAGCAACTTTGTAAATTGTGAATATCTTGTTCCAGGCTACAGCCTGCCTGGTCGATTCCTCCGTTTCTGGATCCCGAGGTGTTTGAATGTGATGCTGAAACTCTTTGCTGGTCCCTTGTTGACGCTTCCCTATCCACCTGTTTCTGCAAATCTGATCCCAAAAACCTCATTATGTACCTCCAGCAACAGCATCTACTGTTTTCTTTCCTGAACACTTCGGTTATTTCTTCTTAAATTACTTTTGTGGGGTTCGTTTTTTTTGTGGTGTGTGGTGGTGGTGACTTTTTGGTGTGTGTATGGTTGGACTCGATGACATCAGAGGTCACTTCCAACACGAAAATTCGGTGATTTATTGTTCTTAAGGCAAAAAAGATGAGATAATGCAGGATAAATATAACGATGTGACTCTGAGTTCAGCTGCTGATGGGTTTAGTGTTTATCTCCGCTCCTGTTGCGGACAAGCTTAAAAAATAACCCTTTTGCTTATCAGTAACCAGGACACGAGGAGCCTGGCCTTGGGAGGGCTCTGTGTGTTTGTAACTCTTCAACAGAACAAGTGTTTTCTGTAAGTGTCTGTATAAAAACTCCCAGGTTTGTGCCAGGCCTCCCATAGCAGCTGAACTGCAAGCGCTGAGGACTTTCCGCGTCAGGCTTGGTTCTCACTTCCCAAAATTGGTGCTGGGTTGGATTTTTTGGGGGGTTATTTGGCTGATTTCTCAGCTGCTGCTTATGTATGTGCTAAGAGCAACAAGAAAAAAACCAACCATCTCCAAAAATTCCAACAAATAACAAAAAAACTAAACCATAAGCAAAACCAAAAGCCCCAAACAATCAGCTCGTGACCTCTTTAGTCTTTTTGGAGGAACTTGAATCATATCGTGCTCGGAAACTACACAAAGGGCGTGTGGATTCATTGCTTTGTTCTGTGTCTGTTTCTTTACACATGAACAAATGCCGTTGGAGAAGCTTGGAGTGTTCCATCCTCCTGGTTGCACTTGTATGGTAGTAACTAATGAAAGTAATCACAGAATGCTGTGGGGTTGGAAGGGATCTCTGGAGATCATCTCCTCCAAACCCCTGCCAGAGCAGGGTCACCCACAGCAGGTCCCACAGGAACGTGTCCAGGTGGGGTTGGAATGTCTCCAGAGAAGGAGACTCCACCACCTCTCTGGGCAGCCTCTGCCAGGGCTCTGCCACCCTCTCACCAAACAAGTTCCTCCTCATGTTGAGATGGAACTTCCCATGTTCCAGTTTGTGCCCGTTCCCTCTTGTCCTGTCCCTGGGCACCACTGAAAAAAGCCTGGCCCCATCCTCCTGACACCCACCCATCAAGTATTTATGGGTGTATCCCTGGGGGAAGAAGTCAAAAAGTGAAGAAAACTGATTGCTAGAAATCATCCATGGGAATAAAACAGTTTCCAAGGATGAGAAGGCTGTTGGTGAGCGGGAGGAAACTTTTGGGGATTGGTTGAATCATAGAATGGTTAGAGTTGGAAGGGACCTTGAAGATCATCCAGTTCCAACCCCCCTGCCCTGGGCAGGGACACCTCCCACCACCCCAGGTTGCTCCAAGCCCCATCCAGCCTGGCCTTGAACCCCTCCAGGGATGGGGCAGCCACAGCTTCTCGGGGCAACCTCTTCCAGTGCCTCACCACCCTCACACCAAAGAACTTCTTCCTCAGATCCAATCTAAATCTCCCCTCTTCCAGTTTAAAACCCTTCCCCCTTGTCCTGTCCCTCCCCTCCCTGACCAAGAGTCCCTCTCCAGCTCTCCTGGAGCTCCCTTCAGATCCTGGAAGGCTGCTCCAAGGTCTCCCTGGAGCCTTCTCTTCACCAGGCTGAACCGTTGAATTAGTCATACTGATATTTAGCGATATTTAGCCTTCTTTTTTTGTTGTTGTTGGTTTTCCCCCCTTTTTCTTCCCCAGCTCTGGCTGTGATGCTGCTGGCTCCCACGGTGGGAAGAAGCTGCTGGTAGCTTTTTTTCCCCCTGCTGGGAGGGAGGAGGTCCTGGTGGTGCATGTACTTTGGTCGGGACTTTGGCACCAATGGCCTCTACAGGGGAATCGAGTTTTTCCTGGGCTTCAGGCGTTCAAGCCTTTGCCAATCAGTGCTGGGGCGAGCGGGCATGTAAGTCGGGAGCTGGAAATCCCGCAGGGTTCGGACCCTCCGAGGTTCCTTCTGGCTTTATTTTCTGGGTCGGAAACTGGGGAATTTAGTGGGCGTGCTGGAATTAGTGGGCGTGCTAGAAGGTGTTTTCTGTGTCCTGGCTGCTCCTCTCCGGCTTACCTGCCTCCTCCCTGCATCAAACTCTATTTAACTTTCTTTTAAACCTCCTCAGTATGGCCTTTTACTGAAATGCTCTTTCTTTTCACCCGTGGCTGTATTTCCCTCTCGGAGCTGGGGTGGGGGGGGCGGTTCTTTTTGGGGCTGGCTGTGAGGAAACCGAAACAAATGCTGATGTTGCATAAATATGGAAAGTTCAGCCTTTTGGTCTTAGGAAGGAAATAATGCTTTGCTTGCTTTTCTTTTTTAGGTAGTGCTTTACAAAAATGCTACTTGTTTTAATGCAGAAAGAAGCAAAGCTTGTAAAACTTCGCTGAAACCCACCTTAATTTGACTCTCAAGCAAAACCCAAACAGCCCGCTTTTGCCGTGCTGACTAATAAAATAAACCCTTTGGACTTGCAAATCCCTCCCTGCCACGCATTAACTCTTGTATTATGAGGATTTCCCTTTCGGTTGCCCTTTCCTTACACCTTGCTTTTTTTTTTGTTTGACTCTTTCCTTTCCATCACAGCTCGCATGACCTTTTTTTCTTTCTTTTCTTTTCCTTTCTTTTTTCTTTTCTTTTCCTTTCTTTTTTCCTTTCTTTTTTTTTTTTTTTTTTCTGTTGGCAAAGACTCTTGGGAGGATTTGACAGATGCAGTGGAGCAATTGCGCCATGACACCGAAGGTGCGTGCCACGCCGGCATCTTTTCAGCTGCTGTTTCCACTTCATGGTTGGCTTCTTGACTTCTTATTTTGAACCTGAGTGCAAAACGCGAAGTTTTGCCTTTCCAGGGCCCCCGGTAGCTGTGGGTTTCTGAAGGGCTTTCTCTGGTTGAACCAGGTCCAAAACTAGAATGCGCTTGCCCCGAGAAGCTGTGGCTGCCCCATCCCTGGAGGGGTTCAAGGCCAGGCTGGATGGGGCTTCCCACCCAACCCATCCTATAATTCTCCTTGTGCTCCCTGAGGATGTTTGTTTTCTGCTTTTAACCTGTGAAAGCAAATGGCTTTGATGGCTCCAGCGCGTGTATTGCCCTGGCAATTGCGTTAGTTCACATTTAAAATGCACATTGTGAAGGCTTTCCTTCTGAACTTTCTTCCAATTTTTATTTTCTTCTAAATGTTATCAGCTCTTTCATGTCTTCCATGGGATCAGTTCTGGTTCCTAAATACACACTGATTGCTTTTTGAAAACAAGTGCATGCCATGCTGCTTGAACAATTGCTTTAAAAAATTGGGGCTATTTTTTACCTCAAGGGGAGGTAGAAAAAGTGAATCAGCAAGGGGCTTGTTTCCTTCCATTGAGTGTGTTTGGAGGTAATTATTTCCCTGATACAAACACAGCATAAAAGTATATTGAACCTAAATTTTAAAAAAAGCCAGAAATCGCCCTGAAAGTTCTGATTTTCTGCACTATTTCTATTTATCAACTCGAGATTGCAAAAGTGGCTCTAAAACTTGTATCGCAAACTTTGATTAAAGACTTGTGAAATATTAAAAGACACTTTTTTTTTTAGTAGTGCTTCTTGATTCTTGAAAATGGTGCAAGGGTGGAATCCTCAGTTCAGCATGTCCTCAAGTAAACTTGTATTTTGATGACTAAATGCAACTGTTGATGCTCGGCATGAAAGCGTTTGCAGAGCAAAAGGCTGCTATACCCTTGGAGGTACATTTTAAAAATGTACTTTAAAAAGTGCAGGGTCCTGCACCTGGGACATGCCAATCCCAGGCAGAAACGCAGG
>VZRU01018600.1:0-34110 GCA_013398155.1 Pedionomus torquatus
ACCTCTCTGGATCTGCTGGCAACACACCTTTAGATGCAGCCCAGGATGTGACTGGCCTTTTGTGTTGCAAGTGCGCACTGCTTGCTCGTGTCCAGCCTCTTGTCCATCAGCATTCCCAAGTCCCTTTCTTCAGTGCTGCTTCCTAATACCTCATCCCCTAGTCTGTATTGATAGCCAGGATTGTTCTGATCCAGGCACAGAACCCTGCACTTGCTCTTGTTGAACCTCATGAGGTTCATCTGGGCCCACCTCTCCAGCCTATCCATGTCCCTCTGGTGTATTAACACCACCACACAGCTTAGTGTCATCTGCAAACTCGCTAATGGTGCATTTGATCCCTCTGTCTATATCATTGATAAAAGTGTTGGTCAGTACCGGTCCCAGCATGGACTGTTGAGGGACACCACTTGTGAATGTCCTCCATCTGGACCTCAAGCCATTGAGCACCACCCTCTGGATGCGACCACCCAGCTGTTCCTTATCCACTAGGTAGTCCACCCATCAAATCCCTATCCCTCCCATTTGTCAAGCAGGACGTCCCATACTCATTTCAGAAGCAATGAACTTTATACAGAGAAAGTCTGCAAGAAGCTACATTCCCCCACAGATTAGCTTCCAGGTCAACTCATGCAATAACCCATAATGCTTAAAGTGACTGGGAATTACATGGAACCTTGAATGTTGTGGGTTTAACTCATCTCAGAACCAAGCTGCGTTATTTATGGAAGACCATGAACACACAATTTTAACACCAGGCCTGGATTTTTAAGCCTAGATTTAAGCAGGCTACTGCTTAAGGTAAAACTTCATCAGTTCATAAAGTTTCAGACATACAAGGGGAATTACAAGTTAAACCAGTACAAATAGACTATGTTTTCTGCCCTTATCTCTACAGTTTCATATCTAAAGAATTCAAAATTATGATTCTTACAGGGCTGTTAGCACAGCAGCTCACCATGCAAATTAAGGCCAACATAAGCCTCTTCTTTTGTGGCTCAAGTATGTAACCTTGGTATGGCAGTGATGCAAATATTTCTGTAAAAAGTCAAGTGATTATGAATTAGCACTGACATGTCTAAAGCTGCCTACACACACAGCACAGTGGAGGCAGACAATGAGAACTGCCCCCAGGCAAGTTTCCATGCAGTGGATTCCATTGCCCCAATCAGGCCTTGTTCATAAAGGTCCCCAAAAGCTCCACTGTGTACCCATCTGTAACCAAAGCCAGCGGTTCCGCAGACAGAAGTATAGTTAAAGCAAGTTTTTTAACTCTGTGATTAAAAGAAATAGTCAGGAATTAGGGCAAACATGGCCTCTCCTAAACAAACATGGCTTTAATTTGCTGTTGAGTAATGCAGCAAGTAGTAACAGAAGCAGAAAAAGCAGAGTAAGAAAGAACAAGCATTCTTAATAGAGTGGCATCCAGCCTTTGTGGGAGGAAGTAATCAGACCTCTGGTAGCAATTACAATTTTTTTTACTGCACTAAGCTTTATTTTTATTATGACCCTGCTGTTGCTAAGATAGTGCTCTCAAATTACCTTACATGCATACTGCATTAAAAAACCAACAGGTTTGCCCACTTTGGAGAATCATCTGGCCCTGTAAAGTTGAATACAGTGTTGGACTTATATATTAAAAAAAAAAACCCAACCAAAAACCAACAACCAACCACAAAACACACCACCAAAAGACTTTCACATTATTCAACCAATCCAGTAACTTCCCCAGTCATATGACAGGTGATAATGTGGATTAAAAAAAAAAAGTTTATTTCCTTTCCTGTTCGCAGCCGAAGCCTTCGATGCCTTAGCAGATCTGTTCTTTTGAGCTGCAGTGAACACTGTTGAAAGGGATGGGCTCCTGCTGTGCCCTAAGTCAGCACTAAGGAACCACGCTGGGCCACAGACCTTTCCCCGCCAAAAATTCAACTCATCTGTCAGCAAGGGAAGGGAGAGCAGAAAGAACAAATTACAAGGACAAATGAGAAGTGAAGCCAGCTTAGTAAAAAAGGGAAAATGGCCCCATAGAAATAGCCAATGCATTTCAACAAAGATGTGTTTCAGTCCAATACCAACACTGCCTGGAGCATTGCTATAGCACATCTAGTGCAAAGACATTGAGTTGGTTAATACTTAATCTGAAGGAATTAGCTGCAGACATGGCAGACACCACTGTTTTTCAGTCAGCACTTAAGGTGCTCAGTATTTAAAATCGCAGATGTACAGTTATATATGTAACAATTTAAAATAATCACATCGTTATTTAAGTTGTAATTAAGTGACATCCTTGTGCAGCTTATGATGATGTCAGCCTAAGAACCTTGGTTTAGAAGTTAATCTTCAAGGCAGTGAAACCTCTAACCTGTACAAACTTAACACCTTTTAAAATAGCCAATATATTTAGTGCTTCTTGGGTACTTCAAAACTCATGAAGTAGTTCTTAAGAGGGCAGTCTTGAAGTAAAATTCACTCTCAGTTATAGCAAGTATTTATTTTGAACACACAGAGTAGCTACAAGGGATGTATGTTCAAAAATCTAGGATAGCTAAACACTGAAATCTTTGAAAGCATAAGTTTAAACCAGAGTTCAGAAAGAATTTTTGAAGATCCAGCTATTAATTAATAGGAAGTAGTGCTGTTACCTGAATTGATCACTTAGCATGAGTACAAGAGTTTATTCATGATGTGCCCAGCATTATGTAAAAAGGCATTAAACACTATAAATCCTTTAAAAACTTGTGTTGAATTGTCCATTAAAAATTTAGCATTAGGATTTTTCTTCAACCACGATTTTACAGTATATCATTCTAAAGATTTTCCTCATTTACAAGTTTGTCATTAGTTTCCTAATTAATCAACTGAGAAGTTGAATATTCAGACTAGGTTTTTGAACATTAATTCCAGTATTAGTACAATTTCTTTGCTCAAATTTTATTCATTCCATCATAATCTGCAGAGACCGTTTCATATTAAATCATTCAAATTCAAACATCTGGAAAATTGTATCTCAAAGATGAATTCTTCACTGCAATGTTGAAGACAACTTCCAGCTTTTTAATAACATAGTATTATTCAGTAATGATTTGGATATTTAAGATAGTCTGAAATATTCAAAACCACCTGATCAGGGAATAAGCACAAGCTGATTAGGCCTTTCCACTTGTTCCAGTTTCTAATGTCATTAAGTTACATGTAATAAAACCATGCCCCTTCACAGTATTACTACAACAGTATCCAAATTACCACTTCAATTTGTATTTTTTTTCCCCAAGATTTTTGTTGTGTATTGATAGTTTACAATTGTCTGAAACTTACTTGGCAACATTTCCTTGAAAAATCAAGGGCAGCTCGAGGGATCAAAATTGTCTCCTCCTGAGCATAGTTACTGCTGATTGGCAAGAGGGACACCCAAATACATTTCCAAATAGATACTGCAAGGAAAAAAATGCAGATGAACTAACATACATTGGAATTGTACCTACCTAAACACCTACACATTTCATATTAATTCTAGTTTTGATGTTGGAAGTATGCACCGATAAAAAAAAATAGACAACACCAAAACAAAACACCAACAAAAAAAAAACCACACACAAAAAACTTTTAGATAATAGATACTTTGAGGGTTGCAGAGCCCCAGAAGAGGCTGCCCAGAGAGGTGGTGAAGTCTCATCTCTGGAGACATTCAAAACCCGTCAAAACCTGCATTGACACATCCCTGTGCAAACTCCTCTGGCAGTGGGGTTGGACTACATGATCTCCAGAAGTCCCTTTCAAGCCCCATAGCATTCTGTGATTTAACTTTATTTTTTTTTTTACATGTATTTTTAAATGCTCAATATCTTCAAAGCGTATTTTTACTTAGGCCTTTCCAAAAAATGGCATAAGCAAACAGTTTTTCTTAATGCACCATCTATGAGAAGTAGCATCAGTAAGAAGCTCAGCAATTTGATCCAGAGAATTAAAATAAGATGAACTAGTACCTTCACTGCAAGATGAACATTGTCAGAAAAAGCTGCTACAACAGAACTGGCAGAAAGCAATTAGCTTCCAACCCTAATTGAAACAGTTAAAGCTGTATCCACTGCAATAAAAAGATAAGAGAGAAAGTAAACCCTTCCCAACCTTTATTAGCACCACCATGTAGTTTTTAAATTCAACATGATGCTAATAAGAAACTACACAGGCTCTCCCCATCTTCTTCCCAGTTTTGTGACCACATCCATTTTGCCTTTAAAAGGAAGAACTGTAAGAGGGCAACTCCTGAGCTGTGATCACTATAGATAAGATGCTTGTTTGCCTTTCAGCAGACAAGGTTAGAAACACCAGCCTAGACTTGGTGTACAATGCACAACTGGGGTATAACCAGAATCAAGGAAAAAAAAGTCAAGCTGGTTTCATGTAGCTGATTTTATTACATATTAATAATACATATCAACACAGCCGTTATCAAAGTAAACCCTTACATGACAAATAAGTGCCACAATGTAAATTATGGAACAGAAGGTCAGTGTAAAGTGTGGAGCAGCACAGCATTTGCTTCAGAAAACAACCACAAAAAAAAAAGAAAAAAAAAAGAAAAAAAAATCAATGCTGTGAGTTGTTATGTTGTTAGACTTCACTTAAAAAAAAAGTATCTTAGGAGAGGCCTAAAATTCACAAACTTCCCAAAACAGTGGAAAAGTCACATGCATTCCCCCAGTAAATCCATCACAACTTAACTCCATGAAGACTTCTCGTGAATTCAGTGTTCAAATCTTCCATGTATTTCATATTCTTCTTTACTGTAGGAACACAGTAAGCTGACCTATTCTACACACATACACTGCTTTACTCTTTTGGGGCAAATGACAATCACAATTTCTTCTAGCTTTAAACAGCTATTTCAACCAATATATATATACATATACGTGTAAACAAAATGCTTGAGTAAGGGCTTAAAACAATTTCATAGAAGTATTCCAATTCCGCTATTTGTGCTCTTTACTTCAAAGTCCAAAAGTGCCAAATACAAGCAGCAAAAGTTTCCACAATTGCAATCTAAAAGAAAAGTGATCCCGTTTACTTGTATGAATTTATAGAAATCATTTAAAGCTACAATCCCAATTAATTCAAAAGGGCTGAGAACAGGAATGAGACATTCACAGTAACTGCACATCTTGCATGGCCAAAAGAGTCTCAAAATTAGTTTTTAAACTGTTATTAACAAGGAATGTACACATTCATAATTTAACGTATAGCCCAAAAATAGACACTACTGCACTGATCCAAACTTGTTAATGCATAATCATACTTGAAAATATACAAAATATGAAGTTATTACATGAAATTAAAACCTAGTTTTAAAAAGTGCACAGTAAAAACTGAAGGTAATTACTATATAAATTATCCACAGTGTGTAATTCCTGGTTTAGAGCCAACATTAAGTTTTTATTTATCTGTCACAAGTTCTAAATATTTTAAAGCCATTTACAGCACCAGATCAGTTTTTACTAGACCCAATACCACCTCTGCTTCCTGTAACAAACAGGAATTGGACAATGAACATCCACCAACTGCATCCTGTGCAGCAGCACCTGCTTCCAAGGACAGATGATGAGCTGCAAGCTATCGATTTTTGTTCTTTTTAGAATTTCCCTACAACAAAAAACAAGCAAACAGAATATATAGTTCAGATAAGAAAAAACCCACAACCCTATACAGACAACAAAACCTGATGCCTGATAATTTATGCCTACAGCAAACAAAGAACAGTCAAACAGAAAATAAACAGTACATCTCTTCATAATGGAAGCTTGTAACTGCTTGCTCTGCAAATTCCCTTTATCTTTACAGGCATAAGACTAGGAAGTACCAGGTATTTCCAATAAGCACAACAGTACCTTAACCCCAATTGAAACCCATGGAAAAAAAACATCCAAGTTATATCCCAAGACAGTCAATTGTATTAACACCACTAATACTGCAAGGGCAGTGAAGACAAGTCAAATCATGATTCACCCTTAAGTGGTATTTCAAGTATAACCCTTATAGGATAATCACATTAAATTTCCCACCATATCGTTCTGTTCCAAAACGAAATTTAACCATAGTATGGCCTATAAAGAACATTTCTAGTTTGCACAAGAATTTGTTCTACAGCTAATCAACTCACATTTGACTTGCAACAAATTCCACAAAGCAAACACAGCTTAAAATAAACTTCTGTGCAATAGTTACTTGCTGGCAATTCCCTTTCTTCCTATTTCCTTAAGATAATATTTGTTTGTAATCTAACCAACAACTCTCTCCAAGTGATAATGGCTTTAACCGCATCATTTTAACTTCAACTGCATCGCTATGTTTGGTAGCATTTCAGAATCAATGTCTACCATTGTGAGATTCTGAATTACCTCCTTACAGAGTAACACTTCAAGTCTTAGAGGTATGACAAGTAAAAAATTCCAGAAAGCGTTTTATAAAAACATGAAGTGTTGTGGTCAGTATGCAGCCAAGTGCTTCCCTCTAAAAACACAAGAGCTTATATACCAAAATGTAGTTTTAAAGACTGCAATAGCAAGTCAAAGCACTCAGACATCTGAAGAAAAACAGTTCTGTATGTGAGGGGAAGAATCTATTCTAAAAAAAAAAAAAAAAAAAAGAAGTTGCTGTCATGGGGCCTTTAATCAAAGCATGGATTTTTATTTTAACCCTTCAGTAAAGTCTACTTCCACAATTAGTTTCCCAGCCAGACCAGTGAAGGGTAAAAGCCTTCACAAGATCCATTTCTCTCTCAAACCATCACAGTAAGATATACCACAGTTTAAGCACTGACAGCTCTAACAGCAGACTTATCTTAATGTTGATGATGAAAAACAGAGAAGTCAAAAACTTGTGTCTGGTAAGTGGGTAGACTCCCTGCTTGGAAAAAAATTAAGTGTGCATTTTAAGTTCACAAAAGAATTTAAGTGGCAGAGTTTTCATTCCTACATATGAGCAATTGAAAAGCTAGAATGTAGAAATGAAGCAGAGAAAACGAGGAGCTGCTAAGAACAGAGTATGCTGCAAACAATAGACAAGTACAGGATGGACACTTTTATGAGTAAGTTGATCAGAAACAACTGGTTTCAGTAGATGAATCTGCAAATAGTTTATTTTCACCAGATATAAACAAGGAAAAAAAAAAGATGCTAATAGTCTATCAGAGTAGACTTTGAAAGCCTACTTAAAGCAGTGACATTAAGTGTTTCTTCGTTCCATTATGTTTTGCAAGCATTTTTTCTTCACTGAAATGTTCAGGACCAGGTTTGGATTTTCCTTTCCAGCTGGCCAGAACAAGCACCATGGCTTGTGAATTGGTTCACTAAAGGATAATACTGCAGGAATGCCAAATGCAACCCACAGACCTCCAAACTATGGCCAGTGCCTAATGACTGACAGCTTACCTTACTGGTCATCTTTAACGTATCAATTTCTTCCCTTTGCTTAGTTAAGGTTTCATTCATGCTGCAGAGATGGTCACTCATCATACTTAACTGATCCTCATAGCTTCTCTTTGTCGTCATCAATTCGTCCTAAGTGGGGGAAGAAAAAAAAACACAACCAGAAGCCTTTATTCAATATTAATGACAAACAGGCAAAGCAGCCAAGTTCTCTCTCCGCTAACTGCAAGAAACTCAATAGCTATTCTTCTTTTACCCAAAGTCCCGTGCATGATCTGTTCCCCTTATTTATGCTTCGTTTCCTAATTTTTTCCCCCACTTTTTCTAGCACATAAAGCTGAAGGAATCCACAATCTACATGCATTTACAGAGCTATGATCCATCTGGCATTTGACAGACACAGTGGGACAGCATGGAATGCAGCAACCAAGGGATACAGACCCTTCAGGATGGGAAAGTCACACGATGTGAAGGAGTGGTTTGAAGCCAATTAAGATCTCATAGGTAGGGACCAGAGGAGACTAACGAGAGGAGACTAACGAGATTAAGAAGGGGGGTAGTTGCTACAAGGAGATAGAAATCTCACAATTGCAGATCCTAATCCTCATGACAGATTTTAACCACCCTGACATCTCATGGAAGGACACAAGCAAATCAAGAGATCCCTTGAGCATGATAAAGAACTCCTCTTAAATCTTAGTGGTCAATAGGCCTAAGAGAGGCTCACTGCTGGAACTGTTACTCACAGATATGGAAAACCTAATCAGAGATGTGAAAGCCAATGGCAGCCCTGGCTTCATCAACCTTGAGTTAATAGAATTTAAGATTCTGAGCAAAGCAAGATGAATAGAATTACAGCAAGCCAAGATCTAAGAAGAAAAGATTTTGGCTTTTTTCAAAGTCAGCTTGGCAAGATTCCAGGTAAAACTGCCCTGGAGATTAAAGGGGCCCAGGAAAGCTGAGCAGAGCAAAGAATAGACCAATACTTAGGAAGCTGAGCAACAGTGGCAGAAGGTCAACAAGGCTGTACAAAAAACCCCTGATTCAATATTTTGATCCGAACTCTCTCTGTTCTGACCAAAGGAACAGACTAGATTACCTTCAGAGGGCCCTTCCAATCTAAACAATTCTATGATGCAATATTGTGCAGGCTATAAACATGGAAGTGGTGCACCTGCTACCTTTCCTCAGGGAGTTTAATATGTAATTGGAGGTGAACATCTCATGTGGAGTTGTGTATTGGTTGTGGAATTTATTAAAGGAACAAATCAAAATAGCACCTTGTGTTTGTGAACATTTTTTTTGAAGTATATTACTATATTCACTGTCTGTATGGAGTATTTTAGGTAATCAGACAGGTAACCAATAAAGATATGAACTAAATATGAAAAAACCATTAAGGTATTTCAACATCAAATATTTATATATACACTTTATTTTACTATTGACTCCGTGCTGAACTGTATGGAGGGAAAAGACAAAGGGACAGGACATTCACAGTATAAGATTCATACCGGTATAAGAATTCATTATCCTTAACAATGGCTTCTTAAGGATTACCCTAAAGTTATTTTTGCTTAATAATAAGCTATCCATCTCCAAAAAACCCACCCTGTCATTTCTAAGGCTTTCAGTCCTGGTCACTAGAAAGGATTAAAGGATGTGGTGCATCAGCTAGGAAACTGCACTTTCAGCACTTGGTGCTCAGTGGTCATAATTCTTCTCCTCCAAGCTCCCCTCACACACGATAAAAGAAAGCAAATCTGTTACATTATATGATATTTTACTTGCCTGTAACCTACTGATGTTTTGACTAGCGAGTTTCAGCTCTTCCGTGAGCGATTCCTTGGACTTCTCTGCCAGAGACAGTCTTTTGGCAAGTGCTCGACACTGTCCATTAGAAAAGGAGAGGGAAGGTAGAAGGCAGGAAAGTTAGTTCCAGAGTATCACCTTGCACCATCTTTAACGGATTACTTTGGATATTTTCATCTTTATGTAATCCTTTGATTAGCAGAAACTTAAGTCAGAGCATGTACATGTTATTGAATGAAATTAGAATGAAATAGTTAACATTTTCTTTAATTTTACAGAATTACCATACTGCCAGTCCTCTAAGTATCATAATTTTCACATGATTACTATAAAATATTTCATAAGGAAAAAAGCAACAGCCAACTCATTTCTTATATTGCTTAAATATCAAAGATGATTCCTCCATACTATGTCGTTTTACTATTATAAAATACTTACAGGTTGTATTTAAGTGCAAATACTCTTCGCTTTGGTATATTTCACATCAGTTAATCACACAAATCAAAATGGTCACTACTTTCAAGAAAAATTACGTCATGATTTGAAATTAAAGCAGGTGGTCAGATAGAATGAATTGTTTTGTTAATTCTTGAAGTTAAGTATAACTTTTGTCTAAGAACCGATTTCTCAGAGGAAAGCTGTCTCCATGACTTCATGATACTCAAATTAATTTTTGAATGACATCAGCATCACTTCAAGATGAAGTCAAAAACTAGCTTGGTAACTACCAGCTCTTTTATCTTATACGAACAAACCTATACATGATACACATAGTACTTATTAGTACACCCAAGACAAGGCTATCAAATAATTTATTCTTTTTTTATTTTTCTATACTTTCTACAGTATTCATTTTTATGCATGCTAGACCACAGCCAAAAAACCATCTCAGGAACAGATTGTAAAAGCATTTGGGTTCCATATAATTAAACTCACTGTCAAAACACTGGCCTGTGAGAAGTTCACAAAAGGATTTACTGTTTTTAGTACAGACAATGCCCGCACACTCACCTCAGCGTGGAAATGTACTGACTTGCTGTCAGCAAGCTGCAGATGAGATGTAAGTTCTGCTATCCTTGCCATATAGTGGTTTTTTATCAGGTCTTCACGAGACTCAACATCTGGAGCCTGGCAAAGCAAAAAATTTAAACAGACAGATATTTATGTTTATGTTATATTCTTCTATATGCTAACTTATCTCCTTCCATGCTGAGGCCTCGCTTCTCTACCCAATAGCATTAAATTCCCAAAATACAATAAACAAATTACAGCAGATCACTCTGCAGTTTGTCACTGACAGTGACTTTTAGTGTCAGACAGAACCAACTGATGACACAAAAAGCTTGATTTAACACATCAAGTCTCTGATGAAGATGAAAACCTGCTGCAGAAGTGGAAGGCTTTCACCTACATAAAAACTTACTGGCTTTTCCCAGGAAGGAAAAATTTCTTCACATAGCCATATTTAAACAGCTCGCAACAGTCAAAACTATTTCTAATGTTGCATGTTCCAGAAGTTTCTTTAGCCATTTGCAGTATAAAAAACCAAAACCAACCAAACACACACAACCAACCCACCAGTTTACAGTAAGTTACTGAGTAATCCGCTAGATGCAGCTTTGCATGACCTGTCACTACTTTCAAGTTTAGCACTATGCAATAGCCTTTAAGATCTTGAATCAGTTATTATCTGGCCCACACCCTCTTCTTAATTGTATTTTCAGAAGAAAAGGATGAGTAAGCTAAAAAAACATCAGTTCCCTGCAGCAACAGAAAAGGGAAAGCACCAAACCTTACTCTGTTAAGTTCCTGATGGGGCAATCGTTACCTTATAGCAGTGCTAAACAAGACGGAGTTAACATTTAGTCTGACAGGTGGTTCAAAGTTTCTTTGGTGCAAGCTCTGATCTGGGATAGCCTACAGTTAAGTGTTAAATACCAGGCGCTACAGTCGGTGACTTTATTGCAGCTTGAGCCCCCACCCCCCACCCTCAAGAGTGAGGAATTAAGGGCTGGAATGCAGGGAGGGTTTCTAAAGCACACACAGACCAGCATTTTCCTCAGATTACAGAAGACATATCTGGACCACAGCTCACACTGCTCTGAACTGCTTACATGAATAAAAGATAACTTTCTTATTCTGTTTAGTGAGCTGTTAAGAAATACACGGATTTCAGAAGGTTGAAAAATATAGTATACAAGCTACATGGGTGACTCATGCCATTATACGACACTATTCTTGGTAATTAGACCTTTGGAATAAGTTTAACAGAATCAGAATTGAAGTATTTACCAGATGTACTTTGATAATGTTTAAAACAGATTACCTTTTCATTATCAGTAGTTACAGTCAACATTCCAATCTAGAACAAGGAAGAAAATATGCTTAAGTGAGAACTGCAAGATGACTGCAAGTGGTTTTGGCTTCAGTCATAGGAGGATTTAAAAGCTTAAAAAAATAAAAAAAATCTTGCAACAGTTAAAACTAAACCCAGATTTAAGTACTTCCACCTGTAACAAGCAAGAGTAATAATAAACACATTAGTGCCTTGAACCAAATTAAAGCTGACACCAACTCTCCAAATTCATCCTTTGCCTTACAATGCACACAGGGTAAAGGCAGTAGAAGCAACAAGATACAGCTGGCTTGTGCTATGATCTACATGCTTGATTACATGAAACTAGTTCAGAGATACCTTGGTACATTGAAATATTACTTTTCATGTTGAAGAGCAAAGAAACTCATCCTGGATTTCTTGAGTCTCTTCTGAATCCCATTTCTTCCAATTTGACCAGATTCTCTAGCAGATGGGTGCGTGCAAATAGCCAGTTTCATGGAAGAACATTGAGTCAAAAGAAGTTATTTTCTTACCTCAACAGGATTAGAGATTTAGGCTTATGGGAAATATTTATACAGTATTTCGACTTGAGTTAGATTAGCTTTTTCTAGCCACAATGCTTATTCTCAAACTCCTAACAGATCAAATACGGGACCAAATACTTAAGATACTCGTTTACTTCAAAATTGGGGAAATTGTATTGAAGGCTGAGCTAAGTAGATTGTTTCTTTCTTACAGGTGATATCTCTGTTAATACCATTTCAGAAGTGGCAATCCAGAGAAAAGGACTTCTTTTAAATACTATCAATAAACTGGGAAGACATTTACCCAACACAAAAGTACATGTGCAGCATGCATGCCTGATCCAAATGCAGTTGTTGAGCCCAAGTTGTATGTGCCTATGAAAGTTATGTAAAAATTAGTGTTCCAGAAAGAAAAAACACTGCAGAAAAAAAACAAACCAAAACAAAAAAAACAACCACTGGAATGGCTTCAAGTTAAAGTTAAGTTATACTGCACAACCTTGTAGTGAGCCTTTCTATCCATTTAAAAATACTAATTACCACTTCCATTTGCTTTAACATACCTACAGATGAAAAAAGTACTATAAACTCAGAGCCAACCTGAGATATATACTACTTGCAAGGCTTCCTAACTGCAGAGCCAGAAAAACCTAGCAGTTAAGTTTCTATTATTTACCCCCCCAGTTATACCCATACAGAACTACAAAAATGTCTCTGTGATACTAAAAATACCGAAGTCTCAAAAGCCAGAAAGCATCAGCAAGCAGTTTTGCAAATACAAGCAGCCCAAGTGTGACTGCATTTGGAGTCAAAAAGCTTTCATTATTAGCCTTCCACTAATCAAACAGTACCACTACTGAAGAAAGTGTTTTTTTCCTCTATTGAGGGAAAAAGGTCACTTACCAGACTAGTACTTTTAATAGGTTCCCTTGGACTCTTTTCTGTGGTTTCCCTCTTTTGTTCAGCTACATTTGGCAAAACAGAATACTCTTGTACAGCCTCAGTAAAATGTCCACTAAGAGAGTTCTTCAATTTTTGGTTTTCTTTCTCTAGCTTGATTTTAGCCAGCTGGGCCTCTAACATCCAGTGTTCTTTTTCTTGTTCAAGTTTTGCAATTTTCTCCAAACTCTGCTGGACCTTTAGGAGGGAAAGTTTACAGTCCAGATTGTTGCACACAAGGGGGAAAAAAACATCACACAGAACATTTGAAGACAGTATTATTTTTAACCATTGCATAAGCGAGCTAATGAATAAAGCAGCAAATGAAAATATTGATTCAAGTTGTACACTTAACTGTGGTCATATGTTAAAAATGACCCTGTTATTTAAAAGGAAAAGTGCATCACAAAGTTACAGCTCATAGAACTGGCAACACCATATTTGGTGAAAACCAAAGCAGGGAAAAATTTGATGAAAACATGAAAGAGACGTGTGCCTGACCCTAGCATTGTCTTGTTCTGTGCTAGTGCGTGGGTTGGTCTTTAAAAATACAATCAAATCTCTCCCTTTCCAGTTGTCTCACCTCATAGAGACAGAAGAGCCCACTTGACCAGAAAAGAAAACTATGGAATAGCACACATGGTATCACTCCACACACTTCTGTCAAAATTCATCTCATTCCTACCAATACACCGTGAATACCGGCCACTACAACACTGAAGTCTCTCTTCTATACAAGTTCACTGATAGCAACTCATACAGTCTGAAAACTCTAATAAAGAAATTTTAGTATTAATTGCTCATTCATGAGGATATGGGCAAACTGCTTAGGCATTTTAAATATCATTTAACCTCCCTGTGCCTCGCCTTCCAGAAAAAACAAAATGTATGTACACTGCAAGAAAGATCAATTGCAATCTATTAATAGACTTCATCTGAAAGAAAAGTCATTGTTCTTAACCAGTGCTAATAAATCCTGCATAGTCCAAGAAAAAATCTCAAGACAACACCATACATAACATTAGAAAAGAATACTTCAGTATGCTTTTTGTCTTTATTTTGCATTTATTTGAATTATTAAAGATTGCCTGACTTCTTGCATTTATAAAAGGCAAGATCAGCAGCATCATTCTGTCTCTTATAACTACATAGATATTCTGCAGAAAAAGCAGAATGAGTCTAGATAACCCTGCCTGAAAAAGCTAAGTCTTACTCTCAAACACTACAAATATCATATCAGCAGTCCAGTTTTAAGCTGCAGTATGTGCATACGTATTTACAAACGAAGACATATGTGGAAACTATGTTAATACTATTTTATATTTATAAAATACACTATGACATGTTAGTAGAAGTTATATCGAAGTACCTGTTGTGCAAGTCCTTCTCTGCTTTCTGTGGAACTCAGAAGAACTCTGCGATTAGCCAAAGCTTCTTCATAAGGCACTGAATCTGCACAAGGCTACAGAAGGATAAAAGAAACCTCAAAACATGATTCACAGCAGAATAGGATACCTATTCTACATTTTTTTTCTTACTGTGCTCTTTACTAAAATAAAGGGAAGAAATACATCTTACAAGTGTTTACCAGCCAGTAGAGAAAATTTCTTAACTTCACAAAAAATCCTGCCCCAAAACACACACCTCATTAAAAAGCTCAGAAAACTCCAGGTGTTAACTAATGATCAAATGCATCTTAGGGTCCACTTCATAAATATTGCATCAAGTGATTTAATAGTAATGGTTAATTTAATGGTAAGTTAACAGAGAAAACAGGGAGACCTGGCTGTGTTCAGGCCTTTGGTTCAGCACATTTTTTCCCCTTTTTTTCAGCTGCTTTTTCTTTCCCCTGTTGCTCTCTGTGTGACAGCAAATTCAAGTATAAGAACATGATGTGATTCACTCCATAATCCTGGTGAATATGAGAGGAAATTTAATTAAGCAACTACCCTCTTGTCCTTGGAGTCTTGGCACAGAAAGAATTAGTGGAAATGGGTAACAGCAGAATTGGCACATACCCTTAGTTGTGAGGGCAACTACACTGTCAATTTTTCAATAGCATTCTTGCTCTAAGGGTCCATTTCCTCAGCCAAAGGTTCTCATTCAGAGAAAAGTCTATTCCAAAAACTAGAAATCTGTAGTTTGTATTTGCCTTAGCATAGCCATCAACTTTGTGCTTTCTCTGGGCAATCACACTAGCTGAACAAACCTTCTTCAAAGATTTCATGTAAGCAACCGCCTTTTTCTTGTACTGCAGCATACACTCAGCTGAAAGAGGGCTGAGGAACTCTGTCCCTGCTTTAGGGCCGTAGCTCAATGAAGCAGTGAAGTGATCCAAATTGTTGCTAAAGAATGAAGCAATCTAGACAAATAGAGAAAAGCCACTTTTCAAGTTAAGTTGACCAGAGAGATTCAGAGGAGCAATTACTCTTTTAAGAGAAAAACAATTTAAATGAAACTGGACTTTACAACAAGGAATTCAAACAAGCTACAGCCTCTTCCACGTAAGTTAGACCTTAGTAAAGCAAAGTGTCTTCACAGTATCTACTTTTATCATCCACTGTTATTTTTATCTTGTTGCCTGAAAATACCTTAGAATAAACCTGATACTACAGATTATTAATATGAGAGGCCCACCTACATTTTCCAAATCATTCGATCAAGTTCTTTTTTTAAAAAAAAGAAAACAAACAAGAAAAACAAACAACACCCCAAACCAACAACCAAACCCCAAAAACCTGCATGAATTAGGGCATTGCATTGAAACAAAAATATTCATTACCTTGCCCACTCCATTTGTTAAAGCCACAACAGAGGATAAAATACAGTCATTTGTAGTTATGAGTTTCTGTGTAGCAGTTGGAATATCTTGTTCTAAAGTAGCTTTCTGACTGTAGTGCTTGGAAAGGTCTAGAAAAAGAAGAGACGCATTTATGTCAAATTACAGGGGTTTTGTCTATTTAAGCAACCATTTTCAATTTCAGCTTATGACCTCTGGCTTCAAATGCTTTTCCCCTCTTTAAGCAAGTTGTGTAAAATTTTATTCTAGATACTGAGTTGTTTCGTAGACTGCCTTAGACAACTTTGTGCTCATAAGGAATAGACATTATGCCTGTTACACAAGGCAGAATAAAGGTGTATATTTAAGTGTCTTCTATATCCTAAGAGTCATAGCAATATAGTAGATCCACAGCAATTCATTCCACAACTATACTTTCAGTTTCTGTATATTTGCATCCGGACACTAAAGGTAGAATTTTTCGTCACGTTCAATATCTGACTCTTAGACTCACATGACTAAGAAGGGAAAAGCATTTGAGAATATAACATATTCATGTCCTTCTGAGAAAAGAGAGGTAGGTCACTTTCAAGGAGGCAGTCCAGTTTCAAAAGGAAAGCAGCCTTTTTTGTAAGCTTTGTTTGCATATTTGTGTTAGAAAGAGATAACCAACTTAAAAGCTGTAAGGAAAAATTCCACTTGGAAGGCAGGTACTAGGTCAATAGTACTGAAGTAGAAGAAAAATTTAACAGCATTCCATTCCGTACGCTAGTTTTACTAGAGCAAGCAAGTTCTGTAACTGCAGTAACACTGCTCAGGAAGATCTAGAGGACCACAATTAAGTATTCCAACAACTTAGAAGAACAAAGCTAACAGAATGGAGGCATTAAAAAAGGTGTGTGTATATGTCTAAAACAGTTAGCAGGTTTAATTTCTCATCTTAGTTTGTAAAGGCAAAACAAAGCAGATTTATCCCATATTGCACATTTAACATTGTTACAGTGAACGTGTGCCATATTAGACAGAAAAAAGTGGAGTTGAAACATACCACTATTCCTGTACTCTCACCTTTTAAAATGTCATGAAATCCATGAAGACTTGTAGCAATGTTTGCAAACACAAAGTTGTAATTTGTCCTAAGAAGCCCTTCTGGTTTTGTACCTGAAAGTACCATGCAGTAAGGAAAAAAAAATAAAAATTCAACCCTGATAGAAAAGATTATTCTTCGTCATCTGATTTCCACCTACTAGAAACATTTGCACAGGGTATGTTTAGAAGTAAAGAATCATAAAAAGATTCGATTACTTTGAATTGTCCCTTCCTTTAATATTAGGTAGATTTAACTATATATACACACACACCCCCCAAGTTTTGCCAGAGTAGACAAAAAGACTTCCAAGACTTTTGCAGACAACTCTTTAGATACAGTCTAAACTATGCATTCAAGTTTTAGAAATATCAATACTTTTGGTCTCAGAAAGTAATTATTCATACAGAAAGATTTACTCACTCACAGTTGTAGGAAGGACCATCTGGGCACTTCTAAAGCATGAAGACTGAAATAACCTGACACTATACAATAACCATTTCCTCTTATTTACAGTATGCATTTGGATATAGCTTACACACACACAAAGGTTTTGATTGATTTTACTTAGTTATTACCATAAGAGTTATAGTTTAATAGAACAGAAAGAATGGAAAGTGATAATTAGCAATGAAGTGTAGTTTATTAACAACTTCATACTGTACAACTCACTACTCTTTAGATACAGTCTAAACTATGGGGCATTAACCTTGTTTTCCTCTACCATAAAAGTGGGATTTTTTTGTGTGTGGTGGGACTTGGGGGTGATTTCTTTTTGAACTTGTTGGAAAGGAAAATTAAACCTTCCAGTCATGATGTAACCAACAGAGCCAAAACGGGCACTTACTCGGCAATGCAAGAAGACTAATGTAGGTGTGTAGCTTCTCAAAAACTGTAGTCAACCTTTTCATGTCTCTGTGTAGCTCCATATTTCTAGCTCTTAAAGCAGCTGTGCAAAGAGAAGACTCACACTCTTCTTCCAAACTAGGAATATATGAATTATATTTTTTTAGAAAGTGAGCCTTTATCTTAAGAAAAAAATATTCATGAGTTTTGGAGTAGGTAAATAGTGTTCTCTACATCTGCAGCCCAAATCAATAATATATTAACCTTTCTAAAATAAATTCATAGTCCATCAGAGTAACTTCACAATACATGAAAATTACTGTGTGTACATACTATCCCCACTCTTAAGAGATTCAGACAAGCCAGGTTTACACTCACAGCAAGGAACTGAATGCATCCATTTAAAGACTTCTTCCTCTATCATACATGATTTCTCTTACTTCTTAAGGAGCAGCAAAACAAGTATAAAAAAGGCATAAAACAAGCTTTTTCTTCCTTAATCCAAACCCTTCATTTAAGCAGTCCCTTGCATTAATATATCCCCTCCCTTTAACCCACTTGGGAACAAACATTTTCACTGCAGAAGGGATTTGCATCTGGCTATGGTCTACTACGCTGCTGTATTTACTAAATAAGTAATTTTCAGACAGGCTCAAAAGTTAACAACTGTAATATATTATACCTGAAGAGCATCAATGTTATTCAATAACTTTAAGAAACATTAAAAATCTACACAGCTTTCATTAAAGTCTCATCTGTGAGAGAAGAAAAAAGGCCCTAATATATATGGTTTTAGTTCTAATGACTAGACGAAAAAAAATAAAATGCATAATCTAAAGGCTCAAAAACCAGCAGCCAAAAAAAAACCCACCCATCTTTAAAGCCAGAGTGCTTCAAGGATTTACTTAGTGTTTGAATTGTAGATGCTGACAATGCTGCAAGCCTCACACTTAGTGCCCCTTTAATTGATCTATAAAATCAAAAGTACCTTTTTAACTGATAAGGAAGAATCTTTCTTAAAAAGCATAAGTATGAAGCTAAATTTTCTGAGAAGGCCTTCAACTTCACAGCTGTTTCCTGGAAGGAAAAACAACACATAAGCATTTTTGCTCTGTAAAAGTCTTTTTCCATACTGAAAGTAAGAAATCTTACCAGGACTGTCACAGTATCTTCTGTAATACTCTCAAACAAGTGAAGCATTCCTTCCTCCAGAGGGCGAACGTACGAAGCATTTTCGTGAAGATACTGTGAGAACTGAACACAGAGAGATTTTTAAAGGGTGCTTGCTAAAGCTCTTGCAAAGCACCCTGATCCCCAGGACGTTAATAAGATCTAATAGTCAAGTGATGTGCAGCAGCCTCTTCTGCAGGACACACAAACACACGTCTGGAGGGAAAGTGAGAAATAGTGAAGGCTACAATGAAAGCCTGGGCAAAACCTCATCTCAGGCTTTGAGGCAGCACCCCATCTTGTTTTAATTGCCATGCACAGCACACCAAACCCCTGCTTTTCAAGTTTAAACATTCTTGCATTCCTTGCTCAACTCCATCAAATTCAGGCTAGATCCATGCACCAGAATACGCTACCCTACCTTCCTCACAGCTGCTGTCGGTCTCTCAGCCTGTACATCAGCACAAGCCACACTGTGGCAAGTACTGGAGAACTAAACCCAGTTAAAACTGACACCACGAGAACCATTTTAATCTTTACCTGTAGCCAGTACAGATTTCAACATAGGCCAAAGCACGCTTACACCAATGCTAAGGCTAGAGCAATAACTAATCAAAGGGAGAATTCTTACGTTCAAGAACTATGAGAGGTTTGGGTAGTTACGAAACTTTGGCCTCATAGAGCTGCTTGACTTCGCTAAAAATTGCTCAAATAAATTATATGTATACCCAAGAACAAAGCTGTTTACTCTTACACACAATCAAAATGTAACAATCCCATCAAGCTTTCAATTTTGATACCACAGTACTACAAAAAGCTTTTTTCACAGATTGACACAGGTATTCAAAAGTGATCTTGGTTTTTGTTTTACCCCACAGAAAGATACCTTCACCTTTGATTATTTATACCACAATAGCAGCTAGAGATCCCAGCCAAATAGGGTACAAGAAATTTTAATTATTTCTTGTATTACTATAGTGCAGTAATGGTGTTAAAAAGAAAAGAGAAATGCCAAGTTCTCGTTCATGCATGCACAAATCTGGATGGAATTAGGGAAAATTCCTAAATCTAAGGAGGAAGAAATAACACATGCAGAATGCTCCTGACTTGTGTTGCAAGAGAGGATTGGAGTTATCTGGCACAATGCTGAAGACCCAGCAGAACCCAGCAATCCAATACTTAAAGAGAAAAGGAATACTTGAACCTGGGTGGGAATTGTCCACATCTACTTTGAGTGTTTGGTGGGGAAAATAGCTCGAAAGGACCAGACAAAACCTGGAGTTGAGGAAAGATAAATCAGTGCAAGTGTGCTAAGCCACTACCTGACACTTGTCTCATTTTCTCTACCGCATTAAGGGGAGGTTTTTGAATTGCTCAGTGGAAGAGCAAACACCACACTGAGAACACTTGCCAACCAAATAGATAAATTGTTAAAAATAATAAAAAAATCCCCCAAAAAAGCCCCAGGACTAACAGCAGCTTCAGGGGGGTGATAAGATGCTTCATCACTGGAAAGTCAGTCACTGCAAAAGCCCTGAGAGGTAGCATGCAATTATGTCATGAATACATGATGGGACAGACAAGAGACAATTAGAAAAACAAACAAAGCCCGAACACTGAATCATAGTCGATTATCAGAAAAAGAGAATCAAATTATGGTTCTGATTAGTTTGCAGATTTCCACTGTGTGAGAGCACTTCTCTGCTGAAAAACAAAGAAGTGTTAACCAGGACATTACAAAAAAAAAAAGTGAAAAGTGATGTCTGAGACATCTGATTTCATTCCCTTAGAATGAACTGCAGTCTGTCACCACACCAGGCCACAAAAATAAGGAGTCACAGTTCCTGCCCCAAAGAATTTGGAAGACGACAAAGCTATGTAGTTTTCACAAGAAGGATATGCGATTTGTAACACCTTTGGTGGCAGGAGCAAGAAAATGTTCTAAAACTAAGATCTATGCTGAACATCTGGAAAAGAACATTTGATTCAAATAGCTGAAATAACCAAGAAGGTATATAGAACAAGGGGTCTCTAGTGGATAAACACTTTCACAAGCATATTTTTTGCCTGTAATGAGATTAAGAGGTCTTCCCAAGAACAGAAAAGTTTTGTGATAGTTAATGTTGCCACTACATGCATTCCAGCCCTTTGATGAACACAAATCACATCCACCTCAGTAGCTCAAGTCTGAGTTCTACGAACTACTAAACTGAAATTATAGCCTGAATAAGAAAACACTGTCACCCAGCAACTTAAACACAGATAAGTCCGCTAGTACCATGAAGTCAACAATTCAGATGCTAAAGCAATTTTATTCCAAAGCATACAGATATGCATCCCCATGCAAGTCCTTTTCCATGCTTCATGGCACAGAAAGTCAAAAGATACAGCTTAACAGCTCTGAATGATAGTCTCAGTCTTCCCATGGAGTCACACAGAAAGAGACAGGTCAGGTTTCTTGTAATAATTTTAAGGTGCTTTACAGACTTGAAGCTTCAGAGCACTTACTGGAAAGGACTTACATAAATAGCCTAAAATCAGATTATAAAGTTGGTTAAAGTTATCTTGTTCGTAAGGCTACCTTAAATCCAGTTTATTTCACATTACAGTTAAACATTTGAAACACAAGACCACCTGTCTCAATCTCCCATGGCCCAGTAGATTAACTAAGACAAGCATCTATTCAGCAGTGCCGTATTTGTGTATTTGTAAATAAGTAAGCTAAGCTTTTTGGCAAATGCATTTTGATTTAGCACTTCAAAAGCCTCGATTTTACTATCTTGCCTTGTAGCAGAGGGGAAAAGCATTTTCTGCAGCTAGACCTTCGCACACTTTCAGCCAGTAGAAAAGACTTCCCATGCAAGAGAGGCTGCATCTCAGGAACACACAGCATTCCAGTCAGGGTGGTAGAGGTTTGCACAAGTAAGATCATTCACTCAAAACCTACATAACTGAATGTACTCATAGCTGAAATCTGTAAGCTTTACCTTCTGATTTAGAGGGGATATAATGTCTGTTGCTGAATCAATGGGGAAGATCTGCACCTTCTGCTCGGTGTATGTATGGAAGTTCAAAAGAGCTGTTACAAGTTCTTGAACAAAAGCCAGCGCCTGACCAGCAAGGTCTCGTAACTTCAGCTGTAAAGGCAATTATAAAATTATTATATTTGGCATATACTTATTTAAATATATATAAAAAAACTTCTATGGCTGGATACAAAGAATTGCTGTCAATGATTTCTTTCATTACTAGTTCAGCCTAAAATAAATAGCATCACCTTTAACTTAACTTTCACAGTTCATTCATGAACTACAATGCAACACAGCAGGAGATGTTTTTCTATGATGACAAAGTATGTTTTTACTTCATACAACAGGGGATGCTGTGCTTCTGACTGCATTTCTCAAACTACAGACCATAAGAACACTTAAAGGTTAGTATAATTACAGAAACTTTTGAAATTAGGATTTCTAAACTCCAGTTGACTAATTCCTGAGAACAGCTCAGTTCTTTCAGTGTGATGACAGTAAATAGTTTGTAAAACCTGTTGTAAGAAAATCTAATCTTTATTACTAACAAAACAATAAGGTTTTTCTCCCAGAATAAAAAGGTATCTGCTTTTCTAACCAGTAGCACTCAGTTTTTAGTCTCCTATCTGGACAGAACTGAGCTACTGCCTATGAATAAGGCTGTTCTGTGGCTTCAGTGAAGTAGGGACCTATCCAACAGATTAATCCAAAATGGGACAGACTGAAAAAGCAAAGGCAACAGAGGAAACCACACTGTTGCAATTTATGGAGGAGAGGAAGTTGAAGTAACATTTCAGCCAAGAACGACTTCAGAGATATGTTCCTAATGGTTCAATAAAGTATTAAACTAAATGAATCTTGATTATGGATCATGGATGGTGGTGAGTAGTTAATGCAGTCATCACACTCAGTTTCTGTATGTTAATTAGTTATGCAAGGATGGAAAACAGACAATATTATTGTTTTGTTGTCCTTTACACTGCAGCCTGTCCTAATACACTAGTATTTTTGCCTCTGCTGGCAAAGCCAGTAATAAAAACCTGCCCTGGAACGTTTTCAGGTCTGTGTATCTTGAAGCTTTAGGCTGACTGACATAATGCTGGCAGAAGAGAGTAAAGGAAGAAACTCTCCATGCAGTTACTCAGATTTTTCTTAGCACTGAGCAACAGGCTGATTTAAGTGACAGAACTGAACAGCAGTCACCTGTTCTCACAGAAGACATATTAGGAACAAGGTCTCTTTATAGCTGTTTTCTCCTTTCTTCAGAAGTGCCTATTTGAAGTCTTTTTACAGTAGCACCTGAATGCACTAACTTGAAGACATACCATACAAGCAAAGAGAAAAACGCTCAAGTGCTCTGAAGCCCATCCTCAGTGGCACTACAACAGGAAAATATGACTAGCATCAGGGTATCTGATTTACTACTCTAAGAAGCCTTATTATATTAAGCTATTCACAGAAAAACTAACATTCATTTTTGAATGCTAAGTAAAGCACATTCTGAAGGAAACTGATGGAGTTACAGCAGTGCGTAAACTTTTTCTTTTTTAATGAATATTTAAATAAATAAGGGTGATTCATCCACAAGTAAGATGTTTGGACAAGTAGCCCATAAAATCTAAGAATACCTTCCTTACAAGAACTATTACAACTAATATGGTGCTCTAGCATACACACAAATGCACAGTTCACAAGCTAGTTTACAAGCATAAACATTCTGTGGGGCTCAAGAGATGATTAAAGAAGCTCAGTTTAAGGACAAAGAAGCTTAAGATACCACCTATTTTCCAACAAAAGAGCTTAAGAACTCTAACATAATTTTCATGAACTTTAAAAATGAAAAGTTCAAGTTCTAGCTTAGTGCAGGTTGGCATAGTAAAAGACTATTTCCTACAACTATAATAGGAGACAACTATTAAGCCTTATTGCCATTCTTTTTAGGAAGATACAGCTGAGTTAATACCTACAGTGATCATCAGCCAGACATCTATGGCTTAGCTCTAGTGAAGTGAGGCGACCAGACAATTTGACTCCTTGCCACAAGACCAGTATAGACTACCTTTGAAAAGCACAGAGGCTCCGTGGACAGAAATAGCCTGTCTTATCATGATATTGCAAGGAAATCTTCTGCCATCTCAGATCACTAAAATGTCTGGTTTTATTCAGTATCTATGTGGAAAGTTGCATTTTTACACACAAAGCCACAGAAAATGTTTACCTGGTATCTTCTGTTGTGTAGTGGTACATTCAAAGCATTGTTTCGATTAGATCCTACAGGACAAAAATTGAGTTATATGCATTTTGCATCTAAGAAACACTTAGTAGTAAATAGGGATTTTTTTTTTTAAATATAAGACTTCATTGCAGTTATATTGCAGTTGATAAAAGCAACATTAAATAAAAAGATATAGACAATTTGCTTTAATAAAGGAGGCCTAAACATCCTCCCTTCAGAACCGTGGCAAGGTAGAGAGAAAGCACTTCCATGCTTGCCTCAGATAATTCAATTTGATTTACTATCTGAACACCCTGAATTTGATAGATAATCCTCTTGCACAGAACAGAATTTGTCACTAGTAAGAGTCAAAAATCTTAAAAAAAAAATTCTAGAGGATCTTCAAATTCCAATTACATTCCAGGGACTGTCAAACAAGATGAATGTATTGTTTTAACAGTTTGCTTCTTAAAAAAAAAAAAGCTCCTGTATGTACCGGATTTGTTGATAATCTAGAATAAGATGTACTCTCCACATACTTCAGAATTTTGTTCCATTTCATAGCAACTGGAATGATTGTTTAATTACAGGCAGACAATTTTTAAAGAAGTAGAGGGATATTTGTACCTAAAGAAAGACTTCACAGACTTTGACTGTGATCCCTTTTAAATCTGTATTCTCAATTAAGATGCAATAATAAGCATTTTAGTTTAAAATTTGCACACAAAGGAAGTTTACATCTTCTCAGTCCTTTTGTATCATTCACATTTGGCAAGTAACAAATGGGAAGAGGTAGTTGGCATTTACAACAAAAAACACTGTCTAAAATTACTAAATCCAACTCATAAGGAAACGGTTCGGAAAACCTCTCTGTTATCTTTCTACTCTTGAAATCACATTTAGCAGTCAACAAGTCATTTAATTGCTACTGAAACTCAAGCCAGCTTCTAGTTACACTTAAAACCAACTACAGAGCCTATAGAAGACAGCTGGAATCCAGAGCAGACATTTCCTGACTTTCTCTCATGCTTCTGCCACTAAAGATAGACCACTATCTGCACTGTTTTCTACACAAGCAAAAACATCATCCTGTGGCAGCTGTGTGAGCAGATAAGTTATTTGTATCAAAGTTCTCACTACAGTGATATCCAGGTCAAGGCTATCATTAGCTACTGGTCAAAGCCAGGCTAGATGGGGTTTTTGAACAACCTGTTCTGGTGGGAGGTGTCCCTGCCCGTAGCAGGGGTTTGGACCTTGATGATCTTTTAAGGTCCCTTCTAACATGAGCCGTTCTACGATTACCACCTTCAAAAGAAACCCAACAATCAGCTAAAGCCAGAGAAGCAGAGATAGGCAGCAAGTACCAGGCAAAGTAATCTTTTTGAGAGAGGTAAAAAAAAAAAGTGAAAAGGGCATCAGCTCAAGGCACCAATACCTAAGCACTCTGGTCTACTTAAAGATGTCCCTGCTTATTGCAGAGGGGTTGAACTACAGGATCTTTAAAGGTCCCTTCCAACCCAACACTCTATGATTCTGTAACATGCTGTACGAAAGTCAAATTTACAAAAGGAGAACATGATCTGGTGTCTCTAAACCCAAGCCTCACTGGACTATCAACCCAGTGGAGAACGTGGAAGGCTCATCCCCACAGCACTCAGCCAGACCAGCTTTTAGAGAATCTAAGGCTAAAACTGGATGACAATGTTTTGAATAAACTGAATGAAAAAAGCACAAGTTACCAATAAAGCCTAACAGAAATTCAACAGCCTGTTTCCCTTCTTGGTTCCTTAGCCACTACTTTCAGCTTTTTCACTACTCCAGGTCCTCCTAGTCTCACTGCCAGAAGAGTACAGAGAGCTGCCAGCCCAAGTACAACCTCATGTTCAAGCTATTTTCAAAAGCTACCAGTACATCACACTGGTTTAACACATACTGATTCTTGTACAAAAACAATATAAAGTCTGAGCTCTCCTCACGTCATGGCATCTTCTGTGTTTCAATTTACCTAATAGCAATTGGAAAAGAAGAAAAAAAAAAAAACAGACAAAGCAGCCAGAGAGAAAACAGAAACCATGGATAAGAAGTAGTCTGTGCGTGCCAGACATGAGACATGCTGATGGGCTTCCCACTAAGTGTGGGCTGTTATCGATGGACCACTTCATTAAGCCAACATCTCTGCAGCCACTAGATGTGTATGATCTTAACGTACTGTAGCACTTGAACCGAACCTGCTAAAAACAATATTCTTTGAGATGAGTAACTAAAGAAATCTTCATGAAGAAATCATTAAATTGATAGTGTTCATTCATATTTTACAATATTTTGTCAACACTAAGCAAGACAAGTAGCAAATCACTCAAAAATTAAAACTTTTGAAGTTTGAGATACATCATCATGTTTTTATACTTCTATAGCTGAAGATCACTAAACAAGATAATGAGCATTATATGACTACTTACTAAACTGATACGTGGAGGTAATTGTAGATGTCCAACATTTCTTTACAACTAATACATTTTTAAGAAGTGCTTCCTCAAGATGTATACCCAGAATTACACAAGAAACCCAGACAATACGTACTTGTGTCATTAAAAGGTACTTTTTCATTGATTATGCATAGAGATTCTTCCAGTCTACTGCCCAAAGCTGATTGAAGATTCTTTAACTGTTGCTGGCTAAATAACAAAAAGATAAACGAAAAACCATACATACATAGTATGTAAACCTTTAAAATTTAATCTGTATCACCAACACCATAGCTCACCATAAGTATCCCTTGAGCATACAGGCACCTGTCTCTTTCCAGAAGTTAGAAATAAGAGAGTAGGAATCATTTTTCCTCCTTTATGCTATACTTAATACATGACATCGTATTTTAACCCCCAAGAAATGCAGTGAAAGACACAAATTGTTGTAAATCCTAAATTCCACTCTTGAGAAGCTCATTTTACTTCAGAGTTAATCTTCATGTTATTTTCCAGTTATAGCAATTATTGTATAAATTATATGAATGCATTGTTTCCTACTGGAATTTGAATGGGAATGCAAAAGGACCTTTAAATTAGATACTCCATATCCAATGCAGAATTCCAATATGCAAGCTTGAGTTGGTGATAATTCAGTTAACTAAGACACATCACTATTAGAAATACCTCACAAGCTTTTCAAAATCCCATATTTAAACACCAACATAGTATGGCCCATTCCCACAAGACCAGGCAATTATGTTTCTGATGCACTCAAGTGTTTTTACTCTAGATCTGTTTCACTCGCATTCGATCATGTACATAGATGCATACCTAATTTATTAGGTTTACTAATATCATTAGTAGATTCTTGAGACTAATTGTAACATATTCCAGCATTATATGTGTATGTCAACAGGGATTACTGCATATCAATTCAGACTAAATTCCACACGTTACCCAACTTAGGCCCCCAAATTCTTCACTTTTTTCCTTCCTGTTTGTCATCTAGAACTTCTATACATAGAGTGGAGGGTGGGGGGGAAGGTGTCAAAGCAACATTTTTTTTTTCCTTTTTTACAAGAACATTTGATACATGGAAATTTATCAGAAATAGCAAGGAAAAAGAATAAAAAAAAATAGACAAGCAAGGTATCAAGAAAGTGGCCAATAAGTAGCTCATGCACCTTAGCAAAAACTTTTCTTTAAGAGCAGCTCCAGAATTCCATAAAAACTGTACAATATGAACCACAGCAGCACAGAGCTTTATAGAAAAAAAACCACACCAAAACACCTCAAAGATAAGCTGCAAGAGTATGGATGTTTCCCTTTTGTACTATAAAGGAATGGCAAACAAGTAATTTGACGCATCTTGTTTTACATTCTGCAATTTATTTTAAGGCATGAAGGCTGTCGAGCCTCATATCTCCTGGTTTTACCAAATAAAGTGGGAGTCTCAGAGGCAAATGGATCCCTCTTCCTGAAAGAGCGGAGAAAACAGAAGAGTAGCGCTCTCAAAGCGAACTGTCATGTGTTCATTAAATACTGATACCAGTGTTTAAAATAAAGCCTTGCACTTCTTTATTTTTAAAAAGCCTCCCTTCTCAAATGGTAGGGACAATTTCTTACAGTAACATTAATTATCTAGTTATCATAGCACATGACAGACATGCTCTGAACTGAACAACGGCAGACTGATTTTCAAACACCATGAAGAAAGCAAACAGCAGCAAAATGCAGCTTTCATCATCTTTTGCAAGTCATTCTTAGTTAAACTCTGACCTGCATTAGAAGACAGTTACTGGAATTCAAGTATTTTCGCATCTATCAACTGTTAAAAAGCACACTTCAATGTTACCATGTAAAAAAGGAACTCTTCATCTGATCATTCACTATGTATTTTATCCATTGAAGATCTACAGTGCAATTAGATTTTACTAAAATGCACCTTAATAATTAACTTCAGAGAAGCGCACCTTAATTTGATTTGTCCCACAGTCCTCAACTTCTCCCCATTTTCTAGAAGTTGTCTTCTAGACAATGAAGGTATTGCAAAACTAACAATACAGTCAGTTTCAACAAAAACTCCCCGATATTCTAGCTAAACGTGTTATAACTGAAGCAAAAGCAATTGTTCAAGAAGTTTTTGGGGTGGAGGGGAATTTTTGAAACT
This sequence comes from Pedionomus torquatus, assembly GCA_013398155.1. Lineage (NCBI taxonomy): Eukaryota > Metazoa > Chordata > Aves > Charadriiformes > Pedionomidae > Pedionomus > Pedionomus torquatus. The sequence continues at coordinate 28,799 of VZRU01018600.1, forward strand.
TTTCAGTCAATTGTCTCACAATACCTTACTCAAAGCTTTGCTTTTGGAAGCAGTTTGTAAAAATAAATATATAAATAAAAATAGAAAATCATGTATCTTTGTTTCAGAAAGTTCAGTGGTTTCTTTACTTTTTATAGCATTCCAAATAAGCTCTTCAAGCTTTTATCAACTTCACAGCTACATAAAATAGCTCGGTGACAAAACTGCTCTTGCTGAAAGTTGAATCTGTAGAGTTTTGTCTACTTACATAGCAAGCAGAAACAAAAAGGGTCTGACCTTTTTGTGCTGTTACCCAGCATTTTGAATTCTATCAGAGTTTGGGTTTTTTTTAAAGGTACATTTAAAAGATATTATTCTCTAAAAGTAACTGAAATAAGATTGAGTTATTTCTTTAAAGTCAATTTTTCATTATATTAAATAAAAACACTTACCATTCTTCGGTTCGAAGCCTACAGTCCTTAGCTTCTCTTTCTAGTGCCTGAGACTTGATCTTTATGCAAGAAGATAATCTCACAATGTAAATACTGACACAGCAAGACATTTCATTTCAAAACTTTTCAAGCTTGCAACAAGAGAAATTCCTTACCTCCAATTTGGCTTTATCATTCTGCAGTTTTTCTATGGTATCTGTGTATTTCCTTGTTAAACCATCCACTACAGCTTGATGCTGGGCAGCATCGGTTTCCAAAACCTCAAGTCTAGTTCTCAGCTCTGCTTCTAAACGTTTGTGTTGCTCATCTGCTTCAAAAAACTAAAGGAAGAAAAACAGAGCTCCTATGAAAACTTCATTTTACTTTGAAATCCTAACCTATGAGTTAAACCAACTTAATTAGTCAGTTCAAGTTAACAACAAGTACTAGCTCTCAGATAAATAAAAGTTTTGTTATGATATTCACAGAGAAAAGATTCAGGGAACAAAGTACTTTGTGTTTACTGAAGTTTTAAAGTACCAAGCATTCCTTAAATATATCATAAATTAATAGAAGACACCTGAAAAATTAAACTTGAGCCATAATGTTTTTCTCTAAGATTTCTGTAAAGTAATTCCTGACTTAATTATGTCAACTTGCAGAAAGTACTTTAAGATTTAAGGCTGATTTAACTGAAACAGTTAGTGAACTAGAAGGAAGTTTCCACCCAGTACCAACTATATGGCCTTTTTTGGTAGAGTAACTGTTACCAAAAGTTAGAAAATAAATGAGAAAACACATATTATATGAATTAGTCCACATACTTTCTCATTTAACTTGTTTATAAAGATGTTCACTGGGTATCCGGTCTACTGTTTTTCACAGAGCTAAGCTTTGAAACCTACTAGTTTTCAGATGGCATTTTATTTTCTTTATCTTTCTGTGACCAGTTTTCTGAACTAAAAAAAAACAAAAACAAAAAAACCCACCACATAAAAACATCCCCACAAACCACCAACCAAAAAAAGCCTTTCACTCACAAGTATATGTAATCGTTCATTCTCTTCTATCTTCTTCTGAAGATCTTCATTGAAGACACTTTTCTGCTCTTGACTCAACTGAGATGAGGATTCCACACTTTTCTTTTAGGAAACAAATGCATTTGTTATCACCAAGTCTCTGCGGTTATCTGAGCACCTCTCCTCAAGTACATGAAAACATTCCCCATTGCTGATTCCCAACAGAGGCACATGAGTGCAGAAAACATGATTGATCTTAGACAGAACATGGTATAACCAGGTTTAATCAGCAAGCATTTTGGCAAAGGAAAATTGCAGTACTAAAATTATTCTGTCATTTTGAAGTAATATACTGAATACTAACTAAAATTTTAGAATTCAAGGCATTTAACAAGATTCACATAAAAGCCAACTAGAAAAGCTACAAATAGGCTGAAGAGTTAAACACTAAAATTACAAAGCAAGGAGGTGGGGACAGGAAATGAAGGGTGATCAGTTTTCTTCATAGTAGTACATTAAATCACAGAGCTCCAATACTTTTCCCAGACATTTGAACACTTAATATGTGGAAAGGGAGACAGCAATTTAGTGGCAGTTAGCTGACACACTAGAGAGAAAAGTACAGAAATACTTTACATATATTAGATGTATCAATACCTGTTTTGTGGTTATGTACACTAACATCAGTTAATAATACAAACTCTGACAGAAACATTCAGCTCAATCCTTGACATAAAGCAGCTCCTGCTAGAAATCTGGATAAGACACCGAGTGTCTTGGTGAGGAACAAACATCTGCTAAGCAAGTTGGGTTTTTTTGCCTCTAGCACATACCTTGTTCCTCTTGCCCCTAGTTTCACTTAATGCAAGTTCATCTTGAAGTAACTCCACCCGCTTGGCAAGTTGCTGATTTCGGAAGGTCAAGCTGTCCATTTCTTGTTGCAGTTTCCTCAGTGACTGATCCTTCATCTTCACTTGCTCCTGAATGACCAACAAGTTTAAATTTAAAAATTCCCATTTACCTATTTTGTCTTAGTTTAATACATTTAACACTAACAGTTTTCAGAGATTACCTTCAGAGAAGCAGAGTTTGCTTGCTCATCTACAACCCCTTTTTTCAGTACTTGGTTCTGAGCTCGAAGCTGAAAAAGAAGACAAGCCAATGACTATGCAAGACACAGGAAAAATATAAGCCATTTATTACAAAATGCGTAAGGCATCACATCCTCTTATGTGAGCCTCAGATGCATGTGCTTTTTAAAGTATTCTGTTCAGGTAGATAGTAGTGGCACCAGCTTGAAAAAATATCCAATTCATAGTCTGAACTAGAAGTTATTTTACCACTGGAACACTTTGGTCAAATAAAACATAATTCTTACTCAATAAATATCTTGGAAGATTAGTCACTTAAATATAGTTAAGATTTGAAGAACAATGAACAAGTATGAAAGGCATACAACTCCATCCTTGATTAAACAAGTTCTTGCTTGTATTTGATGCTATTCCTGTCTCTCATCTCTTCTCCCTAAAACTGTTCATGACTGGTTCTGGAACATAATTAGAGCTAACAAAGCCAAGATCTGTATTGATTCAAGAACTATATTCTAAAGCAAAAATACATTTTACCTATAGCAGCAGATGACCCAGACAGCACAGCTTGACAAACACTTCAGGAAAATGCATAAAAATCATAAAAGAAAGAGCGCTCTAAGACTTTCTTCTATGGTTCGCAAATCTAAGCTAAAAGTTACTGCAGTGAGAAGCGATACTCAAAAAATCTATTTCCCCGTCACTTCACAAAGTGACTCTACCCTGCAGCAGTGAGAAAGCCTACAGTTCCATCCTCTCTTTCCTTGATAAGTGCTTGAATCCCAGTTTCTTCAACAGCAGTTTGTATTCACTTGACATGTTTGAGCCCAGCTGTTGCAGACAGAAATTAAAAGGGTTTGTATAGTGTTTGGGAACACCTCTGGCAGATGCACAAGAGGCAAGATTTAATGTAAACCAGCAATGGCTAATCTTTTCAGTCTAATGACTGAATAGGTTTGAAAGGCCAAAAGTCAGTTGACATTGCTAAGCACAGGCTTTTGCCCTGCAGTATTCCCACTGTGCCGCTCAGGCATCACAAAGGTAAGAGAAGAAATTTACAAGAGTACCACAGAAATACTTTCAAGCACAGCCTCCCTAGCAAGAAAAGGCTGTGCACTCATTTTCTAGGCCTTTTTTCTGCTACAGTTACTACTGCAGGAACATGTCAGGTACAGTGATGAAACACAGAACGAACTAGCTCAATAGTGCTGAATTGAGATACCCAAGTTGATGTGTGATCCTACTACTTCCATCAGGGTTGTGCAAGAAAGCCCAAAGCTGCAACTTGAGGGGAACATAAGACTCTGAAAACATACCTTCTTCTGGATTGCATGTGTATTGAGAGGGAAAGGAAATCTTTGGCACTCCTTGAGTCTATCAAGCTTGTCTGCCTCTCTCCCTGGCTTCAACAATGAGATAAAGCAAACAGGCAAATAGCTTTTCAGTGCTACTCTGTTTTCATCTGCACATAATAAACAGCTAATTGAACAACTGATGGAATTGCACAAAGAGAAGGGTTATCTGCGAAGGGGATCCCACAATAAGACCAAAAAATAGTTTCCACAAAGAACCAATGAAACATGACAGCTGAAAGCTGTGCAATGAAGTTCAAAGTAAGCTTTTGGACACCATGATACTAGAAGAGAGAGGATCTAGTAGCTGAAACTTTTAGAAGCTATAGTCAAGAGATTTGCATTGCGAAGTTTCATTCAGAAATTAAGCAGCAGGCTCCCTCAATTACCTTATCCTGAGCCATTTTTGATGTCCAAAGTATAGCAGAGCAAGTAATATTAACTCTGTGACCTACAAAACCCCAAAGTGAACTCAGTTTTCTTAAAGTGATCTTGTAGAAGCATTAAAAACATACACCCATGAACGAGTTAGATCCTGTACAGCTCTTTCAATAGCAGTTGCAAGGAAAATAGTATTTAAAGACACATCTAGAGAAAGGTATCAAATACAGTCAAGTGCCTTACACCACGCTGATGCTGGGTTACACTAAACTGAAGTGCTGGTGTTCTTCCCCAAGACCATTGGGGAACCATACCATTTGAGACCAACAGTCTCCTCTTCCTTTTAGAGAGGAAACAAGAATGAGGAGTTCTGTATCAAGCAAGGCTCCACCACTTATGGAATCATCTTAAGCACCTTGGAAAAGCATTCTCTGCTATGGGCCAGAAGGCTTTGCAAATAATCCATTAAACAGCACCACAAACAGGAAGCAAAGTCATCTAGAGCAGCTGCAAAAGAATGGGAACAGATATGAGGCAAGTATGGAATCAAGTGTCCTTGCTTCCAAGACCCTGCAATGCCACTCAGTCTCCCACATCAGTCAGTCAAAGCAAACTCAGATTCCAGGAGCAAGATACAAGACAAGACAAGTGTTCACACCCAAAAAGACAACCATGCCTCAGGCCTGACTGTGAAGTGGAGAAGCAAGGGAAAGCAATGCTGGTTGCACTTCATTGGTGTGGCTGAACCCATTATTTGTCTTAATGGATGCTTTGCAACCAAGGCCACCTTGCTCCTCATGCCAGCTTACCCAGCCAGCCCCCAGCACCTGCAACCTCGCATCTCCTCTGCCTGCCTAAGTTTGTCTTCAAGACAAACCCTCAAGAAGAGGCAACCTCTGGGGCACAAACGCCTCACACTGCCACAAAACCCAGTGTTTCGGTCCTGACCAGCCCCAAGTCGGGCTAGAGAGCTCTGTACCCTGCTGCCCCAGGGCGGCATCGAGCCAGAACAGCCCGCTGCCCCGGGCAGGGCAGACTCAGCGAAGGAAGCGGGAAAAGTCC
>VZRU01018602.1:0-10435 GCA_013398155.1 Pedionomus torquatus
ATTTTACTAGTGAGCCGTTGTTTCTCACAAACCGAACAAACCACCAAACCTTGCACCATCACCACCAGTTCAACATTCCCTAACTAAAATTAGAAAAGCAGGCTGCAGAGTCACGGTGGCGTTACCACAGGAAGGATGCTAATTTTCCTCCTGGAAAGAGGCAGAGTAGATACCAGTGATCTGTAATAAAAACAACTGTGACTAATTGCAGAATGGTTTGGGACCTTAATGATCATGGAGTTCCAACCCCCCTGCCATAGGCAGGGACACCTCCCGCTAGAGCAGGTTGCTCAAAGCCCCATCCAGCCTGGCCTTGAACACCTCCAGGGATGGGGTATACCTACATAATACATACATTACACTTCTGCCAGCTGCATGGGCTGATCTCAAAACAATGTCACCTGTGCCTATAAAGAAAGTTCATTGTGCCTATGTTCTCTGAGTATTGATATCAAAGCTGTTGATGGTAGTAAAACATCTCAAACTTAATATCAATGCAAGACACTTTTTACTGGCTCATAAGTCAAGAGGAAGGTGCTTTTAAAACAACAGGGAGATGACTATTGAGTAGGAGAATAGCTGCAAGAGACTTCAGGGCGCGTGTTTTCTAAATCCAGCCTTGGTGTTGGGAATCTACTCCTTGTTTAAATCTCTTGTCTTCCCACTACCTGGCAGGCACAGCCTATGATTTCAGTCAAAATTTGGCAGGACATGATTCTTCATGTCATTTACTTCAATGAAACTGCATCGCTCCTTGTTCTGATCTTAATACATAAAATGTTCTCCTCGTTTCCTGGCATCTAGGTAAGGCCTCAGAAAGTGTGACTCAAGAACCAAACTATCATTGCAACATTTTCTGGAATTGTGTTCTATTCCCTGTGGCCTTCTGGCCACATCTTTAATTTAAAAAAAAAAAAAAAAAGAAAAAAGAAAAATTATAAGTCTCCTAGGCTTAGCTGTTAAGTGAAAATTTCCACCTACTAACTCTGAAACAGAAAAGCATACATCCTGGTTTGGTTTTTTTTTTTGTCAGAATAAATGCAAGAATAAATGCATTTGTATAAACATACTTGCTATCTTATGACAACATTGTTGGTAAGAAGTGGCCAAGTAGCCCAGTGACCAAGGCGACAAATAATAAAGAATCTGATCTCATTTTGCTGTGTAATAAACACTTTCACTAGCATGGTCAAACAACGGAAGGAATTTGATGCTATGCTATTAAGTGTAATTGCAGGTGGACAGCTGTCTTTCTGACAGTTCTCATCTTCATTTTTCTAGTGTTGATAATACATGTATCCACCTTTTATTCATATGAAGAGAATACTGTGAGAGTCAATTAGGAAGCATTTCTAGGTTGCTTGTAAAATATAAGGATTACAACTATTTTTTTCTTTGAGTGAAAGTAGCTGCATGTTGATTGATGCATGCAGCCGCTCCTGCTGTAACAACATTTAGTTCGAGATTCTGAAGATAGGCAACCAGTTGCCAACCAACCGACATAATGAAATATCTTTAAAGGACACGTTCACATACTGTGATTTTACATATTCCAAATCAAAGTCATTATTAAAGGCATGGTTTAACGTTCTTAAAGCAAAATGTTCTGAGCAGACAGAATCACTTTTAAATGATCACTGTTGCTAGCAGGTATTGTATTGTGTACAACCCATGAAGTATCAGCACTCCTTTTCCAAATAACCAACAAATCAAGCTATCAAGCAATGCAGATCAGATACCTTTGTACGCTTTAGTTGCCACTTTGTGCCATTTGAAGAACTCTGTGGAGCTATAGACATTGTTTACCTGGTAAAGCAGTTTGAGTACTTGGTGTCACTGACACGTTATAAAAAAACCTGAAGCATAGTGCTTGGTCTAGTCCAGTGTCTTCTGCCAAAATGTCATCATCCGCTTCTTGATGCAATTTCAGTATAATCATCACTAATTAGGATACTTCACTAAGTAATTTTAAGTATTAACATTTAATTTCATGTCTAACTTTACAATTTATTCCTGTTTGTATCTTTCAGTATCCTTACTGGAACAACATGGGTATATGTTTGCGCTCATTTTGTAGTGGTCGATAACGATGCATATTAGAAAAAAAGAGGATTTCTAAAAAGTAGACAGAGTTCCTTCTGTTATACAGTTTCATTTATTTGCTGCATTTCTGAAGTGCAAAATAAAAGCAGATTATTTCCCTGCTTACTCGGAGAAGGTAAGGATGAATATATTAATTAAACAGTTAAAAACTATATGTAATTTAAAGAACAACGAAGTCTCTACCTGAAGAATTAACAAACTTGCTTATTTGTCCTCCTCAGTGTTCGGAAAGCACACAGACTGCATTAGCGGATCAACCTACAATAACTAACTCTGAAAGTTTTCACCTAAGATTTTTTTTTTTTTAATGTTGCTGTGACAGTTTTTAGGTTTAAAAAGCCCGAATATTATCATCCCCATAGTAATATTTTGTGGATTCTGTGGTATTTCGATGCTTTTGTTTTCCAGTTTGGCCTTGATTTTCTGATTTGGTAAGTGAACTGATTCACGCCTCTTGGAGGTCCATCCACTGCCATTTCCCATTTTCTGGTGGCACACTCATTCTCACCAGGGAAGTTCACTGACCTTTGCAATGACCTTCCCTGAGTAGAGCTCCTTTTTCTCTGTCAGGCTTTTTATGTTGCCTCCTAGCTGCCTGTCCCCCTGTGTCACAAACAAACGCACACAGAGGCGCGAGTCAGAAATTTTATAGCCCATTCACGGTCCTTGATTGATGTCAGTGCTGTATTCCTGCTGTCCTCCCAACTTCTCCCAAGTGCTGCAAGGCTGGAGGTGCACAAGGTTAACAAACAAGGGCAGAAGGAGAGGTCAGCGATGTCTCATGGGTCAGATAGCTGCTGCAAAAAAGCTAGAGCAGCTGGCAGCCAAGACAGCTGCTAGTTAGGAAGAAAATGGCCACTGAATTTGATAGTCCTTAATTAAGGGAGTGCCATAGCTCGTTCCCCTTCCTCCCTTTGCTTCTGTACATTGCGGTAGTGGGGGCTGGGCAATTGCACTTTCCCAGTGAAGCTCTTGGGTGTAGTAGCTGTCTTCTGTTCAGGCTCATTGAAGACACAATTAAATGCCTCTTTGTTTAGCGATAGCTGAAACAATGCAAAAATACCACCCAGGAGCTAGACCACATGCCAACGTGCACTATTATGGCTTAGCCAGATGGTACAGGCACTTATTGAAATTCTTGTACCAATGCAACAGTTACGTAGGTTGTGTGTCTGTATGCGAGTGTAAAAAAAAGAGAAACTCAAACCATTACACATGCGCACAAAGAAAATCTCAAAAAAGCTGGCCACAAAATATACATAGCATGATCTTAAAAAATATGAGTGAAAGAGAACCCTTGTAGGAGACAGTACCCAGAAGAAAAGGTAAGAAGAAAAGAAGAAAACCTGTAGTCCAAGCAAAATAAGTCTTGGTGTGGCCAGAGGAAGAACAAAAAGGCTTTATAGACATCCTTCATAAATGAACAGAGTTGCATGAAAGAAATGCCTGTCTCCATCTTTCCTCTTGTCGTGGTTTCAGCCAAATTTACTAAAGCCAAACTCACACATGGCCTTTCCCCAACCCCCAAAAAAGAGAGAAGAGGAAGAGATAAGGAGATTCATGAGTTTAGAACAAACTAAATTACTTTAATGAAGTATTAATATTAAAATGAAATTTAAAAAAAAAAAAAAAAAAAAAAAAAAAAAAAAAAAAGGNGGGATGGAATACCCCAAGTGGTCAGATTTGGGTCACCTGTCTTGTCCTCTCCTCCCCACAGGTGTGACCCCTCTATGCTTTTTCTGTTTCTGACCCTCCAATGGGGCAAATAATGAAAACTGGCTGACCTTGGTTGTTACAGCAAGTGGTATAAGCAAAGGCCTCTCTGCACACCATTCCTTGGCATGAAGTACAAACACTGGTCTTATTGCTGAAAACAAGCAGTTTTCTCCACAATATGCCATTAATTTCAGAGAGTTAGAGAAAGAGAGAGAAGAGGCCTAGCTAAGATGTAAAATTACAGAACAGAAAGTTGGTTCTGCTTTACTTCAAACCGGGACACCTTTTTACAGAAAAATGTGTCTCGTTGTATCTCATTCTGCAAGTCAAACCAGCTTGCAATGTATTGCAAGTCCCTGCATCGCTCTTATTCCTTCTGATGGTGGAGGCATAAATTAAAGTACTGAAAGGCCCGCTACAGCCACAGTTCAGACTGGAGCAGACTTACACAAAGCTAATTCCAAATGTGCTTTCTCTAGTTCTGGTAGACAGGAAGATCCTGCAAATTCTTTTGTTTTCTTTTGTTTGTTCAAGCTGCGCTGCCTTTTGCAGTGTAGGTATTAATATAGTGGATCAAAATTTCTGCTGTGATTTAAGAACGACACTTACAAATCTTAGCATTTTCCAATATATGCATAGCAAATGGGTTGTTTATCTATGGGACAAGAACAAAAGAAAACAAGCTGCATCTTTTTAAATAAAATGGTGTTTTATAAAAACCATTCCTATTTAACAGATAAGTAGCAAGCTTTTAAGAGGGAAACTCCACCACTTGGGATATTTGAAAGACTCCATGAATGTGTCTTTAGGTGATAAAAATTTTTATTCTTTGCTATGAAAGCACGGTAGGATTCATGGAGTGAGGTTCTGGCTCAGTTAATTCAATGGGAATGTTACTTATATCAACAAGGATTTCATCCAGTTTTTGTCATCAAAGTCAAGGCCATAAAAAAAAAGATTTAATACTAATGCCGTTAGTAGTAGTCACAGTATTAGTATAATACTAACAGTGCTTTGTTAGTATTCTACTTTTATGATGAGACAATAAAAATTCCTTTTATTCTCAGGTTTCAAAATCAAACTAAGATGATCATATTTTTAAATCACATAAACCCAAATGATCCTAATAGTCTTCCATTGCTGATGTGAGTGACGTGCTCCATTCCCACTCAAATCAGTGATATAGAGCTGTGCAGATCAATTAGAGCTTATACTCACACATCTCTGACTTCAGTGCTGCGCTTCACAGCAGCAAACAGATGTTCCCAACAATTACTGAAGAAGAGATACTCGAGATTTCTTTACTTCAGATCCTTCTCTTTTTCCACTATAATTTCAAAAGGCGCGATTTTATGGATGTACCTGTGATAACTCTTTGCCTTCTCTCTTGATTTTCCTTTTAGTTAGTTTGAAGATGATGTCACTTGCAAGGCAGCCACGTCACTTCTGAGGATCTTGCTTACACATGTCAGTGACTCAAAGAAAAGATTACTGTAGCTCATAATCCTCTCATTTCTATTATAAGTTGTTGGATAACTTCTGATGTCATCTTTAGAGGCTTTGTGCCTCTGTAACTTAACAAATGAGAGAAGAACACATACCAAATCAGAACTCAAGCTTACTTCCTATTTTAGCACTAATAGGGTAGGCCGTGTTCAGAAGTCAGATGTGATATATTCATCTGTCTTATTAAACAGTGTTAGTAATTCTACCTGTCTTATAGGGGACTTTATGCTGTTATCCTTGTGATGCAGAAGAAGAAGGAGAATCCAGCCAAATGCTATATGACATTCACTATCGTTTGGTGGTTAACGCTCATTCACAGTTCTTTTCAGGAAAATGACATTTAAAGCTCTAAAATGTAGGTCTGTACACTTGGTTCATTGAGAATAAAAATGTAAAATTAAACACAGAAGAAGCCAAAGATAAAATGATCAAAGAGAAAGAGGATTCTGGATGGATTATCTTTGTTTATGTTAAGAGACTTAAAGGCAGGATTAAAACAGGCAGTTGAAGAATGTGTGTGGTTGCCAACCAGGTAAAATGGAATATCAGATCCATCTGGCAACATATTAAGCAAACAAACAGGAAGGTTTATTAATTTCTGTATTCACATTAAACAGTTGGTAAAGAATTACTGGGAACCAAATCTGATAAAATAGATAAAGAGTATGTCACAGGACAAGTAATAATACTTCTGCATGTATTGACATACTTTCTGAATGTGCATATTTAATAGATTATGTCCTTATTTTGCCACTGTATCATGGTTTAGCATTATACAGCATAGGGAGAAATAGTTTCCATCTTAATTTCTGTTTTGTCTCTGGGGTGATATGTCCCATTTCTTTTATTTTGAAAACTTTTTCACTATTTATTTTATAAAACAATATTATAAAAGGTTAAGAACTTCTGTTTGTGCTTTCCTTTAGAGATGTCAGGTGGCAGATAAAACATTACTTTATTGAACCCTTTGCCTTGGTTAAATAAAAATCAAATCATAACACTAAAATGAGTTCCATAGCAGAAAAAAGAAAAAAAAAAAAACAGAAAAGTTACTGGTTTAGTACCTTTTCATTATAACCAATGGCCATTCAGTGATCTGCAAAGAAATATAGGAAAAGATAGCTTTATTCTATCTCCTGGTAGTAATGAAACAACAAATACAATACCTGACACCATGTGTTGATTTGGAAACTATGGCCGCTCTTCAGGATTGTGTATGCACATTGCTGGTAATAGATATTTTTTATTAAAATATTCACGTATCCATCCCCTGCCTGGAGTCCTGTAAAAATTCTGAAGTCCTGAAGCAAAGCCCTTTGCCTGAGTACTATAAACCCTTCCCAGCACTTTTTCTGCTGGCACAGCATATCTGTGGATGTGGATTTACTTGCACTCCTATAAGCATTCTTCCAGTAACATTCTCACAGTACCATGGCCCCCATAGGTGTTACTGAGCCAGGCAACATTTTAGTCTGTGTTGGCCAGATTTCAGAGTGACAAGAAGTTCACATCCCTTTAAAACCATTTTGGTTTTGAAAAAGCCGCTATATAAATAAAATCCAATTGTCAAATGTATTAGAAATTAAATCATATCTGCATAATTTAACATGTCGAGCCTAAATAGGAAGATTCTAGAGGAGTAGACATAATTACTGACTTCTTCCATAATTAACCAAACCAATATTGGGTCTGGTTTACTAATAGTGAAATGCCAAGGATCAAGCTGATGGGCAAGGGCAGAAAAAACAGCAGGATGGGAGCTTTTGTTGCTTGTGTTTAGATTGCACAAATGTTATGCCTAGGTGTAACAGATGTTTTCAGTGTCTCTTCCATGGAACAGCGTGGTAGAAAGCCCACAAGAAGACAGCTTTTGACTTCACCCTGAGTAGCGTTCAGGATCTGGTTTGAAATCTCATGTTTGAGGAGGCATTCTGTAACAACCACCTTAACATACTTTGATACAGTATTATTACAGGAGCAGCAGCAGCCAAAAAATTCACCATATTTGTCCTCAGTTTCAAAAAGAGGAACTGTGTAAAAATAAGAGTGTTTTTTAAAAAGTAACTTTAAAAGTGCAGCTAAATTAATTTTTCAGAGGCAGCAAGGAAGCTATTTTAAAATGCACATTTTAGAAACTTTAGGTTTATACACACTTGGATTATTAATGAAGGCTTGAAAATGGGCTAAAGGGAGATGCACAAGTAAACAGGTTAAAGGAAGCTATTGGAAACAAGAAGGTTTCTTTAAAAAAAAGATGACGTAAATCTGAAAAGAAAAAAAATATGGAAACACCCACCCACACACACATATTCCTGCAGATTAAATGTAAGAAAACAGATTGGCTCACCCTCAATAGTACCAAAGCTGCTAATAAATCTTCCTTCAGTCCTTAGGAACAAGAAGGCTTCCAGAAATCTGTTGGACTAACTGACAACCATGGTACCTATAGGGGGACTCAAAGAAAACAAGGCCATTGCAGAGTAGTTCATAAACTATTTGAGTCAGTGCTCACCAGTGGATATCCTGGAAATGGAAGGGATGTGGAAGAGGGAATTGATGAAACTGAGAAAATGAAGAGTACGAAACTACTAGGACCAGATGGAAATTGCTAACAGGTGTGTGTAACTACAGCTCTAAAAGTGTACCAATGCACGGTGTCTGCTAGATGGCAGATGGGATGTCAGTTTTTAAAGAGTTCCATGGAAGCCAGGGTGCGTGATGGGGTGCAGGCAGGAAGTCTGCTCTCTCTCCCTTGCAAATCAGTAGAAACTATGGTGGGCAATAGAACTAGTGGACACCCAGATAAATACAATCTACTTGGAAGGCTCAACGTGACTTTTGTAGAAGGAAATTCTGCTTTACAAATGTACCGAATTCCCTGAAGAATCAGCTTACACATGGGGAAAAGTGGGTCATATAGTCTTAGGTGCATTTCCAAGGGATATCTCATCTGCTTGGGTCAGATAAGGGAATGCACACCTGGCTGAAGCATCTGGAATATTTAGCTCCAATCGCAAGTTTCTCCCCTAAACAACTGTTTCTCTCACCTCTTCCCAATACCTTCCTTAGATACCTGGTTCCTTTAAAACTCACAATGTCTCAATCCCCCTGTCACCTCCCTTAACTTCCTCTGTTCTCAGGAATGTAATTTCTTACTTCCTTTCTGTTATGAGAACAGCAATACTGTCCTGACTCTGGAAAGTGATTTCAAGGGAGAGAGCTTTAAAAGGGTAGATTTCTAGGGGGAATTGAAAGCATTTTAACCACTATAATTGCAAACTCTTTGTTCCTCATGCTGTGCCTCCATTTCTAGGTCACCCCGAAGAAGAGATTCTGCATGAATATGCAGCAATGAACCTGGTCTCAAGGCCTGAAAACATTCTCTTTGCTAACGAACTCCTTGGCAGGTAAAGCAGAGTGGATGTGTGCAGATCTCCTATCAGACATTCTGTGACAGAAGCATTTCAGAAGGAAAATGAAATGCCAGTCTCTGGATGTTCACAGGAATTCTGCACTGCTACAGCCTTTTCTCATGGAGCCAACTTGGAGCTCAAACGTACTGTTAGTCTACTCATACTGCTGTGTTTCTCCCATTCATCTGATTTGGCATAATTTTGTTCATGAATAGCAATCTAAAATATGGGCTCCGTTATTCTTCCTCAAGATCTTACTTCTTATAACAGCTTCATTTACTTTTAGACCCTTTTGGTAAATTAGGAGTGGCAATTCAGATATCCTTTGCAGCCTTCCAATCTCCAGTGGAAACATAAAAAAATTCAGCTGTGGTAGGTCTCATTTTGTGCTTGATTTTTGCAGGGCTGTACCCTGCTATTTGTACACAGTGAAGCAATAGTTTTCTTCCATAGTGGCTGGAATAAATTTCTCAGAACTTCTAATTCATTTAATTGAGGGCCAAGAGCTGGGAGAAATGTGACTGCTGCAACCCCTGTGGTTATTATGGTCAGAAATATAATTCTAAGTGGTGGTGGAATGAGACTGAGACACATGAAACAATGGAGCAAAACATCAGCAGTGTCTAGCATTAAGGCCTCTTGGTTTTAAAATAACAACCCTTCTACCTTTGTCTTTTCCTCTCTTTGAGAGGTCTCCACCTCTCAGAATTCTGTAGCTCAATGTACTGTCTTCTGAGCAAATAGGAACAGAAATGATTGGTCTCCCAGAAACAGTATTTTTAGTAAACTAGCTTTAGAGTGCTTGTTGAAATACAAATGCTGAATGTAAGTCTACCCCTCCGCTTGCAGATACATCCTGACCACGGGAAGAGGACACGTCCTCATGGCAGTTTGTGCGCAGGCATGACAGCAGATAAAACCTCGGATGTTCAGTGGCCCACCAAGTGGTAGACACTTGGACAGAGGACACGGTTCCCAGGTGAGTCCCACAGTGCCTTCAGCTGCCAGAGGGCCTTAGGATCGCAATGTCCCATGTGCTCAGGAACGTGGGAGCTGACAATGTCTGGAGCTGTTCTTAAGCCACACAGTGCCCCTGCAGCCCTGCTACAGACATGCCCTTAGAGCGGAGTACAATTCTTGACACAGTNCACTTGGACAGAGGACACGGTTCCCAGGTGAGTCCCACAGTGCCTTCAGCTGCCAGAGGGCCTTAGGATCGCAATGTCCCATGTGCTCAGGAACGTGGGAGCTGACAATGTCTGGAGCTGTTCTTAAGCCACACAGTGCCCCTGCAGCCCTGCTACAGACATGCCCTTAGAGCGGAGTACAATTCTTGACACAGTTATTGTTTTGTGCTAGAGAGACGTTCCTGAGAGTTGTGAACTTCTAAGCCTCACTTGCCAACAACTGAAGCACCCAGCTGGTAGTGCTGTATGCCCGTGCCGGCCCGGCCTGTGCACCCTGGCTGTGTTGAGTTTCCACATGGGGAAGAGGTCCAGATGAGTACAGGAAGGATCAGGGGACATGAGCTAAGAGGGATGTGCAGCACATGCACCGAGTCTCAGCTGTAGGTGGGTGGATGAGGTGCCCAGGGCTTGGCAATTGGCTCATAACGTTCAAAGCTTCAGCATGCTTAATCTAAATCTGCCTAATCTCTCCTTGGCTGGAGACCACCTCTCCCTTCCCTCCTCCCTAGC
>VZRU01018604.1:16342-64923 GCA_013398155.1 Pedionomus torquatus
TTTTTTTTTTTTTTAAATCAGAGTTAAGTTGATGATTGGACTAGCCAATCTTAAAGGTCCCTTCCAATCTAGACAGTTCTACGAATTCTATGATTCTATGTGTCTGAAAACACAAAAGTAGGACCAGAACTCTCAGCTTTTTCCACAGCCACTTAATGTTCTCAGCGTTACCTCAGCCAAGCAATGTGCTGAGAATGTAGCATTTTGTCCTCATTGTTTTAAACTGGCTGCTAGATTCTGTGTCACTATTAGTTATCTGGTATGCAAGAGCATATGGTCTCCAGTGCATTGTGTGACCAATTGCTTTTCTTCAGATACTGGATTTTGCTGTAGATACTAACATGGGTCTTTTGCAAGAAGTCCACAACATAACTTGTGAGTGATTTTAGTAGAAAGCATGGGAGTCAATGTTCGTGCTTCATTATTATTAAAAATAGGTTTGGCTATGAGGAATTCAAAGAGTAAGTAAATTTGTCTAATTTCTTGAAATTAAAAAAAAAAACAAAACCAACAAAACTAGGTCCATCATATTGTGATACATCTGACAGACAACATTTTAGTCTGAAAAGTCTCTGTACTTATAACATGGTGGATACATTTGTGGGCAAAGGCTCGAAATTGTGTTTTAAAGTGGATGTTGCTGTTAGACTGGAGGAAGTCTGAGATGTGCTAGAGCTCATAGCATAGGGGTAGAATTCCATCCTGAAAACTCAAGAAGTGAAGGTTGAGGGAAGGGTGTTACGGTGTATAAAATGGTACAGTTCGGTAAATGATAAGCAAATATCTGGTTCTTACAGTTTCTGTTTTTATGTAAAATGAAAGGTGCCAATTAAGGCAAGAATCCTTTTGGTGGATTGGTTCCAATAAGCAATTCTAAAATGATAAGCTGAAAGTAAAGCATTTTAACATTTCTCTCGATGAAGGTTTTGTTCTCTCCCAACCTATTTCAGATTCTATATAGAAGCTGTTGATGCAAATTGAAAATGTTTGCGTGAAATGTACAGTAAGAAAATATAATCAAATTGCAAGTATTAAGTGCATTTGGACATTTTAGTAGTTAAGCTTGTGTTACGAGCAAGAGTTGTAGATGATGATGAAATATTTCCACTTTAAAAAAAAAGAGATTTAAAACCTTGTGAAGGTGAATGTCAGAAGTAATAGTAAAGATGTTCCTGTCTTTTAGAAGATGGATCTTGTCATTGCAAAGCTGTTAATATCTGTAAAGAATTTTATTGAAGAATATACTGATGGCTTACGTTATTGTACTGGCTTTCCTCTCTTAAGTGTAAGGAGCTTTATGGAATTAAGTAGCCGTATCTGCGACAGAAATACCGCTTTCAATACTATTTCACTGGAGTGATTTGAATTTGTATTTTGCATACAAATAGTTCCTTACTTCCATATTTCTGAAAGTGCAACAAAGAAAATATGATAATACTGTGAAATTCTAAATATTCTGCTTGTAAGAGGATTGAGCCCAACTGCATGTACTTACCTCTTCCATTATTTTGGTTGAAAAATATTTCTGTTTTCTTGAATATAATCACTCTGAAGGACTAAAAGGTTGAGGGCACAGTCTGTTTTCTCCTTTTATTACTGTCTGTTGGAGTTAGGATGTAAAAGAAGGAGCAGAGACTGCACAAAATGATTTTGTTCAGGGTCTATCGGGATTCATTAGGTGGAAACAACAGTTTAAATTGGATTTGCTGAAAGGTGAAGGGCAGCATTTTTTATGATGAAGCTGCAGTTATGTAAAAGTCTTGTACCTTTTCATCACTACCTGAATACTCAGCTTGCATTTCAGAGGTATCGGCAATAGGATCAAACAACTTTTGTGTTTCAGTGTAGATCTTTTTCTTGTAGATGTTTTTCAAGAATGTTTAGTGGTTTGGGGCTAAATAAATAGATGGGAGATAGCAGAATAAATGGTCAGTTGAAGTGGAGTATTCCCATGTGTCATTACTTAGCTGCCCAGTCTGCCAATATGCTTTTGACTTTCTGATGTGGTAGTGAATTGTGTGGAGTCTTGTGTTAGTGTGTGTCCCTGTGATATATGTGACAATTTGAATTGATTGTACGTATTTGCAGTTACCGCAAGTGTGCATTTGTCCACTTCTATATGTGAAAGTATCTCGTAAAGGAATAGTAATGTGTTGCAAATTGCCAGCTTTTCCTTTACACAGCACAGTCCATCTTTGGGGCCACAAATTAATAATGTCCAGTGTATGGAGCGAAAATTATTTACAGAATTTTGGTTGTAAACTCTCAACGGAATGCTCTGTAATTGGGTATTGTGGTCTAGTTGTCTGGTTGTATCAGTTTGCTTCTCGCTTAGCTGAATTGTTATCATTGGGTCATTTTTTATCAAGTAGCACAGAATCACAAGAAATGGTCAAATTACCTAAAGGGTAAATGTCAAGTGTCAGGCTCTTTTCTGTAGAGCAGGCTTAAATTCTGATGAAGGTGAATGTTAGTGGTTTTTTTTTTTCAATGGATATTGGCAGATCCTGACAGATAATATAATTAATTTATTCTTAACTGCTCCTTTTTTCATTGCTACAGTGTTGCTACTTAAAATTTGTTTATAACAAGGTTTTGTCCTCCATTTTCTTCATATTTTTCAGATTATGGCACAGGCTCAAGGACTGGGGACGAGATACATTAAAGCCTTTTTTAAAGGTTTTTTTGTTGCTGTTCCAGTAACGGTGACTTTCCTGGACAGAGTTGCCTGTGTAGCAAGGGTGGAAGGAGTATCAATGCAGGTATGGCTGGAGATATCTCTGGTGTGTCAGGAAATTAAAAAGGGACTGTCTGCTGACAATAGCAAGATAGGAAAAAAATATTTCTCTCAACTGGTGTTAAATGACCACATTATAATATGGAATAGTTTAATTTCAACTTTGTTACACAAATATCTTTATGATGGGAAAAGAAAAGAAAACAAAGCTTGCCAAAATTCTGTCTTCGTAAAAGGAAAATATATAGATAGTAGTGATAAAGATACAGTGTCTTTTTATACTTTCCTAGTAATTTAGGAATAAAGATTTCTTTTTGAACACTACCTTTTGTCTATTGTGATTGAATTGATGACTAACAAAGAGTCTTTATTAATTTTTAGTAGCTGTATTAAAATAATTGTAAGGCAAAAGCAGTTATTGATGTACTTGCTGTTCATTAATGAACAAATATGGCACCATTTCAGTGAAGAATACTGAAAATGACCTAAACCTAATGTTAATACCTATGCTTATCAGGACTTAAAAACAGTTCACTGTTTTCACTTTGGTTATACTGAGTGCTTCTACAGTACCAGTACATAAATATAAATATTCTGTGTAACATTTAGAAGATAAATAGATATGATAATGAAGAGCTGCTTTGTTTCCTCTGTTACTGGAACTTGAAAAATGTATGTTGTAATGTAGTTAGCCAATTTTGTATTGTCACTTTGCCTTTTAAGTCATACGCACTGCATAATGTTGCGTACTAGGAAGTTGGGTTTTTTTTGTTGTCTGAAAATTATTTGAAGGCCTCAAAGCTTAAAACTTGGGCTAGAACCTGGGCTTGGCTGATTTGTGTTCAATGCTATGGAAAAGTGTGGAGTGGGAGGGAAGGAATAGCAAGGTGGCATCGTGCCTTTTGTTGCAATCTGTAATCTGGTGTTTAACTTCTCTCAAGAAACTCAGCTGGACTAGAAGGCTGCTCTCGCCTTAAAAACTGGGACCAAAGTAAAATTGTATTCCAGTAATTCTATAATCCAGGACCAGAAGTTAGATGTAACAAGGTACCTTTGTCCTTTTCCTGAATGTTACTCTGAATGATTTTAGGGATTACAGTTGCAGAGCTAGAAATTTGCTCTGGAAAGGAGAGGAGTGGGAAATGGGGAAAACCAGTTTCATTTTCTTGTTATTAGCTTCAGACAGGAGAAATTCAAACATAACGGAGCATCTAGATAAGTACAAAATCAGACAGACTAATAGAACTTTGCTATTTTCCATTTCCCCAATTTTTGCCTGTATTGGGATTTAGAACCACATGTCGCATTTAAGATGCAGATACAATTTGATTTTTATGCTGTTCCTTTTTTTTTTTTTTTTTTTTTTTANGAGGGGTTGTTTCTCGGGATTACATGCCATATTGCCTTTCATCGTTTGGTCTTTTCTGTCTCTAGCATAATGCTCTGTTTGATATAAATTTTTGTTTAGATAGTTTTTCCTCAGTAGGTGTAAAGAAGTTCTGCAGCTTTCCCTGCTCCACAAGTCTGTTGAGTCCCTCAGATGAGGCCCTCAGTTTTCTGTTTCCTTTGACTTCAAAGTCTCAAGTTTTAGGGAGCGCTCTAGTATTGTTCTGGAGTGTTACTTTTTGCTCACTTGAAGGTTATATAGCAAACTGTGGTGCATCCATGGAATAATATTTGAAAAACACTATACTTATTTGCTCGGATTTATTCAACCTGACAAAGAAGGATATGCAGTCTTCATAGTAGATAGGGAAAGCGCTATATATTCACTGGGTGATTAAAATCTAAGCTCTTCCCTTGATATATCTGTTGACTAAACATTCCCTCTGTTATTGAAGTATGGGTAGCTTGAAAGACGACATTTCTAATTTTACTGACATCACAGCATCTGTAAAATCATCTTTTGGTTTTATTCTGGACTGTAGCACTGAAATAGAAGTTTGTTTTAAGCTTTGATGCC
The DNA here is from genome assembly GCA_013398155.1 of Pedionomus torquatus. NCBI lineage: Eukaryota > Metazoa > Chordata > Aves > Charadriiformes > Pedionomidae > Pedionomus > Pedionomus torquatus. Next base: position 21,043 of record VZRU01018604.1, read on the forward strand.
TTTAGATGTTTTTCAGATGACAAAAAAAACCCTTCCTAGTGCTTTTAATAAGATACTAATTTGCTTGCCAAGATTTATTAGACACCTAAGTAAGTCTGACAGGAACATAATTATAAGGAATATGTCCCTCTTTGAACACTGCTTCAAGGAATACTGGTCATCATGTTGCATTTCCTTCTGTTTACTGAGTTCTCTGAAGAGTGATCTATGTTGAATGTATCTGAAAGCTATGGGTATGAGGGAAAGTGAAGTTCAGTCAGCATGTACTCATATACCCATCAATTGCATGCTTCCAATGATATTGTCTCAATTTGAAGATACCATGGTATGATTCCCAAGAATTTATTTGTAATAGACTTCTAAAATGTCTGGCTGGCTTTGGGTACTCATCATTGTGGTTCCTGCTGAGCCTGAAATTAAAAGTTCTGACAAGAAGCCAGGAGTAAATCTCTGTGTCGTGCTTGTTCTCCTACTCTCGTTCTCTCTTGCACACTCTCTTCCTCCCCCTCCCCTTTCTATTTTTTTGTTTTGGACCAGCCTTACTGCTGCCTCATAGTTATGGGTGATGGTAAGATTTTTTGATACTCCAGCAAGCACACAGAATAAAGGTTCTAATGAAATACAAATTTTCTGATTTATTCCCAATCAATTAAGACAGACTTCATTGTCACAAGCTGATTCTGTGTTTCTGCAGTGCTTTCAGCCACCTGTCATCCTTTCAGTTGTGCTGACTTCAGTATATATGAGCATTAACTCTAACCTATAGAGAATTGCAGTAAACTATTGCAGTTTATAATTTTTACATTTTTAAATTGTTTTATTATCATCTTTTTTCTTTCAAAAATTAGTTTGGTTTTGTTGTTTAGGATTTTACAGATTCATGTGCTCCTCTATCATTTTGCTAATAGAGGGTTTCAAGTGAGATGTAATCTGTTTACAACGTTGAATTTAAGTGACACAAATAACTGATGGTATGATTTCATAATTGGCTGTAGTGGAATTTTTGTGACTCCACTTGTAATGCTGAATATATAATATATATTCTAAAATGTTATCATATGGACACCTTGATGTACATTTATGTTTTGGTTTTTTTTTTTTTTTCTATTGAGTTTCATTGCTTGTCTGGTGTTACAAACTCTTAATACATAATGAGGTAGAAAAGGGAACCCTCCATGGACATATAAATTTGTAAATTCATTAAATCAAATTGACTGTTTTCAAGGGAAATGGAAGATGACAGTGTATGTACAACTTGTGTTGTGTGTTCTATTGTGTGAGTTCTATTGCAAACAGTTCAATACAGAGGATTATAGCAAGTAGCCTGACCAGCCACCTCTGACGCGTGTTTCAGCAGCAACCATTATTGAATGTTCTGTTCCATTATGCACAATAGCAGTTGTAATTATTCTGTGGCAGTTTCTCCTAACTTTATTATGAGGATTACTGTACCTAAGCCTGCGAGCTTGTGTTCTGTTCCCCAAGCTATGAGCAAATAAGTTGTGACCTTCTGTTATTCACTAGCAGCATAACAACTATCAAGTTAATCATTATTTATAGTAAAAGGGCATGGTTTTACCCTCCTGCTTACGGAACCTCATGTCCTGTGAGGCTTCATCATATGGCTGGGGATCTCAATTTGCATGCTTTTAGCATTAGATTAGTTAGTAATTGGAAAGAGTGAATGTTTTGTGACTTCTGCACCACAGTTCTAAATTAAGACCTGTATGTCTCATTTGTAGCAGGCTATTATGCCAAGAACTTGGGCAAACAAGTTATACTTCAAGCCAGAGGAAGGAAGAAACCCCTGTATTATTTATTTCTTGTAAAATTAAAGAGCCCTTTTGAGCCTATTTGTTGACTGCTTTTTCAGAAACTGTATTTTTGTTTTGCTAGACCTGAGAACTTACTACTAGTAAAAATGTCATAGGGAATACATTGTCTCTGAACACACTGCATTAAATCCTTTCTATACTTTTTCCTCTTCCTGGAATCGCAATTCAAGTTATTTACACTAGAAAATAACTTGCTGAAGGATTTAGATTTTTTTTTTTTTTAATACAAAAATAATTCTTGATGTAAAATGAAAGTTGTCTCCTAGTTTTCCTTACATTTCTTCTAGTAAAATAATATATTTGTCTGTGCATTCTGAATATGTTACGTTGTTTTGTGGGAAAGAAAAAAATATTATTCATATTTCTCTCAAAATAGTTCTAATGTATAATGAGTTGGATATCCACTCTATGTCAAAACTGCACGAGCAATATATAGTTAAAAATAGGAAGCAATGTGGTATTACATTTTGAGTGCTTTAAATAAAAAAGATTATGCAATATCTAAATGTATTTAAACTCAAAGGCATTTCCTTTTTTTAAATACAGAAGACGGTAGGTGTCAACTGGGATAATGCAACTAGGACAATATTGTAACTTCCTGGTATATTTCCCTGTAAAATAAAGGCAATACAGATTTAGTTGAGAGGAAAAGTTTGTGAATGCTCAAGTAAGTATTTTCTAAGTGTCATCTGTGAAATACATTATCTTTTGGAGCAATGGGATTTAAAATTTCCATTTGTTTTGGCCTTCTCTTTCAGCCCTTTAAGATAGATCCTTTTGAGTACCAAGCAGTTTACTTTGTGAGAATATACTGTATGTATGATTCCTGCTTTGTAAAATTGTCCTCTCTGCTTTATATTTAGTGTCATTTTCAGTTTGTGGCCCATATGTGCTGCATTTGGTAAAATGAGTATGGCTGTGAATTGTTTGGTAACTTGCATGTAAATAATTTGTATGTGGAAGAGGCTATGAATGTGGAAAATCATTCTGGATTCAAAAAGTTCTGATTAAAAAAATAATTATCAAATATCTTCCAGTTAGCTTCTGGTTTTCATTTATCTGGCTCTTGTAGTTCAATATACTAATTCATATACAATGAATTAGTATATTTCTAGCTTGGATTTGGACCATCTCTCTGTGGATATTAAGGTTATCTGCTTTGATCTGCTGACTTACTTGACTGGAAATTTGGCCACAGTCCACAACTCAGAATGTAACCAGCCTCCTTTGCTGTTAATTAAACATTGTGTCATTTCCCTCCTTCCACCCAGACATATTTATTCTTTTGATCTATCATGTTGCTTTCAAACTGTACTTACTAAAGACCATAGCACATTAATCTTTTTGCACATGGAAAAGCTAGTTTTTCACAAGTCCCACGTGAAATAGGACTTTATCAACCAGTTTAGTTAGCAAAGAAAAGCTGAATGAGGAAACTGTAGTAAAGAGAAATCAGCACTTTTAATAATTTTTGAAGTTAAAAATAAATACCAAGCATCCATCCCAGTTTGGGAACATAGTTTTAGCTTGAATTATTCCTAAATACTTTCAGTCTAGTAAAAGGAGTATTTGTATTGAAATAACCCTTGCAAAATCAATTAAGATGGTACTGTGATGGGCTACTAACTTGGACTGCCCTCTCTGATAGGTTAACTCAGAGCCAACATTGACCAAGTCCCATGGTTTGGTACCCTGTCACACAAAGGGATTATTTACCTCCAAATACTCTGTACTAATTAATTAATTGCTTATTTTAATATTGAGGTTAGTGAACAGTCTCCTTTCGCTGTATAGTTGTGTGAGAGTTCATATTTCTTTATATCCTGTTACAGAAGGCCCACATTTACTGGCAGAGTTAGTGTATGCTGTAGGTCTAGGGTTTGTTCCCTTTGCAGAGGGTGGTGAGATTGGTATTGTTACGAGTTATATATATAATTTTTAGTGTGTTGTGCTTGTATGAGCAGTCAGATGCCTGCAGAAAGTTTGCTTTTTCTAGGACTTAGTGTTCTGGATTCTCCTTTGTTTTTAATATTAAATGATACACAGTAAAGGCAATCACTTCTTTTCATCAGGTTTGTCGTAAATATATGTAATTTAATTTGCACACAGTAGTGCATTGAAAGATATGAACTGTACTTTGTTATAAATGAATGACATTAAACATGGCATTTAATAAAGACATATTTCCCAAAATGTGATAGATTATTGGTGGGTACAACAGATACATTTTTCAATGGATTGCACCCATTGGTGGAATGAGAGTTAGGTGGAAGATTCATAGAGGAAATGTAGATCTAAAGCTGTTTTTTCCCCCACTTTCTCAGCCTTCTTTGAATCCTGGGGGAAGACAAGCATCTGATGTTGTGCTCTTAAACCACTGGAGCATTCGAAATTATGATGTACAACGTGGGGACATTGTGTCATTGGTGTAAGTAATTTCAAAAATATTTCAATACATGTTTAAATAAATGTTGCATCATCAGTATTTAATATTTAATGTAGAATACTAAGTATATATATGAACAAGGAATGTGAATTTTTAAATAATGCATTAGTGTTATTCCCATAACCAGTTTTCAAAACTCAGATGTTGGAAGAATGCATTACAAAGCTTTTACTTGAAAGAAACGTAAGATATTATGGGATATGGTATATATGTGAACCAAAACTGTGAAGAAAAAAGAGCTGTGAGATAAAGAAAGAGAACAGATAAAACGTGGCTTAAAGGAGTGTACTTTTTCAGTTGTTTGGCTATGTGGTCATATTTGTGAGGAAAAACAACGTTTCTTTACCAATTAATACTAACTTTATCTTTTTTTTTTTCTGGAGAAATTGGACTGCTGAATAAACTTTTAAATAAGATCGCAAGAATAAAGCTATCTCCATAAAGGATAAATGTAGCAAGAAAAAAGTTACATAGATCTTCCCATTATAATTGTAAATTATTTATCCAGCCAAAAGGTGGCAGTGTTTCGCTGTTGAAAGTATTCAAGACTAAGAGGACAGAAACTCCATTTCAGCCTTAAAGAAATACGAGTGGTATGTCAAAGGGTGTATAACGGACACAATGATACAATACGTGCTCATAGTACATGCTTGGATAGTTTAAGCTCAAGCTTTTAGTTTTGTAAGTGAAATGCACAATATGTAGATTATAACAGAACTGTCTTTAGAAGCTATATTATCTGGCTTCCTTTATGTCATATATTTCTTCTAATTGTCTTATTTTTTTGCCTACCTTTTCACTATAATAGTAATTTATATGACAACTTTCATTACTAGCTCTTAAAGCAAACTTTCACATGCAGTCTACTTTCCTTAGAAACTTAAAAATACACTTATGGTCTGTCTTACTGTCTGATGTAAGATTTTCTGTAAATGGATATGAATTTATTCATGTTTCCAACACCTAATGTTGCAAAAGGACTCCAATTTCAGGTCACTTAATGACTGCTTGTAAAATTTGATTCTGTCTGTGTGCATCCCCATGTCTAGGTCATGCTCTGGTGACTGTTAAAACAGTGAATGTAACTGATTAGTAATTAATAGACTGAACAGAAGATGAACATGTTGTTTGATCAGAAAGCAGAATTAGTCGTTGCATTCTTATTATACTTCTTGAAGATCTGTGGTACCGTCTGAGCCATCTGCATTGATTGCTTTCACTTTCCTGTATGTTTGGGCATGATAACTAATACATTAGATGCTGTGGGTTTTTTCATATGTTCTGAAAAATTTGCCTGTTATTGGTGGAGCTTATGTACACCCACGTGGAAGAAGTCACATTGTATTTGTGCACTGTACTGAGGTTTTTCCTAATCTTTGGGGAAGTACACTGAATAATTAGACTACAGTATTCAAAAAGAACTTTTAGAAAAATATAAATGAAGTTTAATAATGCAAAAATAATATATGGAATAGCTTTGATACATAAAATATCCTTTAATATTTTTATATCAGTAACAACTTTTAAGTGCTTCATGATACAGGTTTTTAGAAGCAGCTTTGGCCTACTAGCTTATTGTAAAGTAAGGTTTTTAGTTGTGCTGTAAAGACTTGCAGGATGTAGTATCTGGATGTGATTCTGTACCCATGTGAGTTTGAGACTTAACTTCTGGTACACGAGGCTTTTATTGTGTAAACGGGTTAGTATTTTTATCATTTTCATTTCATTTGGTTACCTAGGATATCTATTCACTGGTGAGTTATAGAAATTATATGTATATACAATGAATTTTACTTGCTGGCCTTTAGAGGATTTGGCTGATTTGGGCAAGGCATGAACAGGGAAGGCCAGTCTCCCATCAGCTGTTTTTACTGTTCCTGTCAGAAATTCAGATGAGAAAGTGTTGGTGTGACTGAGATAGGCAGATGGATATATAAACCTTCTTTCATATCCTGCTTGTCTGCTTAACATTTCTCTCTGCCTCCTCTTTGCCAAGTCGAGGTAGAAAATAGCTATGAGGTTGTGGGAGGGTGTTTTTTTGCAGAGTGAGAGCTGAGGTCAAATATTCCTCCATGGTAGCTTGACCAGAGCCATCCAAGCCTTGCTTTCTTCTTATCATCAGAAATACTGTGTCATTCTGGATGGGTGCTGTTTCTTTTACAATTCTTGAAGGGATTGTTGAGAACCCAACTGGCAAAGTCCAGTGTAAGTAGATGGCCAGCAGCCAAACTGTGTAGCAAAGAGATGAGTTAGTCTTGGTGACTGAAGAAGGGGTCAACCAGCCTGTGATTATGCTTGTGATACTGCTTGCAGATCCAAGGTTTTTTTCTCTCTCAGCAAGTCCAGTTCTTGATGAACACGTATTTTTGTTACTTGCTGATTTTGATAATAAATGAGCACCCTGTCTCCAAACACTTGTTGGTGCTTATGCCTGGTTACTGTGTTAATGTAGATTGCGTGTTTATGGAAACGTGTCATGTGTCTCCTTCATCCCTGTCTCTGCATCTGATGTAGATGTAACTATGCATCCCAGCCACAGCTGTGAAATTAGCCACTGTGTGTGCACACGTGTGTATATCTGCTTTTAGACATAATATTTAGAATGTGATTAGCCTTTAAAAGTATAAAATTAGAGTAAGATAAAACCAATGGAGAGAATAAGTTGGTAGCAAAGAGCAATGTGTTTACTCACACTTTGGTGCTTTACAAATAGTTAAATCTTACTTTAGCTCTTTAGAAAATGTTTTAAGGTAATGTTTTTGAACGCATGCTTATTGCTACTAGAATTAAGAGAGCTCAATGTAACATGTAATAACTTTGGAACTCACAATTTTAAGCTGATGCAGAAGTAAGGGAAATTATATCATTCTTAATTTTATCACTTGCTTGACTGCTTAATTTAGATGCTGCTATATTGCTAAGACTTAATAAATTAAAAATCAAAGCAGGAATATTTTTTCAACAAATTATTTTCCATTATTGTATTCTAGAATACTACCTTGGCATCTCTTAAACAGAGGTGTGTTATTTTCTTTGGTTTGGAAATATACTTATTTATCTTCAAAGAGAGAATGTAGTCATGTGGGACAGAAGATTATCTTTAAAAGATAAACGAATGCATATTTTTGCCAGGCAGACCTTGATCTTTCAGTAACTTTTGCAGTGAAATGGGCATTTTGTTATGTAAGAGCTTTGCTGAGGTAGATCCCAGCAGTTGAGTAGAACTTTATCAGATATTGCAGAGTGATGTGTAGACTTCTCCCGGCTGGTTTTACTCTGTAAAGTTGTAATGCCAACAGTGTTGTAGCTGTAGCAGTGTGCATCGCAGTGTGGGCTGTCCAGCTCATGCAGCTCCTTGGGAATGTGTGCCGCAGCAGTGCTTCCTGGTACTAACTGAGATAGTGCTCTTCTGTTGGGTATTAATGGTTGTTTTTGCCAGCTTACCTATACATAATTTGATTTCTACTGTGTACAAATACAAGTGGTGTTGTAAACATGTTACCAAAGAGTGATTTGTAGCTCTAGATTTCATTTTGCTTGTCTGTACTGAAAACCTTATATCCAGTGTAAAATCTTGTCTTCTTACTATTCAAAAATTCCTGTCTTAATGTAGAAAAAAGTTGTTGCAGCATGTAGAAGATTGCAAAAATCAGTATGTGTATGTAGAATGAGTATTTTATCTATCTAGTAAGATTTAAGTAAACTTTTAAAATGACACAGCAGTACTAATTCAGACATTTAATATGTTTGGGTTTGGGGTTTTTTTTTAGGATAAATAAAAGTTTGGCCCTTATCTTGCTCTTTACTTCTTTAATCTGATTTTAACAAAGGAATTAACAGTGACTGCAGTATATATAGGGTTGTTAGATTTTGAATGACGAAATGTTAAGGCTGTAAATATTCACAGATACTAATTTTAGCATTTGGTGGTTATGTTACTTCTGTAACAGAGAGAAACCCTTCTCCAAGGTGTGACAGAGAAAGGGAAGCTACTTGCTGGGTAGGTTGCCAGGGGTCCCTCAATTACTAATTTGGAATGTGTGCTTATGCATTAAATAAAAATAGCTATTCTAATGTAATTTGGTAAAAGATTGAGGACCAGTGCTCTTTGCTCTGTAGATTCTGCATGGTACCGTTCTTCTAAAGCTTTGAACTGCAATAGCTAACTGTTTTAAATCACATTGGGGAAATACACGTCACATGTTTTGTCAGGCTCTTACGAGTTCTTGTATAAAAGGGTAATTGCTTTAAGTACCAAACGAATTTTTTCATAGAAAATTCCATGATATCATTAAAAAAAAAAAAGCTTACCTCTTACGAGCTCTTATGAGCTTATCTCATACCCTGATGAAGGATGCTAAGTAGCTTCTGTCACTGCTTCCTCTGGCTATAAGGTTATATTCAGGCCTTGCAGCAGACTCCCTTACTTTTGGTAACTGCTGCGTATTTTTTTGCAAGGTTGAGCACTGAAAAATTAAAATAAAAAATAATATAAAATAATTAAAGGTCATAAATATGTATATCACTAATATAAAATAATAAAAAAATACCCAGTAAAAATAATAATACAATGTAAATAAACATTCTGGAGAAAGAATCAGTCCTGCACATGAGGTTGTTTCTGCTGCTGAATCCCTCCCTGATATTGATTCAGAAAAGAGAATTGAAAGATAGATTTTATATGACGATTCAACAAGTTTCAGCCTGTTCACACGAATCTGAATAATTCAAATTTTGAAGGAATGTGGTTCCAGTTGATGGAAACAAGAGCTCTCAAATGCTGCAAAACGAATACATGCTATTCGTAAAACAGCACCAATTGCAATTTCATTAGTAAGTCTAGCCTAGTAAAATAAAAGTCAGTAAGAAAGTACTTACTGAAGGAACTGCCTTCAAGTTGAATCAGTACTGGTAATTATGAAAAGATTTCCTACTAAATTCTGATAGATGTAACATGAATAGATATTTGTGATTCTGGCATTATTTTTAAAAAAGCTTCCTTCTGACTAATGAACTGTACAACATGTTACGAATTCCTCTGCCTGACCTTCTGAAGTCTTCCAATTTCTATTCTATTTTTGTTTGTACTTAGGTCCCTGTACCAAGTCATCTGTCTTTTGGCAGGTAGGACACTGCAAAGGAGGTTGTGCTGACATAGAAGCTAAATAATCACTTTACTTTCTGTGCCTCAGTGACCTCAGAAAATCTTTTCCTATTCTATTCTTCTAGTTGGGGAAAAAAAACCCTCATATCTTTTCCTGATAAAAATCAAATATGTAGTTCTGCTTTTATTATCTTTGTTACAATCTATTCTTAGAGTAGATATCATACTATATAGGAGTCTGCTAATACTGTTGATGAACAAAAGATTTACATCTTGTACTTATAAAGTGAGTAAAGTCAATTTTCTGAAGTAAGTTTTCAGATACTGTACATCATCTCCAGTTACATGATGAAGTGGTCTGGATGGGTTTAAGTAGGCAATTATTGTAATATTGTGGAAATTGAGCAGATGTGGAGGAAAGAAGTTGTTATGCTTAAAGTTATGGGTATTTAATTTAAAATCTGTGGAGGCAAGTAGAAAGTTTACAAGATTTGACTGCAAGAATCATGGCTAGAGAGAGTCTGGCTAGAATCTTTAGGCCAAAAAGTAACGTATGTGAGTATTATAGCTTTCAGATTCTTTAGTGGTCAAATAACAATTTGGAGAATTAAAAATAAATATATTTTCTTTAGAAAAAAAGTTAATTACATGGAAATCAGTCAGACGGCCTAGGCCATTTGTCAAAGAAATGTTTATTAGAGTATCCATTAGAATACTACATTGCAAGTTTACTAAAAACTGCTTCACTGATTACTGAGTTAAGATAATCAGATGTAAGCAAACATTAAGCTTGTATACATTAAAGTAACGTAAACCAGAATGTGCCAAACTGGTAATTAAAAAAGGAAGAAATTGTCGTTCTATCACAGCAACGTATGTCAGATAATATTAAGTCTACATCAGGTACTTGATAGGATATAAGTGTATCTGGAACCTTGCTATAAAATCAGTAATTTTGGCTCTAAAAGCAATTTGGAATTTAGTAACAGAAGACCGTTATCTGATTTTTTAATTTTTTTTTTTTTTAAATTTTATTCTAGTTAGCATCCCTTCAATAAATTTATGGGCATCAGTGTGGTTGTCAGAAATTCTGTTTAAATTGTGAATTCCTACTAGCTAGAACATAGTCTAATTTTAATGACTATTCATAGATAATTTAATTAGTTATTGCTGATGCTCTTATAGTGGCTGAAGGGTGCGACTGGAAAAAACTATAAATCACTATTACCGTGTCTTTTGCTACTAGTTTGGTTTTTCTTTTTTTTTTTTTTTTTTNTGTAGACTCTCCTTTTCATTTAAAATACTGCATTGAGGGACTTGACAAAAATAAACTCTTATGCACAGTCTGTGATATCTGAATGAATTTAATGCCAAGATAAGTAGCATAAAATTTCACTAAGATATGTTCTAGTGAATGTGGAAGGAAATTGTATTTTACCAACTTCAATGCCAATTCAATAGCTTTAATCTTGATGCTGTTTTGTACAGGATCATCTACTGATCAGTATTCCTTAAGTATTTTTTTTTTTCTTGGCCCATCTGGAATAACTGGAAGTTATGGTTATATTGCAACTTAGCCAATTTAGGATGTAAATAATAAAACCAAGAAACTTCCATTTGAAGTTTCATCCAAATATACATATACATCTGATTCTTTGAAAAGCAAGAAAAGTTGGAGAAAATCTGGGTTCTGTTGGGATCTTTAAATTGTAAGATGATCAGATAAGGTGTTAGCAGCTAATTGCTACATAAGGAGGACCTGTGTTCTGTAACTGGACAATTAACAGTAATTTTCAATCTCAAAAATGAAATTAATTGTTCAGTCATTCAATTAATTTCTTTTTACTTCACTTTTTAGTGATTGGGCACATGAAGATGAGAAGGTAGAAAAAAATTTGATTTGAACAAATGACTTTTACCTGCCCCTATTCAAAAGAAATGGGAACAGCGTAGAATAGGTTTTCCTACTGTTCTTGATGATGGGCAATCATAGCGTGTTGCAGATCCTGGATGTAAGTGGGCAGCTGCTTGAAATACTGCAGAAATTACAGCTGTGATTCGATAGGCTGAAAAGCTGCCTCTGATCCTCTCACTGTGCCTTAGTGTAATGGCTGACCACCCTGCAAAGGTCATGTTGAGCAAAGGAGCTTGAAACATTCCTTGGTTTAGAAAAACGTCACTTTTGCCTTTTGAAATATTTATAATTTAGATGCTAGGAACTTGCTTTGCTTTCAGTAGAATCTGGTGATATAAATGCCTGCTGCAATGAATGTACAGAAAGGTAACAACATATTTTTCCTAAACTTTTTTTTTTTTTTCTTAAGAAAATTGCCAACTCTGATAGGGAAATATTTGATGTATTTTTTCTCAGTACATTTCCAACTGCTGGGAAGTAATTACTGGTTATTTATGGCTGGTGTTGCTTGTAGGTACCTAGAGGTAGGAAAGGTTTTAGAAGTCAGTGAAATAGTCTCCACAATCTCATTGGTGGAAGAGGCCAAAGATCAGGTTGTTTCAGCAACTAGTGGGGAATTCCAATGCTTGTTCTCTATAGGGTATTCAGTTTAGATGCCTCCTCCTAAGTGAATTCAAATTGAACATCTGTGATGGTATAGCATAAAAAAAAAAGAAAAGGTATTCATATGGTTATCCTTGCACAAAAATATCAAGTGTATATTTGATAATGGGAAGTAGAGGTAGACCATACCTTTTGAATGTGTACCGCATCTGTTGAACAGGTAGGATAGCTTAAAGCTTTAGAGGATTGTTAAAGTAAACCGATAGTTTGTTGAAAGTAAATTTCCTTCCCTTGAAGGTAAAGGACTTATGAGGAAGCCAATGCATCAACTATGATTCCTAAAGAAGATATGTATCTAAGTTTAAGTTTAACTTAGTACTTACACTGTAAGTACTCACACTGAACTGATGAAATTCAGAGTGTGGAATTGATGAAATACCAGATTGCAGATTCAGTTTAAGATAAACTTCTCACTAGATTAAGATTTTACCTTTCATAGTACTTTACTTGACTTGTAGATGATTCAAGACTATTACACCTTTTGGCTGTAAAGATGCTGTATCAACTTCTGTTCTGAATAAGTTGCTCTCTACTTAAAAAGAGAGGGAGTAATGAAAAATCTGTTTTTGTAGAACAACTCTGCAGATGAGCTTACCCTTTCTTCTCCATATGAAACCATTCTCTTTCAAAGTCCCGTAACATCAAGGCTTGCATATTCCAATGCTAAGTTGTGTTACCTGCAATAGTATTGAAGCTTTAACAGAGAAATATATGTAGGATGTCGTAATATGATTCAGCAATACTTGAAACCTGGGATGCATTAATTTTTCTTAAGAGATGAAACGTGGTCATTTTTATTTTATTTTTTTTTAAGTCCTAGATGTAAGCTATTAAACAAATGAAATTGTTGTTCTGTAGTTTTTTGAGTATGCAAAAAGATATCTAAATAAATTTTAGCCTTTTGTGCAATTAGACTGCTTTTATTTTGTGTACAGTCTGGGAAATACTGAGGTGATACTTTATTATATGGGACATTTCCTACAGTGTGTTCTTGGACAAATTATAGTTTAAATACTGGCACAGCTGACTTCATATCTTTTAGTAATAACTTCCCTTTAGCCATTTTAGTCAGTTGTATTATGAGCAACCATAAATATTAACTGCAGAACGTTACTTCTAGGAATATTTCAGTGAACTATAGATATACTGACAAAGTGAATTCTGCTTACACATCAAAAATATTTATTTCCAATTTAATTGGTGAAGTTGGAAGAAAAACCACGGGTCTTGACCTGTGCTGAGTATATTGTGGACATGAATATTTTTGCATGTAATAAGCAGAGTCTTGGCCTTGTTTTCTGTTTTTTCAGCCTGTTAGCAAAGGCAAAAACAAGGGAATGGCAAATTATCGGGTTTAAAATTATAATTAACCTTATCATCACTGTATTTTCTAGGGAAATTATATTAGGGTGTATTCATGAATGTAACATTAGTTTTTTATGTGCAATCAGCTGCTCCTGGAAAGTGCAGTTGGACAGAATTTATCTTTAAATACCTGCTTATGTATTTGTTCAGCTGAGAGGGGACCTTACTGCTATTGTCAGCTGTCTACATCTGGAATAGCTGCAGAGAAATGGAGTCAAACTCTTCTGAAGTGCAAGCAAAGGGATGAGAGACGGTCAGAATTGCAGCAACGGGCATTCTGCCCAGATATAAGGAAAAAAATAATAATGCACAATTAGAATGGCTGTCATTAGCCAGAGGGATTATGAAACCTCCATCCTTGGAGATATTTAAAACTTGACTAGCAGGAGCCCGAGCACCCTGCCCTGCCTTTGAATTTACATCTATTTTGGCCAGCAATTGAAGTAGATGATACCCAGAGGTCCCTTCAAACCTGAATTATTCTGTATGTTTACATCAAATGGAATTTCAGCAACACAACTTTTAAGATATGAGACATAATTGCTATACCCTTTCAAAGTTAGAAGTCAACATGATACCAGTTAGTGTTTACAATATAAATTATGATGTTTTTCATTTGCTTTATAACACAGAAGTGGAGTTTCTAAAAGCCTCTTATTCTGTAGATGTGGTTGTGATATTTGTCTTCTAGCAGATTCTGAAAGACCAAGTCTGGAAGCGCATTATGTTAATAGCTGAATGGACAGAGAATGGTAAGATTGCATTTTGGTTTTATAACTAGATTGTAAATTCTCGAAAGGAGAAACAATGAGTAGATTCAGGCAGATGCGTGTGGCAAAGCAATGAATGGGGTGAGTGGCAGCCTGCATGCAGATGCCTGAACGATGGGTCATGGTTAACATACTATAATAAAGGGAATTGCTTTGCAAACGTATGTGGAGAGTAGTTCCCAAGTGAGAAGAGGAGCCTGGAAAAGTACACAAGTAATTGTTTTCTCACTTGTTAAATTTTCAATTAATCTGACTGGATTCATTCATAGGGGACAGGGTCAACGTTTTGACTGTAAATCAGAGAGAAATGTGTCAGGAATATAGTAGAAAAGACACCTAAAACAAAGGCAAGAAAATTAAGTGATTCTAAAACGGAAAGCAAAGAGAGGGGTTACCAACAAATCTTAGTGTTGTGGCTATAATTTAGCGACTTGATGTAGGAAAAATGTACAAGAATATTTTTACTTATTTCATAAATAGAGCTTAAATTGATTGGAACTTGACCTGTCTCCTCTGGCAATATGGAGCAGAACAATCTAGCCTGCTACTCTCTAGTCACTCAGCTTAGATTTTCCCTGGCCGTATAGATATCTTCTTGCATAAAATGCACCTTTCATGGAGTTCACCTTTGTGAAATGTAAAAAAGTAGGATATAAATAGAAATTTGGGCTAGGGAAAAAAGGTAGGAGTAAAACCTTAAAATCATATTTCACTTAAAACCAAGATCCACAGCATAATGCCATTTAAGGTTTCAGTAATTAATAGTATATATCTTAAGGCAAAAAATAGATACCTAGTGAGCATATTTCTTGTGTTATGTGTTGGCTTATATGTTTGCTTTAAGGGACAAATTAGTGGCATTTTCAGAACAATAACTTTGATGTTTCAAGAACTAGGGCAACTGTAATGAGAGAAGTGTGGTCTTGCCGTATAAAGGGAAGTATATTGTCAGCAAGCAAAAGCTAATAGCATCCTGTACACCCAGAAGGGCTGCTGTGATGTTTGCGTCTGCATAAGTTCCCTGTCGCCCTCAGAACAGTCTATTTTTAAACTGGTGCTGAGTTTGACCTTAGTAAAGAGATACTGTTGGAAGATATTTAAATGCGTGATCATGCACAGTGTGTTCCTCAGTCCTATAGGACACTGACAGTAGTATTTTTTTCTACAGCAGATTTGTATTCGTTTGCACTTTCCTTGAGTTCAAAGACTTATCTGTGTAATATTAAAGGGGAAAACTTAATTACAAATTATATTCCGTATCCTTAATTGATAATAGCTTAGCTGAATCCATGAGACAGAATTAGAGACTTAGCTTGGTTGTTCCAAACGGCTTACTAGGTGGTTTCAGATCTCTGATTTAAATAGGAACAGCTTTCATAGAATGTGAAATGTCAACTTCGTTGTTCACTACATGTTCCTCATTGTGAGTTTTGATTTCTTTATGAAATTTGTGAAGAATACAGATTGTTCTGGGACAGTGTAACCAACCACTGTTCCATAGAAACAGCATGTACACCTTTGAGAATTGAAAGGGGTTGTTGGTATAGTTGACATAGGTTTATTGTAATGTGTTTAAAATACCTTGCAAAGCTAGAAAATTATAAAAGCAATAATCTTTCATGAGACTTTTGTGACCTTCTAAGATAATGTTTCACCTTTACATTATCCCGTGATATCTGGACTGTAATATTGAACGTTAGCTACATTTGTTAAGTAAGTTGATTTAACACTTGTCACCTTTACTGTGTGAGACCTTAAGAAACCTGTGGTCAGACAATTCTTTTTGTGCGTTAGCAGAACAGTGTTACTACTGCTTAATTGAGAGAGACGACATCTCATTCTGCATGTTTTAAAACTGACAGTGATGAGCAGCTGTGGTGTTAGGATGAAATTTATGATGTTGTGATAATGTGTTAGCTAACATCAACTTAGACCTGATGTAGTGAAACAAAGGACCTCTGAATGTCTGAACCCAAATTCAGCGAAAAAGTGCATTTTAGTAGATGAAACTTTGACTAGATGCTTCTTAGTTGCGATAATTGAAACAGCTGAGCACATTCACATTCATTCTCTCAGGGGTCATCTTCTGATAGAGTGTGAGTAGCTGGCCTTCCAATTCTTCTGGTAAATTCTCATTTATAATCCTGTGGTCATTACAAATGCTGAAGAGATTACAGAGTTTGTGAATGCATGAAGTAGGTTGAGGTTTATGTAAGTATTTAGACAGTGTGATAGCACGTTCTGTGTTGTATTACCTTAAAACTGGAGGTCTGCGGTTTAGGAGCTGTTGTCTCCCACTTTTCTAAAATCTGCCACTGTTATTCCAGCTGTCTAATTTCAAATAGTTTCCACTTTTCTCCTTCATTTAACAGTGTTTTTCTGTGTGTGTGTGTGTTTGTGTATGTTTTAATCAGCTTTTACCTGTGGTGAGTGATCACATACAACATAATATGCCTCTCTAGTCTGTATGTGAACGAATCAACACATTTGAAAATACTTAGAGCTGCAAAACCAGTTGTGCTTAGGATTTCAGCAGTGCTATAACTATATGCAAGGCTACTCAGCAGGGTTTTTTGGTTCCCAAGATTCGCTTATACAACAGCAGTTAATTGCCAAGGGAAATTTAAATTTGAAGGGACTCTTCATGTCCTGATTTTTAAAAGCCCTCCTGGGCTACTCCAGAAATTCCTGCTAGCAACTACATTTAGCTCTACTGTGTGGCGTGTTCCAATTCCTGTGTGCAGCTGTGTACTGTTTGTTAAAGCTCAGTAGGTAATATATCGCAGCAACAAGTACATTCTCTAGACAGTAGTGGCAGGGCCAGCAAACCTGTGTCAGCCCCTGGTATTCAGACAAAATGCACAGATCATTTGGTCTTATTAGCACAGAGCATTACTTCAGGCTAGAAATAATCCATTTTCAGTATCTCTAATCTACCAGTTATACTTCTTTAGGATATATTAATAGTAACGTGACTGATACTGGAATGGGCTCAGTAAACATTCTGCTATCTTTCTTTGTCTCATACTTGCAGTTGACAAAGTGAGCAAATAAAAGCCATTTATACTGCTTTTGTCATGAGCTTCATCTACATGAAGGTAAAAGTCGTACAATTTTTAATGTTATCTCATGAAGAACCTTTTCTTCAACAGGCACTTTGAACAGAATAGGTTTATGATTCCTGTATTCATATACTCCTGACAGGTCTCCCATGTGCTTTCCAAGAATAAACTGATTTTGGAAATTGCTGTGGAAGTTTGATCCAAGTACAAAAAGGGAACAAATGTAGACTAATATGAATAGCTGATACTCAAAGTGATGATTAACTTTGGAAGAAAATTAGCCACACTAGGAATTTGTGAACTATGATAACCTCACCAATATACATCCATTAACAATTTTGCTGTCATTAAAAAGAAAATAATTATCTACGGTACACGTGCTGGAAAATAAGATAGTTGCATAATAATTTAATAATGCTTATTACACATGTAATATTTGTAGACTAATTTCAGGTTGCATAAGCCATTTGGGAAATACTAGTTATGGATACACAGAGGTCATTCTTTGAAACAGTTGGCATGCAGTAGCAGAATGACTGCAACCTATCATTCACGCCCATTGCAGAAGTTGTTAAATGTGTATTCTCTTCATGAAAGTCAGTTGTTTTCTCTTTTCCCTGGGTGACTTGGAACAAAAGCAATGGTTGGTGCTGCTGAGAACCCAGACTGAAAGGATTTGGAATCCCTATTGTTGTAGTTCCTTAGAGCACATGAAGTTCATATTGCCTCTAAGAAGAGAGACTGTAATCCCCTTCTTACTCTTCCAACCCACAGCCCAAAAGATTTCTTTCAACTTTCTCTCCTTAGGGTCCAAATCTAATATGTATTTTAAACCAGTTCAGAAAATGGTAAGACTTAAAAACTAGTAAAAGGGAAAATGTTGTGTATTTATTTTGCATTTTATTAAAAATTTTCAAATATTAAAAATTATATTTACAACCTTTTAATATGTTTATTTATAGAGGTGTTTATGGTCTATGTTGTATACAAAATTTTTAGATTCTAGAATGACACAGTGTTATATTTGAAAACAAAATCCCTGTTCGTCAGATTGTATAGAGTGTGTACAGCAACTGAAGGTCCTCCCCATAGAATGGTAAGCTTCTAGTCAGATAGGAGGATTATTCACTTAGTGATGAATAGGAAATATATGTCAAGGCTTTTTCAATTTCTGGCCTGTTTGAAAAAACCCAACGACATTGTGACTTGTGTATTTACAGGCAAATGAGATCTCTTTCTAAAGTTGTTTTCTGGCTGTGTTTGAATTGTTATATGCAGGAGAATACTAATAAGCTGAAAGGGATTTATAGCACTGCAACCAACATGATTATGAGATTTATGTAGAAAGGTGCTAAAGAAACACATATTTAGGTTTGTGTCCACTCAATGGTTTTGGTCCTTAGATTGCATCTGTCCGCAAGGTGTCCTAGCCAAGCCACAGATGGTGTCCTACTGGAAAATGAAATGCTTTTCAACCCCTACTCCATTTAAGTGTATAAATCTCAGGAAATCAATCCTGCCACCAGTCCTAATAAACACATGCAGAAACTTCAGAGAGAAGACAAGGATGCTGAGAACAGGCCTGTGATGGAAAACAAAGTTATATGATTGACACTTTGTAAGATTGTTCTAGTTTTGTTGATCTTAGCTGTGTTTTGGTGGAGTCTCTATTCAGTAGAGATTCTAGAGGAGGAGTTGTGAAAACTTCATTTTACTTCTGTTTTGGTTTTGTTTTGCTTGATTTTAGCATTGCAGACTTCCTTAAACAAACATGTTATATTAATACTTTCAGTGCTTGCCACAGACTAGTTTATCTGTTAAAGTTTGGTCAGCAATTTATTTCCTCTCTTCATAGCATCTTTTGACTTTTTTTTTTTTTCTTGAGGAGTCTCTAATGAAGCAGCCCCTAGACTATTTTATTCTTACTTATATTTTGTCATGCCTAAGGGTGCTGACTTTGGACAAGAGCATCACTGTTTAAGAAACTCCACGTAGATTTCTTTGCTGCTTAAAGGGGTGTGTGTGGTTCTGCATTAAACTTACTCCAGTTATCTCTATTGTTTTAATAGTTAGATGTCATAAATCAAGTTCACTCATCAGAATTTCTCTGTAGTCATTGGAGAAAAATGAGCACTTCCAGAAATGAGTTTTTTTCATTTTGTTGTTACTGCTGGGCCAAATAAATGCCAAGGATTTTAATTTAGATTAAAAACATATTTCTAAATTAATTTTCCACTGCTATCCCTAAAGTAGGTGATCAAATAGCAATTAAATTATTTGAATTTATTTCACCATACAATTTTAAGGATTATTTACATGCAGTTTACTGGTTCTCAGAAAATATATTTTTCATGTTATAGCCTAAATTTCAGGGTGACATCCCTTACTCTCTTCACTGTACATTTCTTTGAGCCTCCTTTTGTGAGATTGTAATAGCTGACCAACAAGGGTCTCCAGTGCTACAGTTAAATTTTCATCCTATTCATAGAATCATGGAGTGGTTTGGATTTGGAAGGGACCTTAAAGTTCATTGAGTTACAGCCTTAAAGATCAATCAAATTCAAAAGAAGGGACCTTAAAGATCAGTCGGGTTCCACTGAGTTCCCTTCCATGGACAGGGACCCCTCTCACTAGACCAGGTTGCTCAAAGCCCCATCCAGCCTGGCCTTGAACACTTCCCGGGATGGGGCATCTGCAGCTTCTCCAGGCAACCTGTTCTGGTGCCTCACCACCCTAATGGTCAAGAATTTCTTCCTGACATCTAATCTAAATCTCCACTCTTTCAGTTTAAAACCCTTATCCTTCATCCTGTCATTCTACTCCCTGATAAATCATCCCTCTTCATCTCTTCTAAGTCCCTCTTTAGATGCTGAAGGTCTCCCCGGAGACTTCTCTTCTGCAGGCTGTTGTGACAAAGCATCTGTTAAGGAATTATACTTGCAGGTAACTAAATAATATTGGGGTTCTTCCATGCTGTTTTTGTTTTTACATCAATGTTTTCTTTATTTTCATTTTTCCCTTCTCTGTCTCTTAAACCACACAGAAGGAAAAAAGGTCATAATTTAATGAATGACCCCATGGATCACAGATGCCAACAAAATGAAGCCTGAAAATTTTAAATTGGCTGGCTGCTGTTATCCTACCAGAGCCCATTAAAGTCACACAAGAGAGCATAACTTATTATGTAGCGAAACTGTGACTTTTTCATTGTTTCTTTGTAAACATGACAAAATTTACGGATGGCATTAGTGATACTAAGTTGACAGAATTAAAACCACTGTTTATGGATACAGTTCAGTAACTTGATTTAATTAGATTCTCACCACATCGATCTAAGAGGATTTTCAAGAATGTTTCATGATGAAGGTTTAAAATAGAATGCTGAAGTTCTCAGGCATGTGATAAATTGAAAGATTACTTTAATTTAAATACATAGATATTTAGATAAATACTACGTGGGGTGTTGCAATTTGAAATGGTGTACGTTCTTTTGTAGAGGGGCATCGGCCAGTGTACAATCCCAAACTCCATCTTTGAATAATAGTGTACTGCATTAACACTGGGTGCATTAGTGTAACAGCTCTAATCAAATAGGTGAATGAGAGCTGAGACATCGAAATCCAGGCTCTATTGATGTTATTGACTAAAATGGGAACTTCACACCCTTAGTTCATTTATTGATACCTGCGTTTAACATGTTGTGTGGAACAGTTTCAGAAGGGAACGAGGTTATTAGGATAATAAATTTTCTCTGAATCCGTCAGAGCAGATGATGCCTTTTTTTGTCCTTCGTTGTTTCTTTCTTTTACTTTCCTTTTTCAGGCTGTCCCCCCAAACTGGTTGTAAATCTACTAAGTGCTGCATTATACATCTTTTCTATTTGATAAGATTTACTGAAACTAACAAGCAATAATCTCTGAGCTTTTTAAGATAAAGCTTTTGGACATTTAAGTAGGGTAAGCTATTGGAAAGCGCAGTAGAGACTTGTGGGTGAGCATAATGAATGATATATTGAATGCCAGTTGGTGTAAGAAAGTAGAATAATCTTCATGAAATTACTGGTATGAGTTTATGGAGATGTCAGTGTTACATAAGGCTCGTGTTCCATTAATTATGGTAAATGGTTCTAAGGACATTGTGTTGTATGCATCTTCAAAACTACCTGACAAGAGATTTTACTTTAAAGAACATTACCAAGAAATAGCATTCATCACATAGAAAAAAAGTTTGTTTCATTTTTTATTCTGCACTAGAATGAGCTTATAAAGTTAAAAGCCAAAATTCAGAACACTTAAAACAGAAAATAATTTTGACTTTTACTAGGCATGGAAGAATGAAAAGTTCCTTCAAGTACCTTCAACTAGGAACAAATATGTGAAAGCTGGCCTGGCCCCAACTTAATGTGAGCCTAAGTAAATCTTTAAATAAAGTCATTTGGTGAGGGCTCTGGTAGAAGGGTACCTGGGAGATCTTTTGAAGCACAGATCGATAAATTAATTTTCTGGTGCAGCAATTGCAAAAATAAGATGGACATTCAGAAATTGGGATGTGGAGGTTGTAAGTCAAATGAAATCTAAGGCTACTCATTGGAAATCTCTAACAAAGAGAACATTTAGTCCAGCGTCTGTTTCCAAAACCAGCCGAAGGTGATTGCAAGTGTCATGTGGTTTCCCTGCCTGTGGTCAATTCTCCTTGTAGTTCCTCAGCACTGACAATCATTGGATATGCTTCTTTCAATTAATATAGTCCTTGAATCTGTCCAGCATCTTTTTAAAACTAAACAAATTCACGGACAGCTAATTCATTAACTGCTAAGTGTTTCTTCTCTCTCAAACTTCCTATGGCAACAAAATGCAAAAATTATCAGTATTTTTTGTTCTTCATCCAGGGAATGTCACAAATCTATGGATCCAAGTATTAGGATCCAAGTATTAGGCTTCAAATTTTCAAATTCAGATTTAGCTGAAAATTGTGTCAGTGTTGCATAGCTCATTAGGTAGAATTCAGGTTGGGATGTATTTGAGTCTGTTACAGTCTTCAGGGTATTGGTTAGAATTGAAGAATCTTTCCAGATGAACTTTTCTCAAATTTAGGAAGTTGCCAGTTACTTGAAGAGTGTGTATTTCTTGCTTATGCTTCACCTTCCTTTGCAAAAATGAGAAATGCTCAAAGCTGTTGTCCAGTTTCTGTGGTATAGGAAGGTGTCCGTAGACCAGACACTGAGTTCTGACATGAACATTGTGTCTTCTGTTATTGTTAGCTCCAAGCTCCATAGTTCATATCTAGTATTAAATTGATATCTTAGTGATGTCAAGATGTATTTGAAGAAGTTCTGGAAGAGGAAAATGAATGTCATGATAATTCTTGTTTGTATCCATGATTTAGTGATGGTGCTTTTAGGATGAAGTACATTTATTAGACTTTTATTTACTTCAGGCACTTTTTTATATTCTCAACTTGTGTTTGGGAAGACCATCATTGTGAAATTTGTGCAAAATAAGAATGCAGGAGAAAGGTTTGTGTGCTTTCAAAATTAAACTTCACTGCTGTATTATAGTAAGAAATGTGCCTGTAGCCAGATGTATTGGTTTTATGTAGCCTTTTTTTACGATGGTTTCAAACTTTGCTATCGAGCTTCAAAGTCTATTATGAATCCTACAAGAAATACTTTTTCCCTAATCATGTAAAAAACCTCAAAGAACTGCACACCTATGCTGCTCTTTTTTTTTTTTTGTTTCTCATACTAATGATTCATAGTATATCTAATAATTTTATTTTTTGTGTAAAAAAATCCTTCTGTGATACTTTTTTGCTATGTCTTAAAAATAGTGGAAACATTTACAATTCTAGGAGAGGAGCAAGGTGTATTGAAGAAAATGGTAGTCTTTAAACTTGAGTAAATCTAATTTTGTACTTTTCATCACACAATGGATTCCTTTTTTACAGTTATTCATTTAACTTTAGAAATTTGTAGCCTCTCAAATATTTTCTTTTTACTGATAAAAGAATGTCATGATGGTATTAAAGGCTGTACAACAGGAACAAATACTTTGTTTTACTAAATATACCAAACTGACCAAAACTGACATACTTACTCTTTTGCTTTCTAGTTCAGTCATAAAAATAACCCAGCTAAGCTTCTTTCTGTAAAAGGATTCCTGAGAACATTTGCTTTACAAAGAATAAAATATGTTCCGTGTTACTACATTTGACAGAACAGAAGACATACAGTATTCTTAGCCTGTGTTTACAATGAAGTGATGCTCTTTCTCTATTACTAGAATTCAGAGATTATTTTCTTAGAATGGTGTAAGAAACCCTTCCTTATGGAATTTCATGGTACATTTTAAAAAAATATTTTCTTCTTATAGTGTTCTTTGTACTGAAATAAATAATAGAATCTCTAATTCATGATGGAAAAATGGGGAAGAGCTTCTACTGTAATGAAAACCAGTGCAGTTTGAAGGGATCGTACAGTAAAACAGGACTAATCTAAGAAAACACAACTATAATATTGCTGAATGTTTTCGCTTTCAGGCACTTTAGAGAATGCTGATGTAGCCAATAAAAGGGCACATTCATCAAAATGCATAATTTAATTAAAAAAAAAAAAGCCGCAGCAGTTTAAGCATACAGTACTCAGATTTCACATGAAGGTGAAGGAACCCCTTAGGACATTTAAAATTTATGAGGAGTCTTGTGATTTCATTCATTATGTTGACAATATGCACAGCTTCTTTTAAAAATGGATTGGACCAAAAAAAGGTGAACAGACATGGTCGTAATAGCTCTTCTCATAGTGTGTGCTGAATTATGAGAGTTACTTCTGGTTATACGTTACCCAGGAGGACTCTTTAATGTGCTTGGTTATATAGATCTGCAAATTTTTAGCTGTGGGCTGGTATCCATATTGAGCCATAAATTTACAGTTGATGTATTGCTTTCCAGGCAGACAACTCATACTCTGATGGAATTAAGGGCAAGAATTGATTTCCTGCTAAATAAGACACATTTCAGTTTTAAGTATAATAAATGGAAACTGGAGTCTGTATATGAAAGCAGGTATCTGTTGTAAATATTGTAAATACAAAAAAAAAAAAAAGGCTTTTTATAATTATAGATTTATATGTAGATATGGAAAGATATCTTCTGAATGAAAGCAATTTCTATAATGTTTTTACCATTTGAATTTTGATTGACAGAAACATTTCTGCTAACATACCTTTGACTGCCCTGGCTAGATCTTTATTCTGACAATAAACCATACTATCAAAATATTCTTTTAGCTTGTTTTTAGCTTGTATTATGTACTGAGGTGAATATTGCATGAGTTGGCAACCTCAAATGCCCATAAGTACCATAACAAAAAAAGTGCTTTATGGGGAAAAAACCCAAACAAATTAAGCAGTGATTGCCTATCAGCTATGTGCCAGTAAGGGTCTTCATGAAATTTGGAGTGACGCAGATTTACTAAGACGCAGAACAAAATCTTTTACTAACTGAAGCATTTTTTTTCTAATCAGCAGTTAAGCTGCCAAGCAAGCCTGCTTAATTTCATTCCTGCCCTGTGAAAAGCAGCTGTTGTTTTAGCATTTTCATGACACTGATATAACAAGAAAAGGAGGAAAGAAACTACCTCTGCTGGCAGACTAAGGAAAACTTTGCTGTGTTATTTTGATTTAATTTATGTTTGGAATTACATCCTGTCTTCCCTTCCCCCTCTCTCTCTTGTGCACTGTCTTTTTCTCTTTTTTCTTTTTTTTTTTTTTTCCCCCTCTTCTCTTTGTGTTGTTTTTGCAGTGAAGAATGCACTGTGTAAAGTTTAATGAACTTGAATCATTCCTCATCAGAGAGAGATTTATCCTGGAGGATTTCAAGCCATGTTTTTTTCTTTGGAACTATTTACTACAACCTTTTTTTCAGTTGATATGAAATAATGTGTATCCTACTTGAGCATAAAGGAAACATTTTTCTGTAAATATTATTTCCCAATTGTAGCCTGAATTTTCAGTGAAACCCGTGTTGCTGTCTAGAAGAAACACCCTATCCATCTAGTTTCTATTTTTTTTCCCCTTTTTTTATTTTCTCTTAATTGGTTTGTTACTGTATACATATGTAGCTGAAACTGTGTATTTACTCTGAAGTACAGGAAGCAGTTGCCGTCTTACAGTATTTTACTTGTATGGTTTATACTACATGTCCATTGTTTTTCTAGAAATTGCTAGAATATATGTACCATAATTTGGATTTTTTCTCTCCTTTTGGAAGATATCCTCTTTCCTGATAGCTTTAAAAATTCCTTAAGTACTTGGGGCTGAAGAACTCTACTAAACAATTTTTTAGGATGGTATCCTAATATGTGTTTGTGTATGTAATTAATTTTCTGAAGAGAAGCAGTAACTGCTGAAGAAAGAAACTGAATTCTCTTCTGAAGAATAGCATATTTTTTACTTTCCTGTAGGGAATGTAGTGTTACAGAAATTCAGAAGGTGGGGCTTGTGCCCCAGAGCAGTCATCAAATTCACCTAAAAATTCTGACTGCTACACAGATCTGGGAGTGTATGCTGAATACTTCAGATATTCAAATCTGATCCTCTCCATACTTTCCTGCTGCTGTGCTGACATTTTAAGATTTTCTAGAGCATTTTTCTTGCTGTGCCATCTAATTTGATATGTATGATGAATGAGTTGGCTCTGGTCCACCAACCATTGGTTGATAGGAGGATTTATAAAGGAGGACAGACACCATTATGCAGTGGCTCAAATAGACTTCTAAACACAGCATTCAAAGGAACCCCACCTGTAAATGTAGGCCTGTTCTTTCTTTCATCATTGACATGAAAGTAATCATATAAAGACACCTTTATATGATGGCACTGAAATGAAGTGTAATTCTTTGATTCAGATGTCATTATGTGAAACAGGATTTATAATGTCTCCAAGAATTTGAGGAGGATAGAAGATTCAACTTCTGTACTTTGACATTGGAAGGTTTAATAAAACGCATTTCAGTTGGGAAATAATTGCAAGTGTAGAACATTGTATGCAGTAGCTTTACTCATCCACAGTCTTTCATTTCTACAGGAAAAAAAAATCAATGATGAGGACCACCAAATCCCATATAAAATAAGCTTTTTGTTAGAAGAGAATATCCAAGTTGGTGAGATGTGAGGCGATGCTATTCTTTTCCTACTTTTATGCAAATTAGTCTTCAAAACTTTCCAGGAGTTCTCAAATTTTGCTTATTACCTTTTATTTGGAAATATACTTATGTCTTAGAATAATACTGACATGTAATGCAGAGAGTAAACAGGGGTGAAAAGTGAAATCACATTGCTGTTAATGTAAGTTGGTAGAATCAATGAAGGTTAAAAGCAAAGTCCTTTGTATGATATTAAATGGTTACACAGTGCTACTGGAGTTGACATGTTAACAAAGAGTTGTCTAGAATCATAATATCATTTAGGTTGCCAATGGATCCTTTAGAACTACTAATGGATTTGATTATTTCTGTTGTAGTGCTGATGTCCATAATATATCGTCTGAAAATCCTTCTAATCTTGGTGGGATGTACATTTCCTTGGTATTTAGTTTCTGTCGGTTAAGCTTGTCTGGGTATGTTCACATTTGGTAGAATGGCCAAAGCTCCCTAAGACCTGAAACTAGAGTGCTTGAAAGGTCATTGCACATAATTAACCTGCTGAAGATCAATGAATTGGACACTCTCCCAATTTCCCTGTTTGTCCCGTTTCCTTTCTGGGGGCTCTAACTCATCAGGCTTTCTTGAAACACCCATTGAAAGCTCAAAGAATTTCAATGAGCTCTATGGCTTTGTTCTTTGTTTAAGGATGTTTTGCTCTGAACCCAATCTAGTGATTCTTTTTTTTTTTTTTTTTTTTTTTTTTTTTGTCTTTCTCACAATAACTTTTGTATCGCTTACTCAAGGAGATCCACTGCCCTGTGATTCTCTTCAGCCAATCCACCTTTTATTTTCCTCCTTCTAATCATGTGTGTCTGTTTTCAGCAGGGGCTTTCAGTTCTCCCCATTTTCTTAGCCAGCGCTTTGTTTCTGTGAGCAGGTAAATAGTTTTGTGTCTGGCACCTGAAATGCAGAAGGAAGAACCTTCTCCTTTTTTTCTTCTGGTTCCTTATAGAAATTCCTGAATTTTCATCCTCCTTTCCTGACAGCCCTGTTCCTTGTAGCTTGAATGCTCCTTGTGTTAGCCTGTGAGCCCGATCTTCAAGGAGAAGGAATGACTGTGATGCTCAGGCCTTTCTCAGCTCTCCCTTTCCCAAAGCAAGGACTTCATAGGGACAGCTCAGTCTAGATTTAATGAGGTGGGCAGCAGAAGCGCGCGTTGCAGTCTTACTTGCATGTTATACATTGGTTGAAATACTACATTAGTCTCCTGGAAAGAAAAGAGGGATTATTTTTCTGGAGCTTCTCATACCCTTCGGCTCATCTTGGTACATTTCATCCTAATTTGCCCTTTCCAGAGGTGGAAGTAGCAAAAGGTATAATATTAGATTTGAGAAAACATCTTAAAAATAAAAGGTTACTAGAATCTTGATATATCAACACAATTTTTTACTTCTATAACTTTTATATTTTACTATACTGATATTTACTGAACAAGATTTAAAACTTTGGTATCTCTTAAAGACTGTATTACCTTTGTTCATCAGGACAGTAAAAGAAATAAATAAAAATAAGCTCACCAAGTTCTGTTTTTGCTACTGTAGTTTCGACTCCTATAATCTTTAGCATAAAATTATTTATTCTAAGCTCTTACTTTTGGTTATCTTCTATATCAATGCTTTGATTCTAGTTAGGTTTTTAAAGCATTTTCTAGAAATAACATTTACCTGAGAATGACTAAATTGAGCTCACAATTCACAAGAGCTTTCTTTCATTTCTAAGAAGTGTCTGTTTCTACATTGGTTCTTGCAGGCATCACCTCTGAGCAGATTTGCAGTGCCACATTTACTGTTTTCTGATGCACTGTATGTATGCTTGCTTGCTAGATGTGACTTCAGTCTCCTTACTCTGAGCTGGCAGCTCTTGGCTGCATCACCTGCCATTGTACATTGTTTTTACAAATGCTGTTCGTGACCCCACATCCCATATGCTTCTTGTCTTATTCTGTTTCTAGTAGTATTTCCTTTGTGAGTGGTCTTCCAAGTTTTTACTTGGCATTCTTTCCGTTTTTATTTTCTTCTGTAACCAAAGTAAGTATATTTGTGTTTTGGCATTTTCTTTCTGTCTTCAGTGCTTTCTGCACCCTGCCATATCACATATCACTCTCTTTCCAAGAGTGAAGTCATATCTTTTGTTAGTTCCTTGCCCCTCACCCTCCAGCTCGCAATTTTGGATATCTGAACTGAATTAGTATCTGATCAGTTATAATGAAATCTGCCAAGTGCCTTAATTATAATTCTGACTTATTGGTTTAAAATGGATAAAAGGTTCTTCAAGGAATTCTTTAACTTTTTGTAGTTTCATTTGCAGTCTTTCAAAAGTATCTCTTTTGGGGCTTTCATTGTTATTGCAATTTCAGTCCAGAGCTCGCACTTCCAATTTGGCTCTGTTTGGAAACTGGTTAAGCTACCAATAAGTATAGCTTTAGGAAAAATAAAAAAGTAGTTATCCCTTAAATTTATTTTTTACTTCAGATGGATTCCAGCTTTTCTCATACAGGTGTCAGATAGTTACCTGGTTTTCTTCCTACCATTTATTAGTGTAACACTAGTTTTGACTTGTTAGTGGTATTTAGTTCCCACAATACTATTTTTTCCTCTCTTATTCTCAAGGGTCTGCCTTCCTTACTTCTCTGATAATTATACAATAGTTTAGTTACTAACTAACTTTGGAGTTTTGTGGTCCAAACACCTGCTTAAAGAAGAGCTAATATTAGATCAGGTCGTATGGGGACTGTGATGTACTGCACCTGACCATATCCTGATTTTCCCAGAACCTCACCATTATGTAAAGAAAATATTAAAAAAAAAAAAGGAAGTAAAAAGCTAAGCTTAGGTAGGAAATCAGTCCCTTTGAATTCTTTTTGTCTTGCTTTAGTATTGTATTTTTCTTTAAGTTCACTGTTCTGTGATAGTGGCTGTTTTGCTGTATTTGAACTTATGTGTTCAATTCAAATATTTCAATGTTACTGGGAATCTTAATTTTCAGAATATCAGTCAGATGCTGTATATTTGACCAAATGAAAACTGGTGTTATGCAAAGATATGACAAAGGTTCCTTGATTTAAAAATGTGTGTATTCTGGAAAAAGTGGAGAGATGTATTTGAGTGTGGAAGCTTTACAGTTACCTCCTTGAGGAAAAAAGTGTTATATCTGCCCAGTGATAAATAGAGAGAGTTAATAAATGCTGTGTAGTAATTGGAAATAATTCCTATCCACCATTTCAAATATTTTTAGTACTGTTTGGAAATGAAGACTATCATTGAAGGACAGATGGCAATTGCATATGAAGACCTTTCTGAGCTGTTTGCTGCCTCAGGCCCTATGATAAAATAGGAAAGTTGACAAAATGTACTGTATTATCCTTTCATGGAAAAATAGTTACTTCTTGCAGATAGCTCCTGTAGGTATTTCATTTTACATAGATAGTTCATATGTAAGCTATTACGATTTCATGACAAAAAGCATTAATTCTTGCCTGTGTCATTTGTATGTTCGAGAACAGCTTTATAAGCGGGATTTTGAAGTTGAAAGTCTTAATGTTTTTCCTTAGGGTTTCAGTATTGACTACTCTGCTTCTGTCTTCATGCTACTTTAGTGTTTTGTAATTTTTGAGTACATTGAATATTCCAATATTTGAATGCTTTATAATTGTATAAGTATCTCATGCTTACTTAGAACATACCGAGTTTTCACACACGTTTATACTTAAACCTTAATTTTGATAACTCCATCCCACTTTAACTCTGTACTATTGATAAACCAAACTCAGGTGCACAGTATAACATGTTTCATGAAAACAGTGGAAATGACTTAAAAAACACCGTTGTTAAAGATGACTTATGCTTACTATTTCAAATCCTGGGAAACTACAGACAAATCTTCCTGCTTGGTTCATTTACACAAGCCTTTCAGTGTAGTGCTGCCTGTGACATTTCAGTAAAATATAAGACCAGGATGAAGGAGGGCTGATAGAATTAGATATTAAGCCTTTTTAGATGGGGCCTTCTGTCTCCAAAGACCTGATTATGTCTGCAGATTTTCTTTATAGTGACTAAAAATGAGCTGTGTAAGCACATATGAAATCTACCATGCTTTGGTTTCCAGAAAATTTGCAAAATATCCACAAGCTCTTAGCAGGTCAATGATGTAGCTGGATGGGCATACATTGCCAGGATATGGGTGTTGTTTTTTTTTTTTTTTTTTTTTTTTTTTTTTTTTTTGTGTTTGTTTGTTTTTTTCCCTTTTCCTTCCTGTTTTAAATATTAATCATACTTCATGCAGATCCCTTTTATGTCTTCAGTTTTTCCTTGTTCTTCTATTACAGACATTTATCAGAAGACACCAAGTTAGAGCCGTTCAAGAATATTTTTGCTTGCTTTTGTAAAGCTTGGGTTCTCTAAATGAATTCTGAACTTCCCATGTTGCCTACTGACAAATATTGTGCATAAGAAGCTTGTATTATTGTAGGTCACTGAATTAATTCCTAAAATGCCAATTGACATGATTCCCTTAGGGAGCTGTAAGTTGCAGCCTTATATTATGTTCCAGCACAAATGTGGAAATTCGGTGTTTTAGAAGGGGAAGTGTTTGTAGTACTGAAAGAGCTTAACATGGATCAGATGATGCTTTTCTAGCCTTTAAATTCTAATAGACAGAAATAGGCAGACTTCATAGAGATTTTTCACTGTCATTGCATGTTTAATTCTCAGGAGAAAATTTGGACTGGTGTTCTTCTGGCACCAAACTTTGCAGCAGCTATTGATGTATTTTGCATAACCAAAAATGGGAGTTATAGTATTAATAATGGATACAGTTTAGTTTGGTCCAAACATCAGGACACTAAATACATGAAGAGAATTTGCTGAAGTTAAGCTATCCAGAGATATTTTTATGAGTGATTACTGATTGGAAAAATGTACAGGATGATACTGGTATTTGTTATATCCTGCTGACATATGGAATGCATTCTGTTTCCATGAAATAGTCAAAAATAGAACATTACAGATGAGATATGATAATTAACCAATAAAATGGGCTTTTTACTTGATTATAGCACTGTCCAATAGCAGCGCTGTACTAAATGACTTGTCATCAAGTGCTCTCTACTCCTTGTGCAGTGATGTTAATAAAAATGTTAATTTTTATTTTGTAGAATCGTGAAACATGATATTAAGTTGTGAGTTTGAAAGCTGGGTTGCTGTCTTTGGCCTGTCCTCTGTTATAGAAACCCTCTAATATCATCTTCTTTACCTGAAAATTAAGACTTGGTTAGGACTAATACAGAAGTTGTCATAATTAACAAATCACTTATTGTGAAAGTGCTACAAATTTCTACAAGCATAGTTGTATGCCAGCATATCCTTCTTGTCTTTTCAATATCAAGTTCTTTTTTTTTTTTCCTGTGGTTATGCTTATCTGCTTATGATAGGACCTTTTCCACTTAACATGGTGGAGTGATTGTGACCCTCTGTAATTTGTCTGTGATGCTGTTGAGCCATGACTCTTGAATTGGTAATCCTCACCTTACTGACAGGAAGAAAACAATCTACTTTCAACTACCTAGGATAAAATGCTGGGTAATACATTGTATAGAATATTTTTTTGACAGAAAATTTTTTTGAAGAAAGCCTTTATAGTATATTGGGTCATTTTCCAATTCACAACTCTAATTTGTATGATTGTGTCCTTGAATAAGCAGAATTCTTTCTGTGAGAGTTTATATTAATAATCTATTATTTTAATTTACATTTTTTTTGTTAGAGATTATTCAATTTTTTTTAAGCTTTTGATTTTGTGGTTTTTATCTGCATGTGAAGCTTTTAACAGCACCATAGCATGTCAAGATATCATAACTACTTTATGCTAAACTCTAAAAGCTGTTTTATATGTCTTTTGGGTTACATGGTTAATGATGGGTTAAAAGCTAACACCAGTTGAGGGAAGAAGAGGGAGGAAGGAAAGTGCTTTCTTTGTATTGTTCAGGCTGCACAGTGAATTTACATGAGAATTTTATCAGCATTCTTGGTAATATGCCTATTCTGAATGAATTCCCCACAGATGCAAATTTTTGGACTGGCTTCTTTATCTTTTTTCTTTTGAGATATTGGCTTAAAAGGATGGGTATGCCTTTTTTGTCTAGGGAATGATTCCTTGAGACTTACTTGCCATATATTTCAGTCTATCCAGCTGTTGAAAGTAAAGAACAGTTCTGCAGACAGCTTTGACTTGTACTAAGGGTGAGATTGAGGTGGGGAAGTGGGTGGTAGGGTGGCCACTTCTTTGACCACCCATTTTAGTGGAAAGTACTCAAAACACTCTGTACTCTGAGCTTAAGCCTCCCTATGTATAAGAAACGTAAAAAACTTGGACGTTTTGTTAAGGCAAGTATCTATGTCTTTATATCTTCACTAAACTCAAAAGCATGATCATGAGATTGCATCTTTGACCATGGGGTAATTCAGGTTGGAAGGGACCTCTGAAGATCCAGCCTCTTACTCAAAGCACAGCCAATTATGATGTCAGACCAGATTCTGCTGGGCTTTATCCAGTTAGGTATTGAAGACTGCTGAAGATGGAGACTGTATAACTGGGAAGTCTCTTCTACTGCATGCCTGTCCTCGGTGGGAAAAAGTTTCTCCTTATATCCAGTCTGAACCTGTCTTATTTCAATTTACACCCATCGTCTCATGTGCACTCACCATGTACCAGTGTGAAGAGCCTATCTGTGTCCTCTTGATGTGCTTGTAGGTAAGTCCATCTGGAGCTGTCTCTTCTTCAGGCTGAGCAAGCCTTTTCTCTTAGCTTCTTGCAGGGTGAGTGTACCAGCCCCTGACCAGCTTTGTGGCTGTCTGCTGAACACACTCCATTTTATCAATGTCTTTCTTTTTCCTGGGGGCTCAAAACCGGAGACAGAATTTTTAGGTTCTCTGTGAGCGTGTCAACCAATCCCCATGATTTGGTGTCATCTGCAAAGTTGGTAAGAATGCGCTCTATCACCTCCAGGTTATTGATAAAGAAGTTGAATGGGATAGGATAGACACTGCAGTACTTTGTATTTGTTACTGGGTGCCAGGCAGAGCACCATCTATAAACCACCATGTAGTAAGTATTTTTGCAAGTCTAATAAAGTAGCTTAATATATTCTGTAGTACAATTAAAACAGCTCTCCTGTGTAGATGACAAAGTTACAGTCATTAGGCTAAACTCAGTAATGTCAAATAGAAGATAACTATTGCTTTGACTTGGAGATACTTGTGATTGGGTTTTTGGGGTTTTTTTTTTGGTGTGTGTTTTTTCTTCATAGTTCTTTGCTTAAGTTTTCAAGTCTTAACATGAGGTTTTTAAAACCAGTATTTTCCAAATTGGATGCCTGCAGATGACATGACAAAAAGCCAACCTGAAAAACATGTTTATTTAAAATGAAGCTTTTATCTGTAAAGAAGATTTGAAAGACTAGTAACCAGTATGTAGAATAATAGTGTGGTTAATGCCATTTGGTTTTCTAAATTGAGAACAGTGGTCTGTTCTAATAAAAGTCACTAATCAGTATCTGTAAGGATCTCTGCTGGTTTTTATACGAGTAGAACACTGGAATCTATATAACCAAGTAAATTAGTTATGTGGGATTTTTTATAGCACACGAGGAAGACAGGATCAAATGATTGCATTAGGATGTACGTTAGGCTTTCTTTGTTGTGTTTCTGGTTTGTTGGTTGTGTTTTTTTTTTATTTTTCCCATCAGATGGAACTACTGTAGGAGGTGGCATGATTTTGTGGCTTGATTGGTTCTCTTCTCTATGGAGAAAATCCTGAAGACTACATACAGAAAAGCTGTAGGGTTCATTTTGTATAATGTGAAACCTGACAGTTTAAACTGTAAGCCAAATTGGACAAAATGTAGGAAAAAATAACATTCTGTTTGGTGTAGTCTGGAATTTTGTGTGTTACCTCCTCCATCACAAAACATCATTTGCCAATGTAACTACAATAGGACTGTTGCTTCAAGGCACTGGTGTGTCAGGTAGTTCTTGCACTATTGATTGGCACCTGGAGTTCTCAGGATAAGGAGTGGTAGTGGAAAATACTGGAAAACTACATTTGTATTGTGGAAAAAAATTTGTTGTTTTCTTCCTTTAGGTCCTAGTATCATGAGAGTGATAAAGGACTCGTCTGTTTTGGTAAATTACAGGAATTGCAACTTGGTGCGTTTTGCCTTCTGTTCTGTCACAGGAGTGACACCAAAGGGGGAAGATGGCTCTCTGCTCTGGGCAAGAAAATCCAAATGGAAATACTAAATCATTTCAGAGTGTAGTTAGTATGCATTGTCATGGGGCTGGAAGAGAACCTGAGGATTTGGGTCTTGATGTAACTTTTGATCGTTTATATTGTTTAGCTTTGAAAAGTGTTGTGCAACTTCCAAATACACTTCATAAGTAATGGATGTTCTTTTTCTTTTTAATGGTTTTTGTGTCTGTGTGTACTAGTCATCAGAAAAAAAAAATAATCAGACTTACTCAGTCAACTACACTGTATTCAGCTTTTTATCTTTTTGAGCCCGATACAGCTTCAAGGAACTCAATATTTGTCATCCTTCCCCCCATGCCTTTCATAGTTGCTTGGTTTTTTTTTTTTTTTTTTTCCCCCAGCTGGCAATACACACTGTATACACAGGCATATAAACTCGNATATTTGCTTGGTTTTTTTTTTTTTTTTTCACCCAGCTGCATGAAAAAGTGGCATGTGATGTGTATGCACACATAATTATCTATCTGTGTGTGTATATATATGTATATATGTAAAAACTAATAGTAGTGTCACATGATATTATGAAATGATGTGAAATTATCAATACATTTCTAATCTGATAAATTTGTTACCAAACACACAAAAGCTTTTCTCTTTTCTAATTTGGGACAGCTTCATCAAGAATTGCACTTATCATTATGCAGCTTTACATACTAGAATATCCTGTAATTTCCTGCTTTTATTGTAAAGAAACAAAATGTGCATTTTGTGGTGACATGAAAAAAATGCTTGAAGGAAAGCCTTTTCACCATGACAGCTTTTATAACTATCTTCAAACTACTTTGTGCTATGGGTGGCAGTCTTGAATTTTTTTGGATGAGTAATGTCTGGGAAATCTCACTGTATGTAGAAATTTACTTTATTGTAGCAGGTTGCAGGCACATACATTTAATTTGTCTCTTAATGTAAAATAGACCATGAGAAGTGGCACACAAAAGCCATTTTTACCTGTGGAGTTCACAGGGGGTTTTGGGGGGATTGTGTGTTTTTTTTTTGTAATTTTTATTTTGGTGGGGTTTTGTTTTGTGTTTTTTTTGTTGTTGTTGTTTGTGGTTTTTTTTTTGTTGTTGTTTTTGTTTATCATTGAGGTGATGCATATTTTAAACCAAGTCAGTTGTGACTTGCTTTAAAATATGTATATGTATTTCACTTGCTGGCGTTCATTTTGAAAGCTGTTGACAGATAACATTAACTCTCACAGTATCTGGTCTAATTCCTGAGATGTATTGTGACTAAAGGGTCTCACTGGTACAAAGTTTCAGCCTTTTTGACAAATGCCATACCTGGCAGATTGGGTTCAAGGTTATTGTCTGAGTTTTAGCAATTTGTCAGCAGTTGGTTGCTTCCACAGTCCTAACAGCATTTTTCTGAAAGTCTAGTTTTTCATATTTCAAAATATCACACCTCTATTCCTTTTCTAATAGCCATGTTGTTTGGTCACAAGTGTGACTTTCTGTTTCTTTATTACTAATGCATAAAATATATGGAAATCTGAGGTCTCTATCCATCTATAAAACAGAACCAAATCAAGGTGATGATACTTTCATGTCAAAATGCTGAAAACAGGTTTAGGAATGATTTGATCTAGTAATCAATATTCTAGATCTAGCATGTCTATTCTATGAACCTGACCTGGTTATAATTTTCCCTGCAATTCTAAAAACAGTACACAGCTGAATTCTGTTCAGTGACTAGATTACATGTGTGTGAATTTACTGAAGGATTATCTGATGGTTGCTCTTCTTCAAGCTTTGCTGCTGCATATAGCCTTGGAACTGAAAGATTAGTAAACTTATTTCCTCGATACTTTCCTTCCATTTTTTAAAGTCTGCCTCGTGACAGAAGTTATATGGAATGTTTCAGTACAAAGGAAATTTTGGGACAGAAATCATACAAAATGAAAATGGTTAAATCTATCAGAAGTTGGCAAACGTTATGTTAATTTAGACTGAAATGTGTTTTGTTTCTACTGGCATTTCAGAAATGCCTTTGTTAGTTTACACCTTATTCTGTACTATTAAACTGGGAGACAGGAAAAACATTTATGCAGATGAACATTACAGTTATTTAAGAAAAATATGAAGACTCATAATTGACTTCTCCATTGAGTTTGCTTTCTGTCCTAAAATTCCTATACTTCTTCCAGAAATTACTAAAATAATAGTTTACTACAGGCAAAAGGCAGACCAGATTTATAGGCTTGATTACTGTCATTAAAACCATAACCTTTCTTTATTGTGCTTATAAATTGATAAAATACTGAGTAGCTATTGAAAATATTGTTCCAGGAGATCACTTAATTATCCAGTTAATTGGGTATTTTCCATTTTTGCCTTGTCACTGTAAAACCCAAGAAATGTAGATTTTTGGACTGACTTTGTGAAACGTGCTTTTAATTATGAAAATGAAAGTGAAAGCAATTTCTTTGCCTGACTTTGTATTTTTGCCTTTGTACTTTAGATTCTGTTCTCTGACTGAGGCACCTTAAAGGTGCAACTTAAAGGCACCGGTATGCTGGTGACTATCAACAAGCTTAACTCCTCTTTATGGGCTTTCCATACTTAGGTTTAAAAAAGACATATAAACATCTATTTGCAATGGTAATGATGGAAGATCTTCTGTTAATACTTAGCTGTATAGCTGAAGAGCAGTTAAAGAAATTATCAGTAAACTCAAATTTAAAAAAGAGGAAAAAACCTTACTTGAGCAATGGTTCACTCTTAGCTATTTTCATTTTTTGAAACAGGATGCTAATTTTCTCTTAGACATATAATCCTGCAATAGAATCATGGAATGCTTTGAGTCAGAAGGGACCGTAAAGATCATTTAGTTCCCATTCCCTGCCATGGACAGGGACACCTCCTATTAGACCAGGTTGCTCAAAGCCCCATCCAACCTGGAGTTGAACACTTCCAGGGAGGAGGCACCTGCAGCTTCTCTGGGCAACCTGTTCCAGTGCCTCCTGACCCTCATAGTCAAGAATTTCTTCCTGATACCTAATCTAAATCTCCCCTCTTCCAGTTTAAAACTATTACCTCTTGTCTTATCTCTACATTCCCTGATAAAGAGTCCCTCTCCATCTTTCCTGTAGGCCCCCTTTAGATACTGGCAGGCTGCTATAAAGTCTCCCTGGAGCCTTCTCTAGGCTGAACAATGCTGTCTCTCTCAGCCTGTCTTCACAGGAGAGGTGTTCTAGCCCTCTAATAATTTTTGTGGCCTTTCACTGGACACACTCTAACACGTCCATGTCCTTCTTAAGTTGGGGGCCTTGGAGCTCAATGCAGTACTCCAGGTGAATTCTAAACAAGAGCAGAGTAGAAGGGCAAATCCCCTCCCTGAACCTGCTGACCACTCTTTCAGTGTGGCCCAGGATATGATTGACTTTCTGGGCTGCAAGTGCACATTACTGGCTCATGTTGTGCTTTTTGTCCACCAACACCCCCACGTCGTCCTTCTCAGGGCTGCTCTTAATCCATTCCCTGCCCAGCCTGTGTTTATTCTTGGGATTGCTGTGACCCAGGTGCAGGACTTTGTTGAACTTCGTGAGGTTCATATGTCATTTGGTGGGAGTTCACAAAAATATTTAGATTGCATCCTGACACATGGTTATTTCTTAGCTGCATCAGAAACCAAAGGACTAACTTGCCTAATAATCATTCTTATATAATTACCTTCCTTATGATATATTTATAAAAGATAAATTTACAGGCTGCCTAGGTGTGTGTGTATATATATATATATTTATATATTTATCTTTTAAATATAAATATACAGGCTGCCCAGAGAGGTGGTAGAGCTTCTGTCTCTGGGGATGTTCAAAACCTGCCTGGACAAGTTCCTGTGCAACCTGCTCTAGGAGGACCTGCTGTGTCGGGGGGTTAGGACTAGGTGATCTCCAGGGGTCCGTTCCACCCCATATCATTCTGTGATAGTATATAACAAATAGAAGTCTATCACCCTATTGGTAAAACTGTAAAACATCATATCTCCTATCATATCTCCTTACTTTGCTATATCAGCAAATTGACTATTTAAGCTCCATCACTAACTCAATTATGAGAAAAGGTATTGAATTTTTTTTGATGAAGTGAGTCAGTAATGTTTCATTTGCAATATGAGTAGAAGATGTTCTAAATATTTCAATTTCCTATCTCAAGTGAAAGAGTAATTATTAAAAAGAAATGTAACACTCTGCAGACAAGGAATAAAGCCATGTATTTTTTGTAGCATTCTAGTTGCTTTGTCACTTATGTACCCCTGTTAAATTCTACTAGCAACCACAAATTAATTTTAGCTCCCATAGATTTTTGTCAGACAGGTTTCTTTCACACATACACCCTCCCCCAATTTAAATGGAAGTATTATTACTTCCATTTACTAAGGTGTATTTAAAGTAAATTGCATTTTCTTTTGAAATACAGAATACTTTTGTGAATTAGGTTCATAAATCCTGTTTTTTTCAAGTATTGTGAAATTAGAATATTTGTTGGTGAAAGTGTAATATGATGTGAGGCTATGTAAGCATTAAAACAAATAATCACACTGTTGGTAATAAGGTAAGAATTAAATGTCACCAAAAAAATTTAGTAAGACTGTCTCTGACATATAAGCTTAATTTCAATCAGGCAGC
The DNA here is from genome assembly GCA_013398155.1 of Pedionomus torquatus. NCBI lineage: Eukaryota > Metazoa > Chordata > Aves > Charadriiformes > Pedionomidae > Pedionomus > Pedionomus torquatus. The sequence goes on from VZRU01018604.1 coordinate 60,339, forward strand.
AGATGATGATTCTTAGTGTTAATATGAGCAAGTGTTATAACATGGTTCAATAGAAAGATGTGCTTTCTCTTTGCTTTCCTTAATTATGCTTAAATGTTTGTCAAGTAAATATACTTTAATGTTTTTCAAGTAACATTTTAAAATATTTCGTTACATTAAGGATGAAGCCTTACATAGTTTAAAATAATTTTATTTAGCATTCTACATGAAGAGGCAATTTAGCTGACTTTTCAGAAGTCTTTAATATATTTTCTCTGATTTGTTCAGTTCTTTGTTGTTTATACATTTCTTTTAGACTGAAATTACTATTTGGTATGTTTGATAACACCAGGATTTTTGTCTACAGGTAGGGAACATATTTAAAATCTGCATTTTCATCAATATGTGTCCTTAAATCACTTGGATCCCTTGAGTTCTACTTGAAGGATGGAGTGCTGGGCTGCTGAACTGTGTTGGTACCTGCCTTCAATTCATACTTCTGAGCAGATGAGGTTTTGCAGTGTGGCCTTTCAGGTTTTCTGGGTACGGCATTTCTTTTGAGTGTTAGGCGCTTGGAGTGCACTCCTTAGCAGAATGTCCAAAGCTAACCCCCATCCTCTTAGTAGAAAATACATTCTATGTGAGTAAAATGCACCTTGCCAAAACTCTCTTTCTCCCCCTCCCTCTGTATTCAGCCACAATCAAGCATCTAAGCCTCATCCCTGACGCTGCCTGTATAACCACAGTTTAGGCTTATGAGGAGACTAAGTTGAGAGTGCTGAGAAAATGTCTACAGAGTAGAATAATGCAAAATAAGGAAGGTAAAAGGAGAGATGTGATTTATTTTGTTGAGATCGCTATCAGCAGTAACGTGTGTTGGAGAACACCAGTATGAAACTAGTGGGTCAATATTCTGTCCAGTTTTGTTCAACATATTCATCAATGACCTGGATGAGGGGACCGAGTGTATCCTCAGCAAGTTTGCTGATGATACCAAACTAGGAGGGGTGACTGACACTCCAGAAGGCTGTGCCACCATCCAGTGTGACCTGCACAGGCTGGATGGCTGGGTGGAGGAGAACATAGTGAGGTTCAACAGGGGCTAGTGTAGGGTCCTGCACCTGGGGAGGAAGAATCCCAGGCACCAATATAGGTTAGGGGTGGACCTGCTGGAGACTTCGGAGAAGGATCTGGGGGTCCTGGTAGATAGTAAACTATCCATAAGCCAGCAATGTGCCCTTGTCGCCAAGAGGGCCAATGGAATCCTGGGCTGCATAGGAAAGGGTGTGGCCAGTAGGTCAAAGGAGGTCATTCTTTCCTCTCTACTCTGCAGTGGTGAGGCAACAACTGGAATACTGCATCCAGTTCTGGGCTCTCAAGTTCAAGGGAGACAGGGAACTACTGGAGAGGGTCTGTTGTAGGGCAACAAAGATGATTAAGGGATTGGAGCATCTTCCTTATGAGGAAAAGCTGAGAGAGCTGGGACTCTTTAGCCTGGAGAAGAGAAGGCTGAGGGAAGACCTTATTAATGCTTTTAAGTATCTGAAGGGTGGCTTGAAGGAGGATGGAACTGGACTCTTCTCAATGGTTCCCAGTGACAGGATGAGGGGCAATGAGCACAAGATGGAATGTAGGAAGTTCCATTTGAATATAAGGAAAAACTTTACGGTGAGGGTGACAGCACTGGAACAGGCTGCCCAGTTAGGTTGTGGAGTCCTCATCTCTGAAGACCTTCAGCACCTACCTGGATGCAGTCCTGAGTAATGTGCTCTAGGCAATCCTGCCTTAGCAGGGGAGTTGGACTAGATGATCTATAGAGGTCCTTTCCAACTCTGACAATTCCGTGATATACGAACCAAAAGGCAAAAATGGAGTGAGCAAGAGATGTTGAGTCTGCATCACTGAAGATCATTTCCAAGCAGCACTGGAGGATGGCTCTTTCTAACATGAATGATAGCAGTTAAAGGGAAGGGCTGTGTGTGTCTTGCCTGTGTGGTGATAATACAAATGCTTAGTCACCCTGTGAAGTTGTAGATATATTTTGTATGCATTAAGCAATTAATAGTTTCAAATAACACTTGTTAAGTAAGTGTTGAATTTTAGTGGTAATTTAAGTTTTATTCTGCTTGCAGTGACATTTTTCCCCACAGCTAATGGTACTTGAACAAAGTGACCCGAGGAAAGAGAGATGGATACTTTGTTAAAGGATTAAAATGAGATTTTCTGCAAAATTCAAAGTTCTTTTTTAGAGGCCAGTATGGCATGTTACTTGAGCTGACTAGGGAGTTTCTGTTCATACAAGCATCCTATAAAAATATTCTGCTGGAGTTTTGAAAATTTAATAAATTAAAATTGTATCATTTGCCATCCATTCTTTTTCCTCAGTGGTAATTTGCTATCCATTATTGTGTAACGTATATTGTACTAGTTTAGTTTCCATATTGAAAATTGCTTTATTAGCCATTTCTTAAGCAACAGTGTAAATGAAAGTGAAATTGAGCCATAATGTTACTGCACTATCACAGTAATATGATCATTTTCTTTCTACAGTGTGGGATGGACATAAATCTGTCAATAGCAAAACCTGCAAAATACAATACAAATCCACACCATTGTATTGATGTGCTTTTTAAGATCTCAGTCTATCAACCAGCTAGCCTGAATATATTGGATTTACCTTTGCTGTAGCAGTGAAGAAATCAATTCTGTAGTTTTGCACATAAGTGTCGTAAAAATCAGATTTAGGATGTCATTTTGCTGATTTAGAAAGAATTGATTTATTATTTACATTGAAGTTGAGAAAAACATGTGAATGTAAAAAACAAGTGAACTAATGGCGAAGATAATTCTGAATTACAAAAAGCTGTCTGGACACGGTTCTGAGCAACTGGTGGCTCTGTAGGTGGCCCTGCTTGTACAGAGGGGCTGGACCAGGTGACATCCAGATGTCCCTTCCAAGCATTCTGTCATTCTGTTTTTGTGAAAATAAAATTTAGAAGAAACCAAGTGTCCTCCTATAACTATGGAAGTGTTTTTGAGTAACGGTGGATTGATGTATTTTTTTATTATCCTTGCTCATGTTCCAGTGAGAATGTGGGAAACTTGCACTATTTAACGTTGCTAGATGGGAGAGATTCTGGAGGAACAACAGAAAAAAAAAAAATCTGTATTTTTTAAAAAAAAGCTGTGCAAGGGAAGACAGAAAACCTGAGTTTAATTAGTTTAGGGGAAAAAAGAAGGTGAGGAAGAAACACAGAATTCTTCCTGTAAAGAGCAGATTGGACAAAGTTCTGCCAGGCATAAATCTAGCATTATTGGTTCCACCTCAGTGCAAGAAGCCTTGACTGGAATATTTCCCTCTTTTCCAGGCCTTGTTTTCTTTGATCTTAAATTGCTGCCTTGGTCTTCCATCCAAACTGCATCACTATTTAAGATCAAACATTATTTTTAACAGTAGAGATTTAAGGCCTACTCTTGTTAATGATGGTAGTTTCTTAGTTAACCTGGAGAGTTGAAATGGGGCACCAGTGCATGTAGATTGCTAGTTGATAGGTTTCTGTTACTGCCATAGAGCAAAGTAAAGCTTCATTGTCAGATTTGGTAGTTAAAATTATTTTCCAATAGAAGACATGGCGGATATCATCTCTAGTTCTTTGCTTTTAGCAATAATTTTTAAACCACATAATCTTTTTGGCTTAATGGGAATCTGCATGCCTGGAACAGTAATAAAATTAAGTGAAAACAAAGATGTTTAGGCTGTATGGTGACTGCAAATGTACAAAGCTGTTAATGTTGAACTTCATAATTGTGGAATGCTACAGTAATTTAGATAAGTAATACACAAATGTAAAAATCAGCTACATACATTAACCAGGTCTCTGTTGCTTAATTGGCCTAAAGTATTTCACATTGGATATGAAGAATACGTTTATGTATTAATACCAATCCTTGTTCAAATGTTTTACATATCTTGATGCATCTTAATCTCAAGTCAACCCGCAGCTTTTGTCACCATTGTGGAGGAAACTGTTTTAGTATTTTATTCACTTATTCTTAAATCTAAGTTCTATTAGTGTAGCTGATAGGAAAAAAAGGAAGGTTTTTCATCTTCATTTCATTTTCATCTTCATCTACCAACGGTTCTGGCAAACTGGAAAGGTCCCAGCTGACTGGTGCCTAGCAAATGTGATGCCCATCCATAAGAAAGGTCAGAAGGATGATCTAGGGAACTACAGGCCTGTCAGTCTGACCTCGGTGCCCTGGAAGGTCATGGAGCAGATCATTCTGAGTGCCATTATGCAACGCATGAAGGACGCCCAGGTGATCAAGCCCAGCCAACACGTGTTCATGAGGGGCAGGTCCTGCTTGACAAACCTGATCTCGTTCTATGACAAAGTGACTCGCTTGGTGGATGAAGGAAAGGCTGTGGATGTTATTTACCTAGACTTTAGCAAGGCCTTTGATACAGTGTCCCACAGTATCCTTCTGGAGAAACTGGCTGCCAATGGCTTAGATAGGAATACTCTCCACTGGGTTAAAAACTGGCTGGAGGGTCAAGCCAAGAGAGTGGTGGTGAATGGAGTGAAGTCTAGTTGGAGACCAGTCA